>CM076571.1:311132161-311517533 GCA_034641835.2 Pinus albicaulis
TAAATTGTGCTTTAGACAAACTAAAAAATCATGTGATTTAGTTATCCCCCTGGAAATTTTTCAATAGATGGAAATTGGACGGAAGCTCCAATTCCATAATCAAATTTAATGTAAATTAAAATTGGTGATAGGAAAAATTTGGCTATTGTACACCAAAATTGGAGAAATGACTAGACAAGACAAGCAATCATAACTATAAGCATTATATGATGCGAGGTGACATTAGCCCCATGAGACAATAGTTGGCCCACTACAAGTCCGAAGGAACCCACACTCGGTACATCATGAAGACCAATCAAGGAACACAAGCTAGTGGTATATCAATCCACCAATACCATGAGCTCTATGTGTGGGATAAACATGGAGAGCCCAGCTAATATGTGGATTTGTGATGAGAGGATTTGACCGATTACGGGAGCCTCATTATCCTTTTCCCTTGGGAACATAATTCAAGAGAATAAGGAGCTAGAAAAAGCACAAGAGCCTCAAAAGGCTCTTGTGCTTTTTCTAACACAAGAGGGAGTCCTGGTAATGAAACTTTTGAAGTTATTCATCGTAGATTCAAGGTAGTAAGAACTTGAAAAAGTTCATTAGTAGGACTTGCGAAATAATAGGGGATTTTGGTGGGAATAAAGAATAGAATCAATTGGTGAAATGGATAACAAATGGAAGAAATAGGGTGGTAACTTAGAAATGTAGAGAAATCAGAAGGAATTAGATTTGGAATTGCTTTGACAAATAAAAAGGTCGATTTACTCTCAATTCATATAGGAACACTATAGGACATTTTTTTCTTCTCCAACATAAACAACTTCATGATCTCAAATTGAACCTCCAAGTCCATCATTTGCACAACTAGCTTTAGAGCATTATGGATGCAAAGCAAGGATATTTTCACAATGCAAGGAAACAAGCCACCTCCATGAATTGCATTAATTCTAATCAACATGGATGCCTCGACCTCGAGCCCGGGTAGCCCTAGAATGAAGCTTCACAATCATAGATGAGTAGGAGTTAATTTTATATGTTTTTATTTTTATTTTGTTTTATTATTTTTTTCCAATTCATGCCTTTAAGATATGGTTTTTTATAGATAGTTTTTTTGCAATTGTATCTATATAGATATAGCTGTTGTATATTTCATGAAAAAAGCCATAAATTTGAAGGGTCAACTCATATTAGCCTACATATTTTCTATCTCTTTGTACTTCAGGAAAAAAATATAGATAACTTCCACATGCTTAGACACATTTTACTATTATAATTAAATTGTTACTATTAAGAAAGGAGAGATATTTTAGTTTGAAAATAAAACATTTTATTGTTTCTTTCCACGTTGCCACATCCCTTAAACATTGAATAAGATAGGTCACTCAATTTATTGAATAAGACAAACCTCTTAGTATCTTATAATGACATCACATTCAAGAGGATGATCCAACAACATAATATTTAAAAACCATTATCAATGATGGGATGAATGAGATACCAATGAGATTCAAAAATCCTTTTAGTATTACTATGAACCATTTCCAAATTCTTAGACTCCAAGAAGATTATGCCAACTTTTAGATTCAATTTAGAGATTGATTGGCATTGTTTTCATAGTCGATTCCTATTTCTTTTTCCTTTCTCCTACATTGATGTTTTCTTCTTACTCCCATTTTATACTCAATCGAAGTGGATATTGATATTTAAATGAAATAAATAAAAACTTGGAGTGGTGCATTTCCAAATATGGTTGATGGTGATTTTTTGAATCTCCTATAATTGAAATGGATGAGAAACTTTGGGCTTATGATTGAATTAGCCCTTGAAGAAGGCCATAAGATTCAACTTGATTGTTGGTAACATTTCCTAAGCTCTAGGTAAATGTTGATTCAAGTTATTCTACTGGGGAAAAAATAACACCCTCTCCCCCTAACCTCTCTTCCTCAACACTTCCACCCCTACTTATTTTCTTTTATTATTCTCCAAATTATAAGTGTTTTTGTAATGCATCGAGTCTCTTTGTTAAAAATATGATACCATTTTGTGTAAATTTCTATTTATGTATTCCCAGTTAAATTGAGCTTAGGCTAGGCGAGCTTCAATGTTAGATCTCAATGTTAAATGAAAAAATGATTTTGATTCATACACATTGCTACCCTATGGATTTTGTGAGGCTTGGTTGAGCCTATACACCTCATGAGATAGTTTTTTATCTGCCACAAGTGACTCCCACCCTCAACCTCTTTCCATAACATTTGATGTAATAACTTAATAAAGACTAAACAAGATAAAAACCAATTATCTACACACATATAAATATTGTTTTATTACATATAAAAAATTTGTTGTAATAATATCACTATTATAATATAATATAATAAATTTTCATCCTAATATTACCTATGATTAATTTCTTGCAAAATTTACCTTCAAGAAAACGTTACCGAGTTTCGAAGATCTTTGTCTTTTACTTAAATTTATTGGCTCCAAATAATGCTCAAATGACTACTTAAAAAGTTTTATAAAGTCCAAATTTTTTTTCACAAAATCCTAGGGTAAGTGATGTTTTAGTTTGAAAATATAACTTTCTATTGTTTTCTTTCACTACTACATCCCTATTCTTAAACATTGAATAACACAAGTCACCCGAAATTGAGATGAAATTTAAGAGAATGGTCAAGCAACATAATATTCAAAAAAGCCATTATCATGACAAGGATGACCCTCGTACCTAACGAGGTTCAAAAAATTTATCATGATTGGCATGAACCATTTGCCCATTTTTAGAGTCCAAGAATCTTATGCCAATTTTTAGATTCAATTTAGTGATTAATTGGGGCATTGTTTCACACTCGATTCCAAATTTTTTTCCCTTTCTCTTAGTTTGGTATTTTTCCCCATTTTTTTTCCTTTCCCTTAGTTTGGTATACACGATCGGGGAGGGGAATATTGGTATTGAAATGAAATAAATAAAAATGTCAACCCTTGAGACAGATTTACTCAAGCAACATACAAGATAGTCAACCCTTTTAAGTCTGCTAAAAATAAAATATATATATTTGCTTTAATTCATCTTTGATTCGTGGAGTGCCAAATATCTTCATAAAATGTTTTATTTTCCTCCATGTTCCTCCATGTTTTATGAGGTATATTTACATACATGTTTTATTTTTTATTTTTCTACGGTTTTGTGCACAATCGGGAAGGAATATTGGTATTTAAATGAAAAAAAAACATGAACTGTAGACACTTAATCCAATCGAAGATCTAGTTAACCAATTAAGTCGGTAACAAAATTTTTTTTGGTTTAATTCATTTCAAATCCTCGGAGTTTCCAATATGTTAATGTTTTATGAGGTATATTTACATCATAGTAATCAAAGTATATAGTCCACCATATGATATTAACTTTTCTTACATATAGTGGAGAAATTTATGCATGCAGCGTTAGCATTGTAGCTCGTGATGGGCCACTTTTTCTTGCACGGATGTGAGGGAACAATCGCCGGTGTTTATGGGTGGGAAACGATACCAATTGGTCCTGTGGAGATGGGCGAGACATTCCCACAAGCCTTTGATTACCTCAAGCTGAGCAACAACTTCCTTCATGTGTGGTCTATCATGGCTCTCTGATGCCAGACATCTGAAGGAAAATTATGCAACTACACTTACTGTGACCTTTACCTCCTTAGTTGTTTCCATCTCCAGCTATGGATCCACCAGTTCATGAAAAGCCCCTTGTTGAATCTTTGATATTTCCAAGTTAGCAAGGTTGTTTTCCCTTGTATCCCAATTTACGTCCACCGCTACTTTGGCAGAGATGATCTCCACAAAAGCTACCCCAAAGCTGTACACATCGAATATCTCTGTCAACTGATAGTATTTGTGGTACTCTGGGTCAACATACCCTGGTGTGCCTTGAGGGGTTATAGTGACATGTGAGGCACTTACAGGCACATGCCTGCAAAGCCCAAAATCTGCCACTTTTACATTGAAATTCTCGTCCAAGAGAATATTAGAGGATTTAAAATTTCTGTGGAATATAGGTGGATTAAAGGTGTGAAGGAGAGTCAAGGCCTGAGCAATTTGAAGAGAAATGTTCAAACGGTTATTCCATGATAGTCCCTTAGGTCCTCTAAGATTTCCATGAAGATGATTTTCTAAAGTCCCATTTGGTACAAATTCGTAAATGAGCAGCAGCTCTGGATTGTCTGCAGGGGTGAAACCATAAAGCCGAAAAGGATGTGGATGATTCAAGCACAAAAATATGGCCACTTTTTTTTTGAACTGTGCAATGGTCCTAGAGTCATCCTGATAAAGTCTCTTTACTGCAACAATGAATCCATCCCTAATTTTTCCCAGATACACCGACCAGAACCCTCCATCGCCAATTTCATTCTCCTCGTGGAAGAAATTTGTTGCCTGTTGAAGTTCTTCATATGTGAATATGGAAAGATTTCCTACCTTAAGTCTAGGCACATATGCTTCCATGTCCTTTCTCTCATTTTTTCTGGAATCCATCGCATGACCCTGGCTACAAGGATTTCTCCCCTTTGTTGAATTTTTAAATTCAACTACAACACTGTGCAGAAGGATGAAGAATTAAATTTTTTATGGGAGAAGGATGCTGCAACAGCAGTAGTCTTATTTTGTTTTTTCTTGCACGCCATCTCGCATTAAAGTGCCGAATTCAAACCACACCATCCCTGTTTTAAATCTGCACCATGTTACCTCCGCGCCCTTAAACACCACCAACCATTACACCTCCCACGTTCTTTTGATTTTTTAAATGGGCCACATCACTTGCATGGAACCCACCTCCACCAAGTCAACAACCGTGGGCCAATCAATGCCCATTCACATAGAATGGAGCTGATGTGGACATCTCCCAAAATGAACCCGATAAAAGATTAAACTGCAAATTAAGCTTTATCGCGCGTATGGATGCTGACGTTAATAGAGCAGAAAATGGATGCGATAAAGGATTATCAAATCCACTTGAGTTTTTGTTTGAAGTCCGCATTGGGTCTACCACCAGCCAATGAGGAGCTTATCACATAACTTTGTAGTCCAGTCATCACAGCCAGAATTGGACGCGATAAATTATAGAAAGGGATTTTTGTCGCAATTTTGAAATCCACAATGTGTTAACCTCTGCACATGTCAATGAGTGCGATTATCATTGATCTCAGATCAATGGTAACCCGCGGGCATAATTAGCCATTTTGTAAACCATCAGGTGCCTCCGCAGTTGACCCAACCATTTCCCTTTGACTGTAGATTGACGGTTGTCATTCATTGTGGTAGCACAAGCTAGATCTTCAGTCCAGCCGAGGAGTGCCTCCATAGTGACGCACCGAGAGGTGGTTAACATGGCTTGCATGCCGTTAGACCATGTATAGAAAGTTGTTGAATGTTTTGATTGGGACATTGAATTATATTAGGTTTACAACCACGACATTTTTTTTATCTGTAATGTAATTTTGTTTTAGGTAGATGCAGAGAGAGAGACAGATAGAATAGAATGGTTGTGCAATTGTATGCCTGAAGTTAGAAAGAGACAGAGAGAGCAATTTGTAACATTGTGTTTGTAGTAGTTAATATTTTATGTGAATCCAGAACTTCGTTTTGAAGAAAACCTTCATTTTGTAATAGTTTTTATACTTAATGAAATAATTTTTTGTGCATCTCTTTCCATTGAATCTTTGTGTGTTTCAGAATATTTCATAAATTCCAACATGGTATTAGAGCTATTCCAGGCTCTTTGAATTTTGTTAAAGAAGCTAAAGGAAGGATTTGTTGAAGCAATTCTCCAGCAGTGTGAAGGCTCAGCAAAGTCTAGGTATTTTACAAAATAGAGTTTGAGTTTGTGTTTAAATATTACAGTCCATAGAGATAGAGTTTATCTCTCAAGGAGTGAGAAGTTTTATTTAATAACACAGTCAAGTTTTTTTAAAGCATAGTTCAATAAGCTAGCTATGACAGGAGCCAACACAAGCATGAGTATAGAAAATACTCAACTCCCACAATTCAATGGGAAGAACTATGACTATGGGGCAATCACAATGACAACCCTATTTACCTCTCAAGATTTATGGGAACTAGTTGAAGATGGTTTAGAAGAACCAACAGATGAAAATGCATTTAATACCTTAACACAGACAAAGAAGGATTTTCTGAAGAGCAATAGGAAGAAGGACTCAAAATCCCTCTTCTATCTATATCAAGCAGTGCATGAAAGTGTATTTCCAAGGATTTCATCAGCTAAGAGGTCCAAGGATCCATGGGATATTCTCCAAACAGCCTACCAAGGTATGGAGAAAGTAAAGACATCAAAGCTTCAATTAATGAGAAGGGATTTTGAAGTTATTTGCATGAAAGATTCTGATACAATAGACTCATTCTTTACTATATTGATTAGGTTGGTCACCCAAATGAGATCTCATGGAGAGATAGTAGAAGAAAGAATAATAGTGGAGAAAGTATTGAGGATCTTACCCTCAAGGTTTGATGTGATAGTCACAACCATTGAAGAGACAAAGGATCTCTCAAAATTTACTGTTGATGAGCTTCATGCATCATTGATGACACATGAACAAAGATTGGGTAGAACAACAAACTCATCTTTGGAACATGCCTTCAAGACCCAGATGTCATTTGGAAGAGGAAGAGGTCAAGGCAGAGGAAACTATAGAGGAAAAGGAAGAGGCAAAAGACAAAACAGAGGAGGAAGAAACAACCCTGCAAATACTAGTGGAAGGGGCAGCAATCAAAATCAGAACCAAGGCCAAGGAAACATCCAGCAAGGTGGAAAAAATCAAGGACATGGATAAAGGTATGATGAATCCCAAGTCCAATGTCATTACTGTAAGAAGTATGGCCATTATGCCAATGAATGTAGGAAGAAACAAAGTGACATGGGTAATAGACCCAGTTCTAATTTTACTAAAGAAAATATCAGTCAAGAAAAGTTTTTTTTAGCATGTAATATGGCTGAGGAAAAGAATGAAGATATATGGTTTCTAGATTCAGGATGTAGCAACCATATGATTGGAAACATTTCTATGTTTTCCATGTTAGATGAAAATGTAAAGTCTCAAGTAACATTGGGGACAGACAGTAAGGTCTCTGTCATGGGAAAAGGCAGAGTAAGTGTTTTTACAAAGAAAGGAGAAGGAAGATCCATATCAGATGTATACTATGTGCCTGGTATGAAGTGTAAACTTTTGAGCCTTGGAAAACTCATTCAAAAGGGCTATAATGTTTTCTTTGAAGATGATGTATGCACCATCATGGATAAACCACCAAGCAAGAAATGCATTGCATAAGTGAAAATGACAAGGAACAGAATGTTCCCTCTCAAAATGAGAGCAGATTTGAAGAAAGGAGTTGAAATGGCGACAGTGTCACAAGAGACTTACCAAAGAGAAGTAAAGGATGAAAACTGGTTATGGCATTTTAGATTTGTACATCTCAACTTTGGAGGTCTGAATTTGTTGCATAGAGAAGGAATGGTAAAGGGATTACCATTAATTGTGAAACCAGACAACCTATGTGAAGGCTTCATCTTGGGCAAACAACACAGAGAAATTTTTCCATCAGGAAAGAGCATAAAGGCAAAAACACCCTTAGAAATAATCCATTATGATTTGTGTGGATCAATGAAAGCACCATCATTAGCAAGCAACCACTATATGCTAAATTTTGTTGATGATTACACAAGAAAAACATGGGTTTATTTATTGAAATATAAGAGTGAAGTGTTTGAGAAATTCTTCCACTTTAAATCTCTTTTAGAGAATCAAAGTGGGAAACATATTAAGGTCTTAAGAACAAATAGAGTAGGAGAATACATCTCAAAAGGATTTTTTTTGTTTTTGTAGAGAAAATGGGATAAACAAGCAATTCACAGCAAGGTATACACCGCAGAAAAATGGAGTTACTGAAAGGAAAAATAGAACCATCATGGACATGGTAATAAGTATGCTGAAGTCAAAACATTTACTAAATGAGTATTGGGTTGAAGTTGTACATTGTGCAACATATATCTTGAATAGATGCCCAACCCAAAGCAGTAATGAACAGAGTTTTGGAAGAATCATGGAGTGGCATAAAACAAGGTGTCACCCACATGAGAGTTTTTGGTTGTGTGGCTTATGCACACATTCCACATTAGCTAAGGAAGAATTTGGATAGTAAGGGGGAGAAGTGCATATTTATTGGATACAGTGTATAATACAAGGCATATAGGCTGTATAACCCATCCACCAAAAAGTTTGTTATAAGAAGAGATGTATAGTTCATTGAGGAAGAAGCTTGGGATGGAAGCCTTGAGAAAACAGATGTGAAAATTTGTTTGTCTCATGATGATTATGAGGAAGAAATGGCTGAAAGACATTCCTCATTAGCAGCACCACCTCCACCAACACAAGGACAACAAGGGACACCACAAGAAGGTATGAGAACACCCTTGAGAAGCGATGAGAGTGATTCTCCAAGCACATCACAAGGAGCATATTTGAGTGCTTCTACAAGCACAGGTTCAACAAGTGAAAGAGAACCAGATTCAGAAGTTCAAATGAAATTTATGAGCAAGAAGTAGCAAATGAAGGTATGAAATCTTTCTTTGCATTATATTGTCATCTAGATGATCATATTCATTTTGAAGAAGAAGTGAAAGATAATAAATGGATAGATTCTATGGATGAAGAGATAAATTCCATAGAGAAAAATAAGACATGGGAATTGGTTGATCTCCCAAAAGGCAAGGAAGTCATTTGAGTGAAATGGGTTTATAAAACCAAAAGCAATGCTAAAGGTAAGATTGAAAGGCACAAGGCCAATTTTTTTGTCAAGGGCTACAAGCAACAACAAGGAAGAGATTATGATGAAAATTTTGCACCAGTTGAAAGAATGGAAATAGTAAGAGCAGTGTTATCCATAGCAGCACAACACAAGTGGAAAGTTTACCCAATGTATGTGAAATCAATATTCCTAAATGGAGTATTGATGGAAGAGGTTTATGTTGAAAAACCTCTGGGATATGAGAAAGAATGCCAAGAGCACAAAGTTTTCAGATTGAAGAAAGCTCTGTATGGGCTAAAATAAGCACCAAGAGCATGATATAGTAGGATAGATGCCTATCTACTAGAAAATGGGTTTGAAAAATGTGAAGGAGAACCCACATTATACATCAAAGAAAAATATGGTGAGATGCTCATTGTTGTTTTGAATGTTGATGATGCGATATTCACAGGTAATGATTCTTGCCTCATTGAGAATTTTAAAATAGTCATGAAGGATGAATTTGAAATGACTGATATGGGATTGTTGAAATACTTCTTAGGAATAGAAGTAGAGCAAAATGAAAATAAGATTTTTATCTCTGAAGCCAAATATGTAAATGAAGTTTTGGAAAGATTTAGCAGGCAGGATTGCAAAGTAGCAATTACTCCTACAGTGATGGGATTTAAGTTGAGCAAGGAAGAAAGTAGCAAGGATTTTGATCCAAGTTTGTACAAAAGCATAGTTGGCAGCCTCAAGTATTTGACTACAACTAGGCTAGATATTATGCATGCTGTGAGTTTAATTTCTAGATTCATGGAAAGGCCAAAGGAAGCACATTGGAAAGCAACAAAAAGAATTCTAAGGTATGTGAAAGGAACAAAGAGGTATGGAATTTCATACACCAATTTAGAAAACTCTGAATTGATTGGATATACTAATAGTGATCGCGCTAGAATAGATGACAGGAAAATCACCTCTGATTATGTTTTTCATATGGGATGAGGAGCCATTTCATGGGCTTCTAAGAAACAACCAATTGTGGCTTTATTTACAGCAGAGGCATAGTATGTGGCAGCTACAATAGCAGCATGTCAAGCAGTTTGGATGAGAAGAATGTTGAGGATCTTGTGTCATGAACAGGTAAAAGACACAACAATTTATTGTGATAATTGTTACACCTTTTTTTAGTCATCTAACCTATTATCATTAGATGGACCCAAGTACACCATGTAAGACCAATTTTACCCTAAGTAAAATTTCTTTCACTATGAAAATAACTTAGTAAGCCACCTTTATTAAGTTGTTTATGGTCTAAATAGGAAACCCCATGAGGAAATATTAAATAAATCTACATTTATTTGATTTTCCTCAAGGAATAATTAGTTAAACAACAGTTTAATTAATATTCCTGGTTATATTTAACCCAAAACAAGGAAAATAATTAGATAAATCATTATTTATCTTATTATTTTCTAAGAATAGTTATTTAAACCTTATTTAAATAATTTCTTTGTTAAATATGACTAAATCACCCTTAAATAGTTAAATAAATAATTATTTATTTGATTATTACTCAACCACATCCTTAAAATGATAAATAAATCATTTATTTATTTATTATTTACAAATAAAGGGATTTGACCCAAGTCAAATTCCTTTTCCCTCCAACAAATATAATAAAATATTCCATAAAAGTTGGATCTTGATTTGGCTAATAATATTTTAATTATGCACCAATATCTAGACTAACTAAATATTTTGTTATAAATAGAAGGGTTTTCCCATTCATTTACCACCTTTTGTTGCCTAAAGATCACTCTGGATCTATACTTTTGGTCTGACTATTGATCCACCATCATAGTCATATTTTGCTACCATTTTTGTCTGGGTTTTCTACACCATCAAGAGAGAGGAATTTTAGATCTGAAGTGCTGAGGAGTTACAAGAACCCATCCCATTGAGGAGAATTGGTAAAACCCTTCTGTGTTTTCCTTCTAGGTACCATTAATACAAAATTCATTCAACATATTGTTGTCTTGTCTATTGGATGCATGGAGTAAATCTTGTCTTTTCTACTGTTTAATGTCTTCTAATGCATAGATCTAGATTTTTACAACATTTATCTAGATCACCTAACTGCAGATTTGAAGATATTGGCATCCATCTTTGCTATTAGGGTTGTTTGTTATGCATAGCTAAAACATTATTTTTTTGTACACTTGAAATTAAGATTCATACAAACAATAATAGCTGAACTATAGCTTTGTCAAAGAATTCAGTGTTTCATAAGAGAACAAAACACATTGATGCCAACTATCACTACATCGGGGAGTTAGTGAACAATGGTGAAATTGTTTTGAAACATTGCAGAACTGAAGAGCAGTTTGCTAATATATTGAAAAAACCATTGGGGCAAAAGAGTTTTAATTATTTGAGAAAGTTTTTGGGTATGGAAGAGAACCCAGTAGTTTAATTTAAGGGGGAGTGTTGAATTTTTAAATTCAACTACAACATTGTGCAGAAGGATGAAGAATTAAATTTTTGATGGGAGAAAGATGCTGCAACAGCAACAGTCTTATTTTTTTTCTTCTTGCATGCCATCTCGCATTGAAGTGTCAAATTCAAACCACACCATCCCTATTTTAAATCTACACCATGTTACCTCTGCGCCATTAAACACCACCAACCATTACACCTCCTACGTTCTTTTGATTTTTGAAATGAGCCACATCACCTGCGTGGAACCCATCTCCACCAAGTCAACAACCATGGGTCAATCAATGCTAGTTCATATAGAATGGAGCTGATGTGGACATCTCCCAAAATAGACCCGATAATATATTAAATCACGAATTAAGTTTTATCGCACGTCGAAATGCTGACGTTAAAAAAGTAGAGAATGGATGTGATAAAGGATTATCAAATCCGCTTGAGTTTTTTTTTGAAGTCCGCATGGGGTCTACCACCAGCCAATGAGGAGTTGATCACATAACATTGGAGTCCAGTCAGAATAGCTAGAATTGGACACGATAAATTATAGAACGGGATTTTTGTCACAGTTTTGAAATCCACGATGTGTTAACATCCACGCATGTCAAAGAGAACGCTTATCATTGATCTCAGATCAACAGTAACCTGTAGTCACAAACAAACCAATTTTTAAACCATCGGGTGCCTCTACAGTTGACTCGACCATCGCCCTTTGATCGTAGATCGAAGACTGTCGTTCACTGCGGTAGCACAAGCTAGATCTTCAGTCCAACCGGGGAGTGCCTCTGTAGCGATGCACCGAGAGGTGGTTAACATGGCCTGCATGCCGTTAGACCACATAAAGAAAGTTGTTGAATGTTTTGATTAGAACATTGATTAGATTAGGTTTACAGCCACGACATTTTTTTTAGATGTAATGTAATTTTGTTTTAGGTAGATGCATAGAGAGAGATAGTTAGAATAGACTGACTATGCAATTGTATTCCCAATGGTAGAAAGATACAGAGAAAGCGATTTGTAACACTGTGTTTGTAGCAGCTAATATTTTGTGTGAATCCAAAACTTCATTTTGAAGAAAACCTTCATTTTGTAATAGTTTTTATAATTAATGAAATAATTCTTTGTGCATATCTATCCATTGAATCTCTGTGTATTTCGGAATATTTCAGAAATTCCAGCACCCTTCACATAATACGTTTAAAACTGTACTAGTGCTATTGCTGTTAGCGTAGCTCCTCGAATAGAGCAACCTGCGGTAGTAAGCACAGATTAATATTCATATAATCACCTTGAGGTCAAAGCAAACATTCGTGTACTTTAGAGGAATAAATTATATTTCCCTATTACAATGGTGGACCTATTTTACAGACCTGCAACGAAGCATAACAACTATTAATATGAGCCACCATTTTTTCATACTTGCCACGGCGGGAATCACATATTGGCATTGGTAATTGGAAGAAAATAGAATTACCTACTGTAATAGCAGTCTGGTTAGAATAACTACTTGTATTACTATTTACTATTGCCATGAAATGCAAGGATCCACAATATTGGTAAGATAATGCATACAGATTGGAAAACACATACACATATCTCCTGCTTCAAGAGTACCAGTCAAATGGAGGGAGAATTTATATGTCTCTATATTGATATAATTCAAACACAAATCTCTGTAATCAAATTTGGAGAAACATACCATGACAGGTGGGGCATTTGTTTGGACTAGAGGTGTCATTGGGACAATAACAAAGAAATGTTGTCGGTACTGAAATGTTATAACCACAAGTGCCTTCACTCTTCAAAAAATCTTCACAGCTTTGAGATCTGTTGGGGTCAAGCTACAATTTTACCTCAAAACCATTCCATGAGAAATATGGATTAAAATCGAATTTACTAAAAATTTGCAGATCCTCTTCGTGAATTGGCAATTCAAAATGTTTGTTACAGAAGCCAGTCCCCACTTCCGGTCTTGAAATAGTGTAGTACAAATCATTATGACATAACAAAATATGTCTTATTTTATGCATTTCATCAATGCTTTGATCGCACTGCCCCCAAAGCATGAGATTGGTGTATGGCTGGAAAATCTAAAAATGAGAACCAGGCCCCCATAATTGAGAGTAGTTACCTGAAAGATTACACTTACCCCCAAACATATTGTCGTTAACAATTAAAATGACATGATTTCCCAAGGATGGGAGCTCCAATATGCAATATTCCTCTTCGTTTATATTAAACAGAGGAGGGTAGGTTTCTTCATCACAGTGAAGCTGAAAGTCAAGGTCAACGCATCCGCTACCTTTTTTTCCAAAAGGATAATTGAAGTTAAATATCCCACAATTCTGATGTCAAAAATTTTGGTATTGACTGCCAAGACATGATGTTATGGAACAGAGGAGGAGAAGATCATGTGCAACAACGAGGGAAAGACGAACAATGAGACACATTGAATTGGAAAGAAGAAAAACATATATCCTCATGATCTCCACTTCTCTTCTGTTTGAGGAGATGAAAATGCTGTTAGTCAGTGGCGATTTCAAGTTAACAGAGGGAGCATATGAAAATAAATAGTTTCTACAAAAAAATTAAGAAGACGAAGGATATTGAACTACAAAGAGTGGAGTTGAGGTGAAGGGCATGGAATTGCAGTGCAAAAGAGTGCAAATTCAACATGTGCCAATAAGACTTCGCTTGACTTTTAAGCATATGCAAATTTCAGTTTTATTCTCAACAGGTGGGTCCTCTTGCATTGGTATACTGATAACTGTGGCAGGGAGTAAGTCGGCGAACTGCTTGTGAATCTGATGACTAATATGCATATATATCTTTTCCATCATACATCAATGTTCATATTTTGGTGTTAAAGTCGTCTTGTAACTCAAATTCTATGCAACTTTCATATCTTTGGCGTGACGATGGGGAGAATATATAGCAATATCTCATGTTCGACGATAATTGCACCTCTTAATTTTTACCTTCCTTGGCCTTCATGCATATTGACTTGGGCATATTCCTTTTGACTAGGGTCTATACAACTTTCAACATTAGCTAATGTTTAGGAAATTTAGTGGATTAACATAATTTGTTTACGTGATCCTTTAAGTTACACTAATACTGTTTCATTGTTTTTTTTTCCTAATGAAATGAATGCAAGTGGATTTACTTTTCATTTATATAAACTAAATCCACTATTAATCCTTTCTAAAAAGCAATAAATAATATTATTGTGTCTGAGATGGATGATGTAAACAATTTATGTTATTTGATTAAATGTGTGAAAACAATGGTTAATATCGAAAGTTGTTGTAGTAAATTTAATTAAGTATATTTTGAATAGGTTTAATGGTTAAGAATATATGTTTTAAAGTCATAAGTTCAAAGTTCAAAATTTAAATGAAGTAAATTTTTGTATTGACTAACACAACCACATTAATATATATGGTTAATAAACATCATAGACATATATCAACATTAATATTAATATTAATATCATTAATATTAATATTAACAAATTTATTATTACTTATAAATTATATATTATCATTTTATTATTTTATTATTGAGTAATATTAATTAACGAATTAATAAAAAATATAAATATAGGTATTAATAATTAATAATTAATAATAAGCCCCAAGGAATAGTTCAATTACTTGAGTTCTCGTTGCCAAGTATCTTGCCAATTGGGAGGTCACGAGGTCGAAACTCGTTGACACCCTTGGGGTTAGGCCTAACTAGACAAGTTGACGGGTAGATCCTTTCAAATGGATCTGCCTAAATTATTATCCGTGGATGTAGTGACCACTTAATGATCGTGAAGTACAATTGAAAAAAAATAATAACTACAAATAATTTATAATTAACAATGATTAATATTATTAATATTATAATTATTAATTTTTAGTAATTATTAATTATTAAATATTAGTTACTAATAATTAATAATTTTAATTTTTAATATTAATATTTACATTACTTTTAATTATTAATTTTTAATAATTGTTAATAATTATAGTTTTTATAATTATAATTAATAATTATTTTTAATTTTTATAATTATTGATGATGATGATGATGATGGGTAACGTCCACTAAGACCAAACTTTCTTCTCTTAGAACTAAAGAAACGAATTATTTAGTTTGATTTAAAATTGTACTCCTATGCTTAAAGAGCTTGGAGAGAATCATCCCGAGCTCACTATAATTTTGACATGTTAAAAGGCTGTGAAGGTCGGTGTTATGGTGGATTCGACACATGGGTTTATGAAATTGCACGCATCTAGAGAATGTGGTCTTTTCTCTAAACCATAAGTAATAGACAGTATCTGGGGGGAGCTCAGAAGTATAAGCCTTAAAATGAAGTAATACACTTAAGTATGCTCTATTAAAAAGTAAAACTAAAAACACAAAAAGAAGCTAAATAGAGAGTTCCAAACAATAACAAGGTAAACAACGGCTTGATGGCCTTCTTCTCATTGAATGCTTGGAATGAATACAAATCTTACCCACTTGCCGAAGGGCCTAGGCAGAGGCTCTAGGACCCGACACAAGGATGTTTGTCCTTCAAGTTCTGCCTTTTGATGCAGTTCAATTCTCTCTCTCTCTGCTACAATGGACTCAAAATTGTTGGGTGGCCAACAATTGAGTCCTCTTCTTCAGCTCCTGCTCCTTGGTTCACATAAACAACTCATGTTGCTTGGGAAACTTTGGCCAGCATAACCTTGTGATCACCCATTGTTCATCTATTTGAGGGTTTATATAGGTGAGATTCCAAACCTCCTTCCCTCCCTTGGTACATGGTGGATAGTGACCCAAGGGAGGGGAAATATTCCATTGTGGGCTGAAATATGCTTTTGTGTGCTCACACAAGGCCTAAGGAGGTGATGGTGCTGTCCTTAGGTGGATTTCACATAAGGAGAAACTGTCATTTGCTTGCTTGTGGTCCCGAACAGGTACTTTTTTCCATTTCCAGGAATGCATGTTTATCGGGCTCTAGTGCACACAGAAGGTGCTATTCTCGAAGGAAAAAGTGCGCATTTGGGCATTTATGACTAGTTCAATCTTGAATTGCTCCAAACCTTAGAGATTCTTAATATTTTTTATTCCATAATGTATCACTTGTCTTGTAAATCCTTGGGTTCGACATTAATTGATGTCATTTTATGCTGTACGATTTTCCAGTGTTAACAGTTGCCCCCTAATGTGTGAGGTCTAGGAAGAACTGTATAGGCAAAATACATTATAGTTTCTTTTCTGTATCATACGCGGAGAGAGAGAGAGCGAGGCGTGCATGTAGAAGGACAACATTTTGCATAGGGTCTGAGATAACCATTGCCTAGGGGACCCCCTGCAAGTAGACAAAATATACAACATATTTGAAAATTTTCAATGAGGCAGGCATGTCCCATGCTCGTGATGCTATGGCTAGTTAAACAAAATTGACAGATACATGTGTTGTCTATGTCACTACTGTGGTAGTGATGTTGGTGGTTGTTGACGACGACTGTTGATGCCCTCAGGGGTGTTTTTTCTTTGACGATAGGTGCAATGTGGTACCCATATGCATAATATTGGTATGGTAGATCATTGTGCAATGTACACATATGTACTGGCTGGGACCTTCTCGTGTAAGCGTTGTTGTCAGAGATGCTTATAAGGGCACGGGTCTTTGAAGGATCTTGATCAAAGTGCAATGTTTGTAAGGTACGATACGATCGTGACACGAAAGGTTTTGCTGTATTCGAATGTCAAGAGGATAGATGGCATCTATGGACAATGATGTCTCCCATAGTGCCACCCGAGGATACCCCTTTTCATGGGGAGTTGTCATCCAAGGTACCACTTCCTTTTTGGAAAAGAGGTGTTGATGTCGACAAAAAGGAAGCCTTAACCAAACCATAATGGGTTTAACATAGGCATGTTGGTGAGGCATGCATTTATTGGGGGGGGCATCGCTTTCGTTCGTCATGGTATACAAATTATGGTGCAACTTACGGTTTGTAGAATGAACCTTTTGATCTCCTATTATGGACCTCTGAAGTTCTGGAAAAGGGAAATAAATAAGAGATTATGGCCCTAATCCTATTCATTTGTACTTGCTGAGTTTGGGATATCAGAGGTGGTAGCAAAGCCTTTATTGCTATTGCGGTCAGCCTGTGTACCAGGGATTAGCGATACTATGCCAAGGTAACTCTCATGACATCCTGCATTTTGATTTTTCCAGTTTGGTGACGCTGGGGGCCGTATAAATTAGGTTTATATGGCCTCAAAGGGGATTTTTGCCCTAGATTGCACGGGCGATATAGGGAAATAGGTGCCCCCCTTTGCGCGTATTTCTCAGGTACATTCATGCGAAGGTGCGCTATCCTTGCCTCTTTGTGCGCAAGGGTGCACTTGTAAATTAAATAGGCACGCTAAGGCAGTGTTTTTTGAAAAAACTTGGGTTTTTTGTTGTCCTTAATGATTTTTCTCCTTTATACTGATGGTTGCCTATTGCTTGGCATGTTAGTGTGGAGAGAGTGAGATTGGCCCAACATCCAGACTTCTTTGGCTGCTGATGCTGGGATGCACCATCAGTTGGCCGCATGGGGCCTCCTAAAATTTGCTGACAATGAGTACCTTTGGTCACAGGACCAATTGCTATGTTATTTCATACGGCATTGGTGCCAGAGGTGCAACATGTTTGTCCTAAGGGGGAAAAACTTGATTATTCATTTGGAGACGGATATTTACTTTGTGACCAGATTACTGCCTTAAGGAGAGGTGCTGAGGTATTCGCTCCCTATTGGGTGGGTGAACATGGACGGGTTCCGGCGGCATCATTGCGGTGGTGCACCTCTAACTGAGGGGTGCATTAATATCTCCTCAGTGAAAAATGTGGCCGAGCGATGTGCTCTGGCTGTTATTGTGCAACTGGCGCGGTCATTTGCACCACATCGAGCATTGAGCCCACAGGTGGGAGTTTTATGCCACTTGAGGAACGAGAATTTCTTCGATTTTTCCTGTTTCTATTTTGATGGTATCGTGTTGCAACTAAATAGGGTCTAGCATGGATCCAAATCATTTGCATATGCCAGCATTTTGTGTAGCATTATGTACGAGTGGGTCATGCTGTTGAGGCTCGTAGTGCCTGTGCCTATCGGGGGGCCGAGGGAGCCATGTATGAGGAGGTGGGCTCCAATGATGCCACATGGTGGTGGTGGCAGAGTGGGTCATTATTGGAACGACATGACAGAGGCTTGGTTTGAGGCCAATCCACAGATATTTTTGCTATACCTTTATGCAGGGATGGATTTTCAGGGTGATCCAGATATTGATCTCCCTTTTTGTTATGTTTGGTGTCCCACAAGTATGTGTTATATTTCTGCATTTATTTGAGTTTTTTCTGTTCTTGAATGATTTTTATTGACACTGAAATTCTTTTGGTTACTTGTGCAGATGTTGGTGAGGTGGGACACCCAGTGGCCTGGCTGGTGGGTCACAACCCTCTACCACGACCGCCTAGTGGTCGGGGAGGTGGTGCCGTCGGTGGACTGGGCGAGGGTGCTGGTGGACTGGGTGGGGATGGTGCTGGCCCTTCAGGTGAGGGAAGAAGCACAGGTGCCACTGAGATAGCAGCAGAGAGAGCTTGTGCAGATGTGGCTAAGGCACGCATTGCAACACTTACAGCTTACGTAGAGGCTCTAGAGGACTTCCGGCATCGAGTAGACAATTTGACCCACGGGATGCTTGCCCAAAGTCGTATGGATGACTTTGAGGAGATATGGCCAAAGACGGTGATGGCCCATAAGAGGGACTACCAGCCGACTCTACGATGGGTAGCTATCGCAGTGGCGACAACAGCTCCAGTGGTGGCACCAGGAGCGGTAGTGGGCCCAGGTGCTCCTCTTGAGGGGCTACCCCCCTAGAGTAGATTTGTACATAGGGAAAGCACCCATTATGAGGATGATTCCCTTAGTTTTGATGACCTCTATATTTTTGGGCTAGCCAATGGGCTAGCAATACTATTTTTTTTACTCTGATACACATATTTTGTTGATGTATTTATGAGAGATATTTTTTGCGGCTCTACATGGTGTGATGTCTATTTCGGTGTATGCATTTGTGTTATGTTGATGGATATACATGTTTTTGGTTTTTAGGTATGGTGGTTTTCTTGCGATGCATTCCAGTCTAGGATATTGTTAGCTATGAGATCAGCTGTTTGGTTTTGATTCCTTGATACATGTGAGAATGTAATATAATAAAATTGTCTGCTTAATATTCTGGCACGCAAATATTTTCTAAATAGGTTTGCATCCCTGGTTTCAAATGTTTGGTTTAACTATGAGAATACTAACTAGCAATCTAGGTAGACATGCATATGGCGGATGCCCTGGTGGAGGGCCTCGCACATAAGTCAAATAACGGCGTCATATTCTGCCTGATTGTTGGTTGCTGAACCGATGCACACACCGTTTGAACATAGTGGTGATTGGTCAGGGTGATAGATGGCCCAGGCGACTATAGCTAAGTTTTGAGACCATCGCGATGCTCCATCAACAAATCAAAAATAGGGTTCAAGTTGTTGATCCATGATAATATTTTGAGTGCATTTAGGTTTTTTGGGTCAAAAATATTTTGGTGTTGGGGTTTGTGTGTACTCTAACTCTAGGGGATAAGGGCTTCTGGGGCCCTTATGGGTAGAACTTCTTGAGGTAAAGGCCGTTGATGGGGTTAGTGAGGTAGGTCCTGTTCGGTTCCGTCAAGATTTATGCCCCTTGCCGGAGGCAATGTTTGATGATACAGGGCCCTTTCCACAGGGTTTCGAACTTTCTTGGCCCTGAGGCTTCTTTTGTGACATCATAGCGAAGCACTAGCTCTCCTTCGATAAATGAGCGAGGGGTGATGTGGCGGTCGAATGATGCTTTGACCCTTTTCTTATGGACCTCATTGTGTTGCAGCAATTGGCGCTTGTTTTCATCAACTAGCTCTAGTTGTACTAGGCATTGATCTAGAGGCTTGGTGTCATCCAGGAGTTCAATGGCTGCATGTAAGTTTGGGAACTTGCGGAAATCGATACAAGGGGGCAAGGTGCCCTGGTTTTTTGTGACAGGAATAAAGCTAAATTCCTGTGATGGAGGGGTTGTTGAAATCTGTTCTTAGGTGTGTGATGCCACAAGTCGTATATGATGAGTTGTGTTGCTGGCATGCAGCGGGGGAACGATCTCCACAATGGAGTCCTGAGTGAGCCGATAGTTAGCTTTCCCACTAGGATAGTCAATTCCCAGTAGATGGAAGTTTATTTTATCACTGAGATGTATGAACATTTGTAGCAACAGACATCCCTCTAGTGTGTGATTATGACTGGTACAAATGGTGCAAGGTATCACAGTGCTGACAGAGTAGATAGTGTGAGAATCTACACTACTTGATGTTCCAGATGTGGACACATGGAAAGGGTTAGTTGCGGCCCAAGTTGTCTTCTTTTTCCATTTTTGTGTCATGGGTTGGGAACTGCCTCCCTTTTTGGTGGGTGGCTGACTTAATGCTGCTCTAGCTACTCTCAATTTGGGAAGATGCATGCACTTGAATGTATGATGAAAGTGTGAGAAAATTCGACAGTAAGTTCGTGTAATCTTCTCTTGATTAGAGAGAAGATTTTGGGGAAGAGATGAGATTATGCAGAGACTATTTTCAAGGGGTTTGAGTTCTTTGCATTGATTGATCCAGTGATCATTTAGATCACATTGGCTGAATGTTATCCTTGGTTGGGCCTGCGGTTTAAGTGATTGGTTTATGGTCTTAGCAGGTGTGATGAACTACCCTGGTGGCGCGGTCGTAGTAGGCTTATAACACCATCATGGTGGTGGGGGTGTCGTTGGGTCGACTACGTATATTTTATTCCATTCTTGGAGATCACTCGCCCTCTTTTCTATGGCATTAATCATGTCAATAGTGGGACGGATTCATGAGACCTCAGTACAATGTCGTTCATAATGATCACCCTGACATATCAGGAAAAAATTATGTGATATGGGTCTCCCATCGTGTGTGGTCTGAGGCTGGGCGGGGTACCATCACTGTAATGCTGCTAAGTTGGGGCAGTGGACTACTATATGGTCTGTTATCTTGGACAATGTGCATGTGGGTGGCTTTTGTGACGTGTCTCTGATGGTAACTATGGGTTTCTTGTTAGGCCGTTCTTCGGTTGACAAGAACGTGATTGACCCACTCATCTCCTCTGCTCGGGTCATGGAGCTACCAATGGAAAAGGCATTCATATCATCTTCTTGGGAAAGATGAACTATGGCTGAGCGAAGACCAGCAAGGGCTAGTCAGAAGCAAGGTATGTAGTGACAATCATCCAATAAGTGATTGTCGGCACATAACGAGCATGTGAATTGTGCTGCCCATAGCCCCACATAGTAGACCCTCTCGACTAGATACAATATGTGGATGAGTTCCAATGTGGTGCACTCTTCAAGTTAGTGGCCACGTTCATCACATAGCGTGCAACGTATAATGGACAATACCGGGGGGTGTTCTACATATCGGTGCTCCTCGTGTAAGTAAAATATGGTGTGCAGCTTGTCATTAATGGATTGGATGGAGGGATCCTCTTGATAGGATCACTCGATCACATGTAAGGCATCCCTATACCATGGTATTTCTAGACAGTGGTGGGTATAGTGCCCATAGGTGTCACACAGGGTGCATGCGTGATTGGTACACAGTGGTTTGCCTGTACTTTTGGTGGCAAGTTCCTTTTTATGGGAATGTCATTTTGAGGTGCCTGCCTCGCAACTGAGGAGTGGTTTTAACTCATCCAAATTTGAGCATATGTTAGTAGGGTGTCCCGTGACATCACATATAATGTAGGGTGATGGCTCCCTCTGCATGGTGGGGGTCACCACTTTCTGTGATGTTCCTTTTTCAGAAATATCACAAGTCTGTGCCAGAGATGGACTGCGGGGGAATTTACTGGATATGTCACCTTCTAAAGAAGGGTGAGATCTGGAGGCTTTCTGGCCCTTTGTAGACTCTATCTATAGATATGTGAAATTCCCTAGTAGGAATGGCTAGCAACCCAAGCCTGGAAAATGCATTTTCCAGAAATGGAGGCAGCATGATTTGATCCCTGATCTGGGATCCCTTGAGATATAACTATCTGGAGCTGAAATCCTAAATTGGACTCGAAAGAAATCCTTCTAGGAGCTTTAGACAAGCCTCCTTCACCTATATCTTCAGAAAAAGACCCAATGAAGAGGGCTGCAACAGCACTTTTCTCAACAAAGGAAATGACAGCATTATTTTTAATGAGCCATGTCACATGAAGATGAAATCAATCTATGAATATATGTACAGTAGAAAATGTAGATAAAATCTTGAGAAACATCTTACTTAAAGCAAGCCAATGAATCTCAAGGAGACAATGTACATAAGAATGGATAAAACACTTCTCACATATTCTATTCCTACTAAGACTATGCGGTCTATGGGAGGTATTGCAGCAGTAAATATATAAATGTGAATAATACAACAATATAAGTTGAAATAAGAAGGGGGAGCAAGGCTTCAACCCCTGAAAATACAATACAACAATCCTTTAAAAGGATTGGATGCAAACTAGACAAAATGGCATTTTGCCCAAAATGTCGGAGTTGCTAGGCAGCTGCTACAACTCAATAGAAACTGGAAATGAAAGGAGCTTGTTGAATGTGATGCCTTTGCTGAAATAACTCCTTTTTTCAATCCTCTAGATGAAAGGCTAATCCTTTCATGGAAGATCTCATCACCCACTGAAATACTGCAACCGTCACTACAAATGCTCTCTATGAACTGCGCAGTCAAGTAAGAGGGATGCTCTTCTACTAATGGAGAATGATTGGGCTAATGCCAAAGATGATGGAATGAAGATCATAACTCCCTCCACTAATCTCCCAAAGGAATGGAGACTCCCTCCTCTGAAATACAATGCCGGAAGTGGTGTTGAGAAACCCTCCCCTGCAACACCCAGCAACACGACTCAACCACCAATGGAGACTGTGCTGGAGCTGAATGGAATGATTTGGCCTCAAGCCAGAATATGGGGAAAATGAAGAACAAGCTCTTCCAAGAGCTACTCAATGGAAGATATGGGATTCCTAACACTTAGTGCTAGCAGCACTGCATCTCAGCTAAACAGCTAGAGAATGCTCTTGTCTGAGAATACAAGTAAAATGATAATCAAAGCATGAATGAGAATGGCTTCTTCATTCTCCTTTTAAACAAATGAAAGACGCTTTGCCATGGGCCCCACACCTTAGGGTTTCCTCTCTAGAATGATTTCCTCCTCATGGAAATTACGCTGGACCACCAAGGGAATATTATCTTCTCTATATGCACATTCAACTTGGCCTCTTCTAGAATTATCCACCTGCAATTTGTCTCTTTCCACACATGGGGTGTGAAATATAGCTCTTTATTGACCCCTTTTCACATTACAAGGGTTCATTATTCAAATTTTTATTACCAATGGGTTTTCCTACCCATTTATTCTTCTCCTAAAGCAAAAACAAAAGTTTTTAATTTTACACAAAATTTTGGAACATTACAGTCCTCCCCTCCCAAATGTTGCTTGCCCTCAAGCAACTTGTAAGGATAGAACTATAGGATATACTAATCCTCCAAGAGTAGCATCTACTTATGATGAACTTCTCATGAAGAATGAGATGTTGTATCAACATAGAGTCCCCATATTGCTCCCCTCAAGTAATGTAAACTAGCCAATGTGGCTATCATCATGAACATGGAATGTACTCAAGAAGGAAATAAGGTGTTGTCTAGAGGTATCCTTGAGGTATGGTGTCAAAATGAATTGGGAAGAACATTCCCTTTATGTGAATCCTCCATCCCCAAGCAATCATCCACAAGAATCTAGTCACCTCCAGATAAGGCAACTTCTAAACATCTTCTTCCACCTTGAGCTCCAACAAAGAAGGTGGGCTAAAAATATGAAAGTGGTAGGCATCATGGCCTATCCCACGCTATTCACCTCTCCTCTCATGAAAAGTGTAGAGTGAAGGCTGTTCTTGGGATGCAAAAATGTTTCCCTCAAATGGAAAGATGAAGGTTGGATCTCCAAAGATCTTCCCTCTTTCATTGTGAATCAATCTGGCCCAATGTATCTCCTTTGTGATGGGAAGGAGATCAACACCATCATATGACTCCCCATAACTCTCATGGCTCACCTCAAGAATAAATAAGTGCTGAACTATGGTGGCCACATCATCTCTCATGCTCCCCTTAGAGCATGCCTTGCAAAAAGTATGGGGATCTTCTCCCCCAAAGGACACATCCATCCTATATGACCTTCTTCCAATCATGCTCCCAACAATAGTGTGATCTATAACAGCATAGAAAACCAAGGTAAAAATTGTGTTGGATGCCATATATAGCAAGTGAGTGAGACATTGATCCTTCTCATGCAACCAACACAGTTTGAGCATAAACTGCAATAGAGAATGATAAAAGACGTGGTTTTTCAACCATTGGTTTGCTGCTACATTCTCCTCATGTATTTGGAGGAAATGTGTGATGTATGATGCATGGTGAGCATGTTGTAAAAAATACAAATCTCCCCCAAGTCCATCAAGGGGATGACCATCAACTATGCTCTTGGCCCAAAGTAGCCCAAAGAGCCTTTGGCAAAGAATGCTCCTCCTTGGAGCAACATCCTGCATATACATGGTTAATGAATCAACATGTAAATCATATAAATGAAAAATATCCTTACCATGTCCTCTGCTCATGAAAAGGGAGCAACTCATAGATGAATCTCTCCTCTTCCTCCCAAGGAAAAGAAGTGACTGTGCCCATTCCTCCAAAGAGTGGTGTCCATATACTACTCCCATGCCAACTATACAAGTGGGAAGGCTGTTGTCCCTCCCTTGCTTCCCTTGCCACAGCATAGGTACTGAAAGGAGAGTGGGTAAGAATGATAATGAGGGGATGCCATCCTCTGCTTTGGTTTTACCCAAAACCCCCAGCGCTGCAACAAGCTATCCAAAGGCCTCCACACCGCTGAAATCAGTGATTGATGCCTCACTGTCTGAAGCATCTATCCTCCTCTTCTAAACCAGTGGCCTCCTTGGTGTGATGTCTCCACTCAATGAGACATTCTCATTTGAATATTACTATATAAATGGATGAACAACCCTATCCATGCTTCCACTGTGCAGCTCAATCACCTTCCTAGGTGTAATGACCTCCAAAAATGGATAGAGATGGGCCCTCCTCATCACATGGTGCTGGGTCTCTCCTCTATCTTCTTCCTGAATATTCATGGTTTTACACCTCATCTTCCATGGCAGATGTGAATCATGAAGAGTGCCTTGATCTCCATCCATGAGATCCTGGGGACCTTCTTGCAAAGACACAAGAATCCCTTTATTTGGAGAAAAAGATCCTTCTTCCTCTGCATGAGGCACTAGATGATCTCTAGATCTAGCAGCGTTGTTGCCATCTGTCTCTACAATAAATTTGGGAAACATCCCAATAATCTGATCCACCTTTGAAAAATAGAGCTTCCTGGTTTGTTTCTCAAAGGTGTCAGATGAAAGTTTGGCCTCAAACAAGGCTGAATGCAAGTTTTTAGCTCCTCCAATGGTTTCTTGAGGTGGTACTATGTTTCTATGCAAGGGTTTTGTTTGAGTCCCTTGGTTTAACTCCATCTCATGAGTTCCAAGAATGTTCTGATAAAATCATTTCACCAATGACTTAGTGAAATTCACATAAGATGAGGCTTTAACATTCTTAAAAGAAATGGACTCAAGTTTCCACCATGCATGAGCCTTACCTCTCAAATGTAGTGCTACAACTTTGATGATTTATTCTTCTGAAATGTGGTGCTACTATTGGAAGGTGTTTGGCTCTTCCACCCAACCGGTGGCTGAATATGAAGGTGAACCTCCAAAAGTAGATATATGAATCCCATCCTGCTGTTCCTTCCCTTTCACCTTGCTCTTGTAAAACTCAGAAAACGTGGGCTGATTTCTGAATCCATGAGTATGAGACTCATACTCCTTGAAGAAATCACTAAGGGTTTCTTCCTTATTCACCTTTCCTCCTTATTTCATTTCCCTCACAGAAATGTTGGGCCTTTGACTGCACTGTTCAAAATGGTGTGTGGCTGCATGCTTACCCTCACCATGTGAAAATCTAGGGCTTCCTTCAGTTTCGAACCCTCTTGGAGATTCTCCATCAATCTCCTTCCTGACCTTTCTACAATCTTCAAGTGTGCCTTGCATAGATTTGGGAATAAGACTTGTGAGTATTTTCTTCTCCTTTCTTCCAAGAGATGGAATCTCTCTCCTGCTCAACTCCTTGTTTCCTTCTAGATGAGAATAGGAAGTGTAGGGGTCTTCCTTTTTTGTTTGCTATTCCTCCTTGGGGAGGTTCTTCTTCTTTTCAAAAATGGATGAGATCAGTCTCATCCTCTTCATGTTTTGTTCTCTTTCTTGGGCTTTGAAGGCCACAGGCTAAGCCAAGAAAGATGCTCTGATACCACTGTGATGTTCCTTTTTCAGAAACATCACAAGTCCATGCCAGAGATGGAATATGGGGGAATTTATCGGATATGTCACCTTCTAAAGAAGGGTGAGATCCGGAGGCTTTTTGGCCCTTTGCAGACTCTGTCTACTGATATGTGAAATTTTCTAGTAGGAATGGATAGCAACCCAAGCCTGGAAAATGCATTTTCCAGAAATGGAGGTAGCAGGATTTGATCCCTGATCTGGGATCCCTTGAGATATAACTGTCTGGAGCTGAAATCCTGAAGTGGACTCAAAACAAATGCTTCTAGGAGCTTGAGACAAGCCTACTTCACTTGTATCTTCAGAAAAAGACCCAATGAAGAGGGTTGTAACAACACTTTTCTCAACAAAGGAAATGACAGTGTTATTTCTAATGAGCCATGTCACATGAAGATGAAATCAATCTATGAATATATGTGCAGTAGAAAATGTAGACAAACTCCTGAGAAACCTCTTACTTAAACAAAGCCAAAGAATCTCAAGGAGACGATGTACATAAGAATGGAGAAAACACTGCTCACATATTCTATTCCTACTAAGACTGTGTAGTCTATGGGAGGTAATGCAGTAGTAAATACATAAAAATGAATAATACAGCAATGTAAGCTGAAATAAGAAGGGGGAGCAAGGCTTCAAGACCTGAAAATACAATAAAACAATCCTTTAAAAGGATTGGATGGAAAATAGACAAAATGGCATTTTACCCAAAATGCCGGAGTTGTTGGGCAGCTGCTGCAACTCAATAGAAACTGGAAATGAAAGGAGCTTGATAAATGTGATGCCTTTGATGAAATAACTCCTTTGTTCAATCCTCTAGATGAAAGGATGATCCTTTCATAGAAGATCTCATCACCCACTGAAATACTGCAACTGTCACTGCAAATGCTCTCTATGAACTGCGCAGTCAAGTAAGAGGGATGCTCTTTAGGTGATGGATAATGATTGGCCTGATGCCAAAGATGATGGAATGAAGATCAAAACTCCCTCCACTAATCTCCCAAAGGAATGGAGACTCCCTCCTCTGAAATACAATGTCGGAAGTGGTGTTGAGAAACCCTCCCCTACAACACCAAGCAACACAACTCAACCACCAATGGAGACTGCGCTGGAGCTGAATGGAATTCTTTGGCCTCAAGCCAGGATATGGGGAAAATGAAGAAAAAGCTCTTCCAAGAGCTTCTCAATGGAAGAGATGGGATTCCCACCCGGGAACACCCAGTGCTAGCAGCACTACATCTTAGCTAAATAGCTAGAGAATGCTCTTATCTGAGAAGACAAGTAAAATGATAATCAAAGCATGAATGAGAATGGCTACTTCATTCTCCTTTTAAACAAATGAAAGATGCTTTGCCATGGGCCCCAAACCTTGGGGTTTCCTCTCTAGAATGATCTCCTCCTCATGAAAACTGCGCTGGACCACCAAGGGAATCTTATCTTCTCTATCTGTGCAGTCAACTTGACCTCTTCTAGAATTATCCACCTACAATTTGTCTCTTTTCACACATGGGGTGTGAAATCAAGCTCTTTATTGACCCCTTTTCACATTACAAGGGTTCCTTATTTATATTTTTATTATCAATGGGTTTTCCTACCCTTTTATTCTTCTCCTAAAGAAAAAACGAAAGTCTTTAATGTTCCACAAAATTTTGGAACATTACACTTTCTTTCCTCTCTTGGAAATTTTTTTTATTGTGGTTTTCTGTTTCACAGTGGGGATTTCCCTTGTGGGGGCGGTTTCGATGTTACTTGGGTAGGTTGGGTCTCCTTGGGACTGGGAGGCTTTAATACAAACACAGTAATGTTGGTAGCTAGCGTTCCTGTAGGGGGAACGAGGTACCACACTGGGAATGCCAATGATATGTTGGGTAGTACCAGTGTTGCCAAGACCTACTGGGAGGTGAAGCCAGGAGGTGGGTATAGGAAAGGAGTTTGGGAGGTGGCATAGACTAAGGAGGCTGCAATGGCTGATGCCTCGGTGTCATTACTGCTTGAGTCTGTGTCCTGACTAACCTTGGTGCTTGACGTGGACATCATGCATACCTGGGCCGCTGTGGTATCGGGTGATACCTCAGGGATGATAGGAGGATCTCCTAGGAAGGATCCTAGGACAGATGACGGCTTGAATTGGCCAGGGTCATATTCTTGACACCGCGAAATACCATCAGTGGCTATGTCTACATAAGTTAGAACCATATCTGTGTTGGTCAAAGGACGATTTTCAGTGTGAGTTAGTTGGTCTACTGTCATGATTCGATCCTCGTGGGGGAACATCATGATGTGAAAAATGGAGGATGCTATGGCAGACATGGCGTACATGTAACTCTGCCCAAGGAGTATATTGAAATCCAAGTGAGTGTCCAAGACTTCGATGTCTATACATTTTGGAAGAGACCGATGGGGGTCAAGGGTAGACCGTCGTATGCCCTGAGAGTAATGACGGAAGGTTTGAGTTCTGGGGCTCCTAATTTCTACCATGCATTATTTGACATGATGCATGTAGATGCACCCTCGTCAATGACACATCGGTGAATAGTGATATTCTGTACCGATACTGGTATCTGGAAGGCGACCATGAAGGGAAGCCTAGGGATGGCTTTGTCTAAATAAAAATCCATCATGTGCATGTCAACGGGGTCAATGGCACCTAAGGTGGAAAGTAGGGCTTTCCGCTTCTTTGGGCATGACTGCAGTACCTCCAAAGTGGACATAGTAGCAGGTGACTGGGCTAAAACGTCTAGGATGTTGTAATTGTGGGCTGCTTTGGAGTAGTTACCTACTCGCCTATTAGGCCCTTTAACCATTTTTGGTAATAGTTCCAAAGGAATATTTGGATTGGTCAAAGGTGTAGTCAGCGCACTTGTACTAGCCCCTAATGAACCAGTGTCTAGTGGGGTGTCATAGCTGTGATTCTGGGTTTGAAAAAACATTTCTTCACTAGCCATGTAAATTTCATAGCTATTTTTCTCGGAATCGTTGGGGTTTTGCTGCTGAGTGCTAACATTTCCTTGATGGGGGAAGGGTTCTTGCATGATTGGAGTTGTCTGGGAAGATCCTCCTTTTCCTTGGTTACTCTGAAGCTTTTTAAGCTTAGGTAGTTTGGGACAGTGGTGAGTATAGTGCCCGTACTCACCACATATCAAATAAGAATGGTTTGTTTGTAGAGGTGGCCTTTTGCCTTGCTTTTGAGCATTGCTTGGCTCCTGGTTCTGGTTTTAGTTGAAGTTATCTCTAGGCTGGGGTCGCGGTGGGCACTATTGACTGCTGCCCCCCTGTCCAGGGTTCCCTTTGGGTTTTTTTTTTACCTTTCTTTTGACCACATTGTGCGGGTAATTCTCCTAATCATACTGGTGTGGTTGATCTTGGGACAGTTGCATAAAGTTCACTTGTGCATTGTTCTATGTTGGTGGGTTATGTGCTTGGGACTGAGCATACTGCTGTCCCATATTTTCACTTGGCTATTATGGGGGAGTTCCTCTGTCATTTTTTCTTCCTACATACTAGGTCCCCCCGGCCGGAGGGTAAGGTCCTCCTTGCTGATATGCTGGTGCCCTATTATTCAAATTTTGCTGCTACATATGATGACTTTGAAATTTGGGTTGAGACATGTCCTGGGTAGACCCATGTGTGTAACCGGGATTCTGACTGCTACTGCCTAGGTACCTTTGGGTCATTGACCCAATAAGTCCGTCTGTAGAGTTCGACGCGCCTCGCAATTCTTGATAAGATTGTAGGCGTGGGGTGTTAGGTAGGATATTGTATATGTACCTTGATTGCATATAGATCAGTTCAAGCTACTGGGCTTTACTGATTGCATCCTCTTCGGATGTGGGGTTACATTACGCCACATCCTTTGAAATCTCTACCGTCAAAGTTTTCAAGAATAAATCTAAAAGGACTCGGTCGTCGAGTTGAGCTTTGCATAATCTACGATGCAGTCTCCACTCGTGGAGATGTTCAAAAATGTGGGTAAAGGGAGATTGTTTGAAATGATTTAGTAATTCCATTCTCGAATCATGGTGAATGGGTAACTGAAAGTAAGTGAGGAACGTAGTAGTGAGGGCACTAAAGGTTCTATGTGAAGCAGGGGGTTTATCGATGTACCATTTCATGGCCTCTCTCATGAGAGTGCGTTGAAATAGCTTCAATCGAATAGTATCATCAATGATGCTATTTGGTGAGCACCATAGGTGAAAGTTCATTATATGATTCCCTGGGTCTTCCACTTGCTTGCTTTAAAACTTTGGTATGTCTGAAGGGAGCTTCGTGGACATGGGAGGCCAATTGGGGTCGTGTGTGATGGTTTCATTAGTGAGCTTGGCTAAATCTAGTAGATTTAATGCCACTAAGAAGGGTGACTGAGAGGTTGACGCCATGGAAACGTGTGAAGACATGAAGTTCTGGTTAGAACGAGGGTTAGTCTGTGACGTACCCGGTTGTGAATTCAGCTGGCTTCTTGTATGGGATGCACTCTTCTGCCCCCTGGGGGACGAGGGGGGAGTGATGTGCGGTGTGGTATTGGGAGACCGACTAGGGTTGCCAAATAAGGTTGCTCCAAGAAAGGAGGAACCAACCACTATGGAAATATTTCGTCTTTGACGCCTAAATGGCGAAAGACCTAGAACCCATCCCTTAATGGGGGGAGGTCCAAAAGATGCCTGGACCGAAGAGGTTCCGTTGGAACCATTTGAGGGTCATCCAAGATAGGTTTTGGAAAAAATTTTAGAGGGGATTGAGTCTATGATAACGTCAAATTTATGGCCACATACAAAAATCAAAGTGAAAAAAGAAATGATTTTTCATTTAATTTAATCTATGTGATCAATGAAGAAAAAAATAGTTTTATTTGTTTGCACGTGATACTCAAAAACCAAGAAGACCTACTAACATCCTCACACTCTCAAAAGTAACTGGGCCTTGAGAGGATTTCTTGCGAGTACTGGCACAACGTCCTGAAAGAACTGGTGACGCCCCCAGTCAGCTGAAGAGAATCAACCAAGGTAAGGGTAGAGGGTCTGGCGCTTGCCTACACTGTCACCTATAGGGTAAAGGATGCCCTAGTTTTGGCCACTAAGAACCATCGTCCCACATGAGTGTTCAAGTCTTGGGCTTCTTGGTATTCAGCTAACAGTACCGAGTATCATACGGGTCAAGTAGCCCAACTGATACCGCACGCACTGCGCCTAAGCTTAACCCCCTCTGAATCGGGTCTCTACTGCGCTCGGGTTTTCTTTTATGTGGGCTGATAGGTGGATTTAAAGCTCCCTCAAAATGGAACTTCTATGTTTAAAATGTGAAGCATGATCAAGGTGGCTTATTAGATTCCTACCCCCTTGATCCTAACTTAAGCTATAATTTCTCTTGTGGCCCCTATGGGGAGAGTTTAGTGAGTTGTTTTAAGTTATTTTTAGGTGGATTTATTTTATTAGTGGGTTAATGTGTGTGAGCGTATGGTGAAAAATCTCATAATTTGAACATATGGATATTAGTGATCCATTACAAATGTCCCCTAGTTAAACTATGTGATGTTGTTCCTTGCTCAAGTAAAAATCATTTGTGGATAATGGGCCGCTTCCACAACCTCCTAATTAGTCTATGTGAATGACTAAAGGGAGATGGAAAATCACAAATGTAGAGTGTTCATATGCTTGTCTAGGGTCACCCAATGGTGCAAAGAGAGCAGAGATTACTTACTCTAACTTGTGATTCAATCCTAGTCTCGCAATTTCCTAAATGCAAAAATTGAAATTTAAACTAAACAATTTCTACACTAGCTTATGCATGTGTGGTCATGAGCCACTTACTTGGACTAGTTAGACTAAGTGTGCATACCAGAATTTGAAAAAAACATAAATTGTTTGGAAATCAATGGTTAATTCGCCCCCTACTTAAACTATGTGAACACTTTTTGAAAAAAACCAACTTAAATGAAAACTAACTAAATGCCTACAAAAAGTAGCAAAAATTAGTTTTTATAAGCTGTGGGATATCAACACAGGTGTTGGCAGATACATTAGGGGCTGCCCAACAAACTTACAAGCAAAAAAAATGCAGCAGATAGGGAGAAAAAATCTCTCTGCAAATTGTGTGCAAAACCTTCTGACAGGTGCACCTTCCTGCGCGCAGGTCACTCCTGAACGCATGCCCTATGTGTCTATGTGTAAAAATAGCACGCAAAATTCCTGCAAGTAAAAAAAAAATTAGGAGTTGCCTTCTTCAGTCTGTCACCTCAGTGAGTCTAGGGACTGGAAGATGGGTCAGAGGACTGTCAGCTTCACTCCAGCATAGACTAAGAGTCTCCTGCAAACAATGGCATAACCACATAAACTTGAAACACGTCAGTGGAGTCGCCAATCATGTTGTGCTGGATTCAACACATGGGTGTACGAAATCGCACACATCTAGATAATGTGGTCTTTTCTCTAAACCATAAGTAATAGGCAATATATGGGGGGAGCTCAGAAGTATAAGACTTAAAATGAAGTAATACACTTAAGTATGCTCTGTTAAAAAGTAAAACTAAAAACACAAAAAGAAGCTAAATAGAGAGTTCCAAACAATAACAAAGTAAACAATGGCTTGATGACCTTCTTCTCATTGAATGCTTGGAATGAATAAAAATCTTACCCACTTGCCCAAGGGCCTAGACAAAGGCTCTAAGACTCGATGCAAGGATGTTTGTCCTTCAAGTTCTGCCTTTTGACGCAGTTCAACTCTCTCTCTCTGTTGCAATGGACTAAAATTTTTGGGTGGCCAACAATTGAGTCCTCTTCTTTAGCTCCTGCTCCTTGGTTCACACGCATAGCTCGTGTTGCTTTGGCAACTTTGGCTAGCATAACCTTGTGATCACCCATTGTTCATCTCTTTGAGGGTTTATATAGTTGAGCTTTCAAAACTCCTTCCCTCCCTTGGTACATGGTGGATAGTGACCCAAGGGAGGGGAAATATTCCATTGTGGCCTGAAATATACTTTTGTGTGCTCACACAAGGCCTAAGGAGGCGATGGTGCTATCCTTAGGCAGCTTTCACATAAGGAGAAACTATCATTTGCTTGCTTGTGGTCCCGAAAAGGGACTTTTTTCCATTTTTAGGAATGCGCGCTTATCGGGCTCCAGTGCGCACAGAAGGCACTCTTCTCGAAGGAAAAAGTGCGCATTCAGGCATTTATGACTAGTTCAATCTTGAATTGCTCCAAAGCTTAGAGATTCTTAATATTTTTTATTCCATAATGTATCTCTTGTCCTATAAATCCTTGGGCTTGACATTAATTGATGTCATTTTTTATTGTACGATTTTCCAGTGTTAACAGTCAGTATTGCAACAAAGATTATGAAGCTAAGATCTAATGTGGGTGTACGTAGGGCACTCTAAGAGGAAGTGATTTTCATCCTCAATGTTCATATTCTCTCTGAGTGTTAGGTCTATATATTACTAGTATAGTCCCTTATTTTTGTTAGTGTAACCCCCTTATTCTTATTATTGTACCCCTATGACCCCCATATTATTATTATTGTGCCCTTAAATTATTATTGCTAGGTCGGCTAAGGTTACATTGAGGCCCTATGGACTCCTATATATAGAAAAGAGGTTTTGTAATTTGTATGATCCAAGAATTGTTCATTCATGTAATGTATTGGAGGTTGACCCCTCGAAGTGGCTTATTTTTAAGGCGTTGATATCTCTTTTCTTCTATTTTTTGAGCTAGCTTCACAACATTTGGTATTAGAGCTTTGGATTCTAGGGTTTTGCTGCTCTAAACAGGTCCTCATGGAATTTTCAATAAAACTTTTTTTCTACAAAGTTTCAGAAGCTGAAATTTTTAGGGTATGAATCTGAAATCGTGAGGAACATCATCGCAAAATTTCAGAGCTTGGTTCACAATATTTTTGGAGATATGATTTGTGGAAGTTAGATCTTTTTGCAGGCTCCTCAATTTAATCTAAACAAGTCATCATGGAATTTGTGCTATAAAAAATTTTCTACGAAGGTTCAGAATATGAAATTTTTAGGGCGTGAAGTGGAAATCCTAAGGAAACGCATCGAAAAATTTTAGAGCTTGGTTCGCTATAGTTTCGGAGATATGATCTATGGAAGGTAGTGCTTTTTTAGGCTCCTGAATTTCATCTCAAAGAGGTGATCGTGGGAAAATCTTCATAACTCTCTCTCTAAGCATCGGATTGGAGTGCCATAAAAGGTGGTCACAAGTACACAGAATGTAGTTTCTTTGATATCAATTTTAGAGCTAAAATATGAAACAATGACATGTGGAAAGTTGTACAAGTTCGCTCTACTGAACCAATCCATAATTAGGTCATTGTGGGAGATTGGACATAACTTTGCCTTGGAGAATCCAAATCAAGTCAGACCTATGGCATTCGAAAGATAATTTAGAAGGTTACCTAATTCCCAAATTTTAGATATTGAAGAGCCACAATCACAGAGATAATCGAATTTCAATATTGAGCTCCTCAAAAGCAAGAAAAAGGTGTGTATTTTTTTTCCGAATTGCATAAGTCTTGTTTTAAGAATCAATTTGAATTGATTCCAAGGGCATGTTGTAGAATATATATTAGTATTGGGTTCTAAAATATTCCCCGTAAAAAAAAATTCAACACCCATTAAGCCCTCAAAAGGCTCTACTATGACTCATGAAGATGAAGAATTGCAACATGATCTATCAAAATTACAAGAGCAAGTGCACCAAATTTCGCTCTCGCAAAGAGCAACAAAAAATGAAATGGAAGTTTTGAAGAAAGGCGTGGAAGCGAAGATGGATGGTTTGAAGAAAGGTGTGGAATCTAAGATAGATGGCATGGAAGCTGGCATGGAATCTAAGATGGATGACATGGAAGCTAAGATCGATGAAAAAATGGAAAACATGAAGAATGATCTAAAAGCAGACATGGAAGGTTTGATAAAGTTGATACAAGAAATGTTTCCTAATGGTGAAAAGATAGTAGAGGAAACTCATGATGAGAACAAAATAAATGTTAATCGTGATTTCATAAACTCTAATGTTGGAGGGAAGAACCACCATATTCCAAAAATGGATATGAGGAAGTTTGATGGAAAGGATTCTATAACATGGATACTATAGATGGAGCAATATTTTGATCTCAATAATGTGCAAAAAACACAAAAGGTACACATTGCAACTTTACATTTAGAACAAAATACATTTGTATGGTATCGATGGCTTTGCTCCCGTAAAAAAATTGTCACTTGGTCAATTTTTACGGAGAAAATGATAGCACATTATGAGGATACAAAGAGCAACAACTTCTTTAGCCAATTGATAAATCTTAAACAAAAGGGTTTAGTGGGGCAGCACATTGAGGACTTCCAAAAATTGAATATAAGGGTAACTGATATTCCAGAGGAACACAGGATTGATCTCTTCATAGGCACTTTAAAGGATAACATCCAACATGAAGTTCGAATTTTGGAACCCGATTCATTGGAGAAGGCATTCAGGTTGGCAAGAAAAGTTGAATGTAAAATTATGGCGACAAGGAAGCCTACCACTCAATTCTATAAAGAAGGAAGTGTTGCTACGCCTAGATTTCCCCAACCTACAAGGTTGACACCACAACAATTGGAAGAAAAAAGAGCAAAAGGGCTTTGCTACAGTTGTGATAGCAAATACACTAAAGGTCATAAGTGTGATGAGAAGAGATTATTTTACATAGATTGTGAAGAGGAAGAAGAAAATGAACAAGAAGAGGATATACACCAGGAACCAGCCCTAGAAGAGGAAGAAATGAGTCTGAAAATATCATGTAATGCATTGGAAGGAATTACCACTCCTCAAACTCTCAATATAGAAGCACATATCAAGAAGAAAAAGGTAATAGTGTTGATTGATTTAGGTAGCACCCATAATTTTATTCATTATAAGGTAGCCAAGTAATTGAATTGTTTCCTATACCCAGCACTAGAATTTCAAGTGATGGTTGCAAATGGAGGAACTATAAATTTCTCTGGAAAATGCCATAATATAAAGCTAACCATGGGGGAATATGTATTGAATAGTCCAATACTTTCCATTCCTATGGGAGGTGTTGATGTTGTACTAGAGTACATTGGTTACAATCTTTGGGGATGGTAGCTTTTAATTTTAAAGAACTTTTCTTGAAATTTTTTTCAGAAGGAAAGGAAGTCAAATTACGGGGTATTGCAGGGAAGCCAGGAAAGATAATAAGCTCTAATGTCATGACAAATATTCTAAAGAAATAACAACGAGGTGTAATTTCACAATTATGCTCACTAGAAGTTCCAACATCAAAATCATCTATTTTCGCAGATCTCCAACAAGTCGTGGACAATCATTCCAAGGTGTTTGAAACTCCCAAAGGACTCCCACCTATTCGTGAACATGATCATCCCATTCATTTGATTCTAGGAAGTGTTCCTCCAAAAATTAGGCCTTATAGATATCCTTATGTCCAAAAGAGCGAAATTGAATGTATGATTGTAAAAATGTTAGAGGCGGGTATAATTCAACCTAGTCAAAGTTATTTCTCTACTCCTGTAGTATTGGTACACAAGAAGGATGGATCATGGCACATGTTTCTGGATTATAGGGAGCTCAATAAGCTCAAAATTAAAGATAAATTTACCATTCCTGTGATTGATGAATTATTGGATGAATTACATGGAGCAATTTATTTTACCAAGTTGGATCTTCGTTCAGGATATCATCAAATTAAAATGAAGAGTGAAGATCTTCCAAAAACAACATTTCGAACTCATGAGGGTCATTATGAATTTATGGTCATGCCTTTTGTCCTTACCAATGCACCTTCTACATTTCAAAGGTTGATTTATTCCATTTTCAAACCCTTCCTTAGAAAATTTGTGCTAGTATTTTTTAATGATATACTAATCTACAACAGGTCTTCGAAGGATCATGTTGAAAATGTTGAGAGGGTGATAAAACTATTGCAGGAGAAACAATTATATGCAAAAACATCCAAATTTTTCTTTGGAGTACAAGAGGTGGAATATCTGGGTCATATTGTATCTCATGAAGGTGTTAAGGTATACCCTAAAAAAATTAAGGCCATTAAGGAATGGAAAGTCCCCACAACCATAAAGCAGTTGTGAGGATTTCTTGAGTTAATAGGGTATTATCGCAAGTTTGTTAAGAATTATGGGGGAATAGCATCACCTCTAACAACATTATTGAAGAAAGATGCTTTTTCATGGACTCTTGAAGCAACTAAGGCCTTTGAACATCTTAAAGAGGCAATGTGCCTAGCACCGGTCTTAGCTATGCTAGACTTCACAAAAACCTTTATTGTGGAATGTGATGCCTCAGGAAATGGAATTGGTGCTGTTTTAATGCAGGAAGGAAGACCCATTTCTTTTGAAATTCGTCCAATCAAAGGAAAGTATTTAAAAAAACCTATTTATGGGAAGGAAATGTTAGAAATACTGCATGCACTAAAGAAATTACGAACTTACCTAATGGGAAGACACTTCAAGGTAAAAACTAATCATGATAGTCTTAAACACTTTTTGGAACAAAGAATATCTTCAGAGGAGAAAAACAAATGGGTCACAAAGATGTTAGGTTATGACTTTGAAATAATATACAAAAAAGGGAAGCTTAATGTTGTTGCAGATGCACTCTCAAGAAGGAATGAAGAGGTGGAAGCATTGCTTTGTGCCATTTTTATTATCCAACCAAATTGGATAACCGAAGCAAGAGATGAATGGAATAAGGAAAAAGAAGTATGGACACTCACTCAAAATTTGCACCAAGATCCTAGTACATCTGATACATTTAGTTGGAAAAATTATTCTTTATGGTACAAAGATCACTTATATCTTTATAAGAATTCCCAACTAAAACAAAAGATTCTTTTGGAATTGCACACTACTCCTTTAGGAGGATCACTTATATCTTTAGAATTTTTTTGGAATGGCCTTAAATCTGATATTCAAAAGTTTGTGGTGGAATGTTTGGTTTTCTAGCAGAACAAAGTTGAGACAATTAAGACCCTGGGACTTCTACAACCTTTATCCATTCCAAGTCAACGTTGGGAGGAGATTTCAATGGATTTTATCACAGGTTTACCTAAGTCCGACAGAAAAAGTGTCATCATGGTGGCAGTTGATAGACTTACCAAGGATGCACACTTGTGTGCATTATCTCATCCATTTAAAGCAAGTACAGTTGCTACTGCATTTATGGAAAAAATTCAAAAGCTACATGGAAACCTAGGATTATTGTGAGCGACAGAGATCCCATTTTTATTGGAAATTTTTGGACAGAGTTATTTTCTTGTTTGGGTACTCAATTAACTCATAGCTCATCTTATCATCCTCAATCTGATGGTCAAACTGAGATAGTAAATAAATGTGTGGAAGGATATCTTCATTGTTTTGTATCTGACAAACAAACACAATGGGTCAAGTGGTTACCTCTTGCTGAATGGTGGTATAACACTTCCTTCCATACTGCAGTAAAAATGACTCCATTTATGGAATTTTATGGATATCATCCACCATCCATCACATCATCTTTAATAGAAAATTCGAAGGTTCAAGCAGTGGAAGATCATATCAAGCATAAAAAAGAAGTTCTCCAACTCTTAAAGGATAACCTGAATTTGGCACAAAAATGAATGAAACAATAGGCAGATCAACATCGCAGCGAGAGAAGTTTTGATGTAGGAAACTGGGTATTTTTACGGCTACAACCATACAAACAAATGTCCCTCAAGCAAGCTAAGAAGGATAATAAATTATCGCCAAATTACTATGGTCCTTACAACACAACATAGAGATGGAAGATCCTTTCCACCCATGGTGTTTTAGGAACTTCTCAATGACCTGTTTCACTATGGAGCTCATGATATTTGTTCTTATCTTGGCTATATTAATTTTTTTCTTGAGCTAGTTAAAACATAGAGATACTTTTGATCTTCTAGAGTAGGGTTGATAACCTCCTTATAATATCTTAATTTTCTTTTAGCCTCTAAATCTTTCCCACACCACATTTTCTCTTTTAACTTAGAAGTAACAATATTTCTAATGTTATTAATATTTTTAAATGCAACATTTCCGTCGATCTCCCAATGGTTTAACTAGGCCTGGTATCTTTATACCAACCTCATTTAAGCCTCAGGAGGTTTTGTTTGGAATTTAAAGCTAGCTTAGGAAGTCTATGGTCTCCCATGTTATTGATTTTGTGCTTATATAACAGAAGCCTAGTCATAGCTAGGCTCTCGATAGGGGAAATACCCTCTTCTATAAGGAGAATAGGATAGGGTGTATTGCTTTTGATTTTGAGGTTATACATTATAAAATTCTTCTAGATTTGCTCAAAATTTCTCTAGGATTCTCTAGAGATGCTACAACCCCAAACCTCACATCCATACAAGATAACAATAGTGACTAAAGTTTCAAAGAGGAGCTTCTTTTTATCCCACATCACAAGGTTTATTGCTTTACAATTATTTTCAAGACCAAAATAAGCTTTCCACCCTCCATTAATCCCTTTCTCAATGTTATAGTTCTATTTGGGCTTGTGATGAATATCAATTCTTAGGTACTTGTAAGAAGACACTTCCTCCAAGTTGATATTGTCATACACAGAATTAGCGTAAGTGTTCTTCTTGGATTTGATAATCATAATTTTTGTTTTTTCAGTGTTAATAGTCATACCCATGGTAGAGCAGAAACCCTTAAGAAGTGTTAGTTGTTTATCAAGATTAGATGGGCACCTTGCCAGAAGAAAAATATCGTCAGCATAGAGAAAAAGGATGATGACTATTCTAGCTAAGATTGTGCCAACACAACCTGCTTCCTCTAAACAACCTTCTAGCTTGTCGATGTAAATTCCAAATAGGGTATGGGAGAGGGGGAAACCTTGTTTGACTCCAATATTACACTTAATACGTTTCGACCACCCCTTATTGCTCTTAAAATTGGCAATTACATTCTCATACAACCTTATAGCGTCAACTCTCAACTTGAAAGGAACTGTTAGCTCTTCTAATCTATTCCATAGGTCATTTATAAGGATTATAAATCTAATGGATTAAAATTTATAATATTAATATTTATATTATTTTTAATTATTAATTATTAATAATTGTTAATAATTATAGTTTTTATAATTATAATTAATAATAATTATTAATTTTTATAATTATTGGTACTAAATGGATAAATATTATATACCAAATAAACCCTAGGGATTATAAATCCAACGAATTAATAAACACAAGGGATTAGTATTATAAACCCAAGAAATTAATAAACCCTAACTTTCTAATGTTGAGAGCGACATTAAATAAATTTTGATCTAATGTAACATTGCAACAATGAGTATCAAATTAGTTGTCATCTTCAAAAATGTTGTCACAATCCAACGCTGGACTGATTTTTGTAGCATGCAAACATCACAAAATGAAGCCCTATCGTAGTGTCTCAATGTGACGTTGAAAAGAGTGCAATGTAATGTAAGGTTCCAACAATGATTGTCCTATTTCTTGTCACATTATGACAATGATTATCACAATCCATCATTGGTTATATTTCTGCACCATTCAAACTTCACAACCTTAAACCCTAATGCTATTATACACGAAATGGATTAGTAAACCCAACAAATTAATATTATAAGCTCTAGGGATTAAAAACCCAACAGATTAATATTATAAACCCTAAGGATTATAAACCCAATGGATTAATATTATAAACCCAAGGGATTAGAAAATCCTAATTTTTCAATATTGAGAGGCGAAATTGAATAAATTGCAATGTAATGTAACACATCGACAATGAGTATCAGATTGACTGTAACCTTACAACAATGTTTGTCACAATCCCAGGTTGGATTGATTTTTGTATCGTGCAAAGTTCTGAATACAAAGCCCTATTATAGCGTCACAATGTGATGTTGAAATATTTTCAATGTAATGTAAGGTTCCTACAATGGTTGTCATATTTCTTGTCACATTGCTATAATGTTTTTCACAATGCATCATGTTGGCTTGAGGGGTCTTGGCTCAGATTCAGAATGTTCTGTGCAACCAAAAAAACCCTCCAAATACTGGCCCTTTAGGTAGTGACCTGCTTGTGTAGACCAACGTCTCACTTGAAGCAGTATGGGGGGGTGCTAGAACCAGGTTTCTGCACCCTGAGGAAGCTTTTGATGTGGATCTTTTCCCTAATTAATAGATCTAATGCATACAGTCCTACGCAAAACTTCATAGAAACTAGATATAAACATGGACAGCCCTTACTTCAAGACAAAAGCTGATCCAAGTGGATATTGGTGGCCACCCCCCATTCCATTTGTAACCCCACCATCAGTTCTTTCAATTTTTCAGTTTGAACATAGCTTACTATTATTAGCAGTTTTTCATGTCCTGAATTTCCGGAGCCATTTTGGGGCCCTAAAATTCTTTTGTTGGAAAAAATTGGGAGAAACATAGAAGTTCCTTTGATTTTGATCACGTCAAAATTTGTAGTCCTCGAATATATATTTCTAACGAAGTATTAAGCATGTCAAACAGAGATCATATGCCAAAGTTACGTCCCCGAGAAGTTGATGTACCAATTTACCCAAACAGGGCCCATAGTTTTGGTGCTTCATCTCCTAGGGTTAGGTTCTTGGATGTTTATGGTTTTCCATTGTTTATCAACAATAAATAGGCCTTCAAGTCTCATTGTAACACAGTTCAAAGGCCTGTAGCCACCACATCTTGTCTTAGAGATAAGCTGCTAGTGCCCTAGTTATTTTATTTCCATTATGTCTGTAAGCATATTTCAGTCATTTTATTTTTAATGAAATGAAGTTTTATTTCCGATGCATCTTTGTATTTATGGTTATATGTGTATTTTGTTATGTTCCTACATAAATCTGTATCAGTGGTATTAGAGAGGTTTGCTCTTTCTTTGTTTTTCTTTGCATGTCCCCAATGAGGTCAGGGTATAAGGATTAGAGCTCGATCTAGTGGAACCCTTGTAAGATAAAACTCGCAAACCACGATGACCTCCCATGGCGAAAGAAAAGGGAGATGAGGGAGCAATATATCCTATCAAATTATTGCTCGAGGATACCCTCGAGAAACAAAGGAACACGATGGTGGATAAATTTCCCTAGATCCTTCAACGACTGCCCACCGATGGCGCATCTACATCTAGCAGCCACCCTAGAGGTGCCAATCCTTTCAAGGTGTAGGTCAACTTCGACATTCCTGTATTTGAAGGCAACATAGATGCATGCATCGTAGATAGATGGTTGAATTTTCTAGAAGCGTATTTCTTAGTCCATGATTTCTGCAAATGAGAAAAGAATAATTTTTCACTTCTCAAATTCGCCCTGCATGTCAAAGACTAGTGGGAAACCTACTGTGAGAAAAAGGAAGAGAGGGAACCCTCTTTGTTCTTGACTGTACACACTTGGAAGTCATTCCGAGACAGCATCAAGGAACATTAATATTACCCCATGGGGAGCTATGAGGACATATACATCCAATGGACCATGCTACAGCAACAAAGGGATCAAGATGTGCAGGAACTCATGAATTTGTTCCATACCCTGCACACAAATTTGGGTATTAAGTATTCAGAGAGAAATTTGGTGCTCAAGTACCATAGCTGTTTGCACAGATACATTAAGTAGGAAATTGATTTCCTCGACATTACCTCGCTTGGAACGACATATCTCTATGCCGCTAAGATCAGGCAAAAATTTAAGAAGAAGAAGAAGTAAGACTTTGGAATCACAAATCCGAAGCCAGGGAAAGGCACCCCCCGAACCATAGAACAAGGGGAAAAACCAAAACGAGGTGACTCATAACAACACCAAAAATCCAAATAAGGACACGAGGAAGTGGTGTGAATTTAATAACAGGCCCACTCACAGCACAAACAAGTGTCAGGCCAAACATTCGCTGGTGGTTGAACTGAAGGCACCTGAATCAGATGCATGTTCTGATCCCTAGTCATAACCAGACAAGGGCAATGAAAAAGGGAAGAAGATCATTGATGCAGATCCAAGTGCCATTATTTCCACCACCAAGATCCATAGGGAGGATTTTGAGGATCTAAAGGAGGGGGAGCACCTCTTCCATTCGCAGATCTGGGTGAAGGGTTCTCCACTACAATTCCTTGTCGATAGTGGAAGCCAAAATAACCTCATTTCAGTTGAGCTCATAAAGCGGATTGACCTACCGACCATATGACACCCGTAGTAGTATACCATTGGGTGGCTTCACCAAGGAAGAGCTCTCTGGGTCCGCGAGAACTACCACCTTCCCTACCACATCAAGCCATTCATGGATGAGGTACTGTGTGATGTTACTCCTCTTGATATGTCTAAGGTATTATTGGGCCAACCATACTTGTGGAAGCGACATGATATGTATGAGTCTAGGCCTCATTCTATCATTATTACTTTGAGAAATAAATTGTACAGGATACCGAAGGTACTACCGCCTCCTGCCATCTATTTGACTAGTGCAAAATAACTGTTATAGCATCATTTCTCACCTTCATATGATTCATGATTGCTTTTATGGCTTTAGGCACCCATTCCTACAGACTTGGACAAAATTCACTAAAAAACAGTGTTAAATTCCCCATACGCGGCTATGCCTAGACTTTTCCACGTGTATACGCGAGTCCACATGTACTTTCCCATGTATGCCATTAAAATAATTTAAAAATATATAAAAAATCCCTATTTTCAGGCTGGGTTGATGGTTACTCTGGTAGTTCAACCACCCCAGCACGTGGCCAACTGTTTCCAACTATTGAAACTACTTGGAGGGAGTATAAAAGCCCCTCATGTGTATGGCCTAAGGGAGAGAGAGAAATTATTGATATTATACTCTGTTGGTATTCCCTATCCAAGTCTGAAATCTCGTGCCTCCTGCACTTCCCAGTTCATTACAGGAAACCCTTGTTTCCTGGAGATGCTCATCTCTTTATATATCATCTCGTATGCACCAGTTTGGAAGGAATCTTAGTGAGGCAAGGGTGGGACGGATCCGGACAACGGTCTTCTCGAAGATCGTGGAAGGGTCAGGTGATCTCTCCACTCATTATTTATGTACATGCTATTTATAATACATAAGTACCATCTTGTTCCCAAGATATACGTGTTAGTGTCTGCTTGCATATATGAGAATATTGTTATTTAAGCATTTGTTATGGTTTATTTAATGTTTCATATGGATTTCACTAACATTTAGAGTAGATATATGTTGTACAACCAGTTCTTCGTGCTTGTTTCTTCTTGTCTTTCAGGTTGAGAAGGAAGAAGGGTTGCTGGGGGTTTGGACCCCGCGGGATCTACTTCAACCGTAGGACCTATGGGTAACTTCCTTGATCTACTCTATTTAGTTTTTCGTGAACATGTATGGTTGTGTGAGTCCTTCTTGAGTAGCATGCCCTACTCTGTGGAGGTTTAAACCCAACAAACCTCTAGGGTGATTTTCCCCGAAACAAAACTGGCGACTCCACTGGGGATCGCATTCTTGTGATTCCCCTGTTGGGTGGTTTCAACTGTTTGATAGGTTTCCAACAGTTTTAACTTTCATTTCCAGTCCAGTTTACTCTTTCTCAGTCAGACTGAAGTCCTGGTTTTCTATCCAGGCTTGATTTTTTTTTTTTCATTATTTACCTTTCTATACGCGCTTTTTTCTACACACAGTCGCATATACACGCAATTTTCCCTAAAGGGAGTCGCGTATACGCGTGTTTCCTTTAGAATAGTCGCGTATACACGCTTGTTGCTTAACTATAAGGTCGCGTATACCTAGGCAGATTTTGAAATTTTGGATTCTTTGGCTTTTTAGTCCTTTCTGTCTGTGGAGACCTGTTCCTGCAGTGTCTTTGTACTTACTGGATTGTGAAGAAAGTGGTCTTTAGTCTTTTCTCTCTTTCGTTCGATTGAAAACTAGTCTTTTTGGCAAAGTATTGTTTCTTGTGCTGGCATTCCTGGTTTGAGTACCAAGATCTCTTTTTGGGGATTCTTGGCTGTTCTGCCTCATCAGAACAGAGAGCTCCTGCTTATTTAATCTTTCCTATCTTTGTGTTTTTCTTTGCGCTACGTTTTTTGCCCGTTTTTTGATTGGTTTTCTTGAGTTTAGTTGGCTAGGTCTTGTTGCAACTTTTGAAGAGTCTTTCTTGGTTCTTTGAAGTTTTTGTTTGCGGCAAGGTTGCACTATTCTTCTAGGCTAAGTGGTTGAGTTTTCTTGTCTTCTTTTGCTTGTATTGATCTTGCTACTAGTTGGCCTTATAAGATTTGAAGCATTTTGGAAGTTTTTGCATGAAATTCAGTGTTGATTGGCTTGGAATTTTATAGTTTTACTTGGTCTTTTCGAACTCCTTTATAAAACACAAAAGCTCAAAAAAAATTTTGCTTTGTTGTTTGCTTTTGTTTTTGTATTTTTGTTTTCGTTTCTTGGTATCTTTTGAAGCTTTGTTGAAGTTCCTTGTCTTTGGATTTTGGCTTGATATTGGAAAGAAGTTGTTATTGATTTCTTCCTCTTATTTTTAAGCGTTTTTGGTGTCTTTATGTTAAGTGTTCTTGATTTTGGGAACTTGCTTTCTGGACAACCAAAAAAGTGTTAAAACTGAAGGACTTTTGGGAAATTTCACTCTGCTTTAGGAGATTTTTGCATCTTAGGATTTGCATGCTTGTAGTGATTTGCATTAAGTGCACTTAAGAATTTAGTCAGTTTCATAGTTTTTGTGAGTGTGAGTTTGCTATCTGAAAAGAAAAATACAATTTTTAATCTCGTAGAACCCGTGTAGAAGTTGCTTTTCATCGAAAGACAATAACTGCATTTGCATGTAGTTTGGTTTTTATTAATTTCTTTCTGTGTCAAAACATCATAAGTTTCATTTCTGCATCCCTTTGACTTAACATAACAGCCCATTAAAATAAGCGATATAATTTAAAATCAACTAGCAAGTTTTCTAAGTATCATATAGCAACTAGCTAGGTTGTAGGGCCTTGAATTAGGTGAGTGGAGAGTTAAATCTCCAAGGCCGCTCAAACAAAACATAGAAGTTGATTAATTGAGCGAAATCCAACTCCGTTAGGTGGACCGGGAAATCTCTCCTCCAGAGAGTCAAGCGCGAGGGGAAGTGAAGGCTGAGCAGAGAGATACCCCCTCTCTAATTAGCTGAATTTGACCTCAAGACCATTCCGCCCAGCTTCTGACACGGATTGGTGCCCATAGTTGCCACTCCTAGGTTCCACACAGGTGACTGCGGGGGGGAATACCCATGGTACCTGAGGCAGACGTCGCATCACTTTCAGCAGTACTTCTGGGGGGTGCCCTTGCGAAGCTTGGGTTCTTGTGCCGACAAAGGCTGTCATTAGGAGGTCGGTGTAACTGTTTCTGATACCTTCGCTAGTAGGACTGGGCCGTAATTATCCCAGACTGCTTTCGGGAGGTCCTATATTTCGCTTTCCTGTATTTTGGTGTCTGGTCCTAATCACCCGGAGCGGAAATACTTGAAGGTTGTTTGCTTGATTGTATCTCAGGGAATTTTCTTATAGTGAGTGCTCTTTGCTCCTAGCTTGCCTAGCTTTTCACTTTTTTTAGTCTAATTTAAAATTTATAAAAGTGGCTGATCAAGCGCCTCGGCGATCGAGGAGAATCCGGGGGTTATCTCTCGAGAGTTCAGAGCCTTCTTTGAGAAGGAGTAGGAGTGATTTAGCAGGTGGTTACCACCCTGTGACATCTGACGTAGTGGAGAGAGATCCTCCACAAGGGTCTGAAGGTTTCATAGTTGATTCTGGTGTTGGTTCTGAGAGGAGCGTTCCGCTCACCTCGCGAGTTTTATTTCCTCAGGAAGAAGATATACAAGTAGAGGAAATACCTGAACCTCCTGGGTTAGGTCCATATCCTCTTCCTCCTGATTATCCATTCGTTGTTCAATACGTCAGACCTGAGTCAGAGAGACCAGAAGATCCTCCATATTATTCATACCTTTCGATGGCCACGACTGGGAACGCGGCTTCTGCTGTGAGTGCTGCAGGCATTCAGACTCCTGCTTCTGTTGAAGGAGGGGGCACTATTTCTCTATCTTCGATTGCTTCTAGTGCTGTTGTGTTTGGCTCTAGTTTCACCCAAGCACATGCTTCTCATACTGGTCCCTTCAGTTTCGGAATGCCCACTAGTGGGATTCCTGCTTTTTCCTTTTCCGCTGTTGCAGCTGGATCTACACCCATGTCTTCCATGGCGAGTGGATCTACTTCATTTTAGGGTTTCCCCTTTGGAACTGGGCACATTCCTAGTTCTAATCCTTCTTTAGGGTCCTTTCCATTTACTTCGCAGACCCAGAACTTCAATCCTTGGTCTGGAGGTCAGAATTCGACCACTTTTACAGGATGGAACCCTGTATTCACTACAATGGGGGCAGGGAATCAGTTTTACACTGGTCATCAAGGGAATACTTCTTTCCCTTCGTCGAGTGCTTATCAGACCTTTTCTCCTCTTTCTAATGCCTGGAACCCCTATCAAGGGCTTTCCTCTTCATTTCCTACTTCAGCGGGGGGAACTGGTCTGGGCTTTGGTAACTCTGCGTTGGGAGGAGGTTCTTCTCCTTTTTCTACGAGTCCCTTTTGGAAACTTGGTGCCTCATCAAATCCAGGGTATCCTTTTCAGAATTTCGGGAATCCATCCCATCAAGGATGGAACCCTCAGGCTCCGCCTCGCTTACGTTTTCTGGCAACGTTAAACTTGCCAGATCTGTCAAATTTGACTAATGATCCGATTCGCTATAGTCCGGGGTGGCCTCCGGTTCCCACCAAACTTCCTTCAGACATTCCAAAGTTTGAAGGTAAGAATGGAGAATATCCGGCGGACCACATCACTACTTTCCATTTATGGTGTTCTTCGAACTCCCTGATCGATGATTCGATTAGGTTCAGATTATTTCAACACACCCTAACTGGAAACGCTGCCAAATGGTATATTGAGCTAACTGGGGGCAGTTTTGCTACATTTGGAGAACTGGCTGTTACATTTCTGAACCATTTTCATTTGTCTGTCCGATACGACGCTGGGACTAAACTCCTAGCCAATTTTAAGCAGGATGACGCAACCCACATTTCTAATCACATTTAGGAGTGGAGGAGAAGGAAGAGGTTGATTAAAGCCCATATTCCCGGTGAATTCCTCTTGGAATGGTTTCTGAAATCCCTGCAGTCAGATATTTCGAAAGATGTATCCCTCTCTGGGGTATTTTCTGAGGAGCAGGCCATTTTTAGGGCCCAATAGCTTGAGTTGATCTATTCTCAGTCTGGGGTCCTTCACAAGTATTTGCCTAATGCTCCTTGCTCCAAATTAGATTTATCTAAAACTAAGCCCGGTCCTCATGGTGACGGACTGATTGGATCGATCAATAGTGGTGCAGCCAGCCTGCTTACTCAATTGCAGCAGTTGTCTTTGCAAACTGCTCCTTCTGGTCAGGCTGTGACTACTGAGTCACCACCTTCCCAGTCTTTGTCCATAAATGCTGTCCAAACTTCTGATCCCAAAGGAAATCAACAATCCGAAAGGAAGAAGAAGGGACGAAATAACAAGAAGAAGGGAAAGAACGGGAAGGGTAATGCAAATAAAACCAACGAGCGTGTTGGTGAGGGTCAAAAGGAGAAAAGGAAAGTAAAGTTTCCATGCAAGCTGTGTGCTGGAGACCATCTTACACACCTTTTCCCTAAAATTCAAGATGCACAGTGCTTGTTAGCCCAGCAGGGTTCTTCTAGTTCCCAGGCTATGTTAACTAACCCTTTTCCCCAAGGGCAACAGTCAGTTGTTGGCACGAACCAAAATCCTGGGGCTTCCTCTGGGGGCACCCAGGAAGGGGAAATTCCATCTAACATTTTCATGATGAGTGCTCACGCGGATATCGCTACGAGATCCCGTGATTATGGCGGAGAAGAGTCTTCGAAAGCTAAGGATACTCTTGATGCTACTGAGCCGCTTCACATTACGAAGCCTGCTGTTGAGTCTATGCCTCGGATGCCCAAAGCATCTTCTAAGCAGTCGACGATCAATCCAAACGCTAGGGCTGCCCAGAACTACTCAATTGTGGAAGATCTGGCATAGAGTCCTTGTGCTATGTCGGCTTTAGAGGTACTCCAGTCTTGTCCGGATCAGCGCAGTGCTTTGCTCACTGCCATTGGGGCGATTGATCCAAAAAATTCTCTTCTGATTACATTTGATATGACTAATTTTAAGAAGAGACTTCCTCATCACATGGCTTTTCATATTAAATCATCGTACCGGAAGTGTAATATCTTTCGAACGGTTGTTGATGAGGGTGCTTCCATGTGCGTGATGTCTCTCACATGTTGGAAGACAATTGGATCTCCCAAAGTTGTTCCATCTAGCACTGTCCTGACTGCGTTCGATGGTCATTCTCACAGGCCCCATGGTATTGTCCCAACTTTGCCCATCTGTGTTGGGGGAAAAACTGTCAATATAGAGGTTGAGGTAGTGTATGCAAGCTTGGACTACAACCTTCTGTTGGGAAGAAACTGGATTTATGAGATGGATGCCATTGCATCCTCGTTATTTCGAATTATATGTTTCCCCCATGAAGGGAGGATCGTCACAGTGGACCAACTGGACTGTCCTCCTGTAGACCCGAATGCGTCTACTGACTCATCTATTCCTAAATTAGATAATTCTAAGGCGCCTGTTGAGAATTTAGGAGTTGGAATGTATTCTTCTTTGATGGGTACTTTCGATATTCCTCCTTCTAAGGTTCATATTAATGATATTTCATCCTCCAAGGCTCCTCTTCGAAGAGAGTTCTTCAGAACTCATTATTTTTCGGACCCTTGGACCTTACCTTCCCCTACTGCCACATTAGCGGAAGGTCAAGCGGGTGGAATGGAATTTCCTATTTCTACAGCTGAGATTGCTTATCAGTCTATTGTTGACTCTGCAGAATCCGTTCCAGCTCCTCTGTCACCGAAAGAGTTGGATGGAGATGTGGCTCTGGCTTGGACTCTTGGTTCTTCTTCTGCCCAGGATGGCCTTGATACTACTCTTCCATCTGAAGAGGCCATCCTGGAAGCCCTGACTGGTATAGATAGGCTGCGGGATGACTTGCATCATCGGTCTTATTTTTTACTTGATTTAAGTGAAGTTGAAGCTAGTTTTCCAAGTCCTTCGCCTCCTGGTCCTGTTCACCCAGTCTTGAACCCTTTAGCACCAACACAGTTTTATGATGAAGGGAACATGGCTGTGATTTCTCCTACTATCCCGGTGAACATCTCCAGGGATCCCAATATTATCGAGAATGTCTTCATCGGAGTTGAATGTTCCCGTGAAGAGGTTCAAATTTACACCGAGCTCTTTAAAGAGTATAGGGATGTATTCGCTTGGTCTTATGAGGAAATGCCTTGCATAGATCCATCTATTGTTCAGCATGAGATCAAGACCTATGAAAACGCTAAGCCGGTGAGGCAAAAACTTCATCCGGTCAATCCTAGGAAGGCAGCAGCTATCAAAGCTGAGGTTGAAAAGCTGCTCAAGGCAGGATTTATTTTCCCTGTTCCTTTGACTGAATGGGTTTCAAACCCCGTTCTCATAGATAAAAAGCAAGGAACGATTCGAGTTTGCATCGATTTCAGAGACCTAAATAAAGCATGTCCTAAAGATAATTACCCCACACCATTTATCGATCAGATCATTGACGAGTGTGCCGGTAATGAGATTTTCTCCTTCATGGATGGTTTTTCCGAATATAATCAGATTACTATCCATCCTAAAGATCAGCATAAGACTGCTTTTATTTGTCCCTGGGGTACATTTGCATACAAGAAGATGCATTTTGGTCTTAAAAATGCTGGGGATACCTTTCAGCGGGCCATGTCATATGCCTTCCACGACATCAAAAAGATTATCAAGGCATACTTAGATGATTTAGCTGCTCATTCTCGAAAGAGGATGGATCATCCTGGTCACCTTCGGAAAATATTTGAACGATGTCGGTTTTATAAGATTAGATTGAATCCGAACAAGTGCGTTTTCGCGGTTACATCCGGTCGGCTATTGGGATTCATCGTGTCTAGGGAAGGGATTAGGGTAGATCCCTTCAAGGTTGAGGCAATACTTCGGTTTCCTCCCCCGTCCTCTATCCAACAGCTTCAAAGTCTACAAGGGAAGTCTAATTTTCTTCGGCAATTTATCGTAAATTATGCTGAAGTTACAAATGGATTTATGAGACTGTTGAAGAAGGGAGTTCCATTTCTTTGGGATGACTTCGATCAATGCTCATTCGATGCTTTGAAAAAAGCATTGACCTCTGCTCCTTTATTGAGTCCACCTAATTATAGCAGGGATTTCCTTTTGTATCTGGCAGCAGCAGAATCTACCATCGGTATGGTTCTGGTTCAGGAGGATGATGCTCTTGCAGAGCATGTTATATACTACCTTAGTCGAGGCTTGGTAGGACCTGAACTCTGGTACACTCCGATAGAAAAGTTAACTTTAGCAGCAGTTCATGTTGTGCAGCGACTCCGGCATTACATTATTCTTCGCAAAACTTATGTTTTGGCAGCAGCCAATCCATTTCAGTTTGTCCTCAGTAGGCAAGTGATTGGGGGAAAATACAATAGATGGATTGTGATTTTACAAGAATTTGATCTTGAGTTTATGTCTGCCCAGTCCAAGAAATCATTAGTTTTTGCGGAATTGATCTCCGAGTTGCCATGTGGGGAGAAGATGAGTTATGATGAATCCTTTATGGATGAACATTTGTTTCTTATCTCTTCACAGGATCCTTGGTACGAAGATATCATTGTGTATCTCCAGACTGCGAAGTTTCCCTCTACTTTTTCGAAAGATGAGCGTCGTAAGTTGCGTCACTTGGCTAAGAATTATTTGATTATTGGTGATGCTCTATACCGTCGAGGGGTTGATTCAATCCTGAGACGTTGCTTGACTTTCAAAGAAGCTGAGGTTGTGCTCAATGATTCCCACAGTGGAGCTTGTGGGGGTCATTTATCTGGGCTTGCTACAGGTCAAAAGATTTTGCGTGCTGGATACTTTTGGCCCTCGATTTTCAAAGATTGTATGGAGGCAGTCAAAAAGTGTTATCCGTGTCAAGTGTATACTCGAAAAATGCGCGCTCATCCAGCTCCGCTTTTTCCAGTCATTACTATCGGTACCTTTACAAAGTGGGGTATTGATTATACTACTTGTAACTCGCATTCAGCTAAAGGTCACAAGTACATTATTGTAGCGGTAGACTACTTTACAAAGTGGGTCAAGGCTATGCCTACTTTTGGGAATGATGGTGAGACTGCAGCTCTTTTCCTCTTCAACTAGGTTATCGCTTGTTTTGGTATACCTAGAGAGATTGTCACTGATCATGGCAGTCATTTTCAGAATAGTATGATGACTGAGTTGGCTCTCAAATTGGGTTTCCGGCAGGAGCATTCATCTCCGTATTATCCTCAAGCCAATGGGCAAGTGGAAGCCGTGAATAAATCCTTGAACACAATTCTTCAAAGGACAATTGATAAAGCTAGATCCAACTGGCATATTATGCTATATCCTGCACTTTGGGCATACAGGACGTCAGTGAAAACTGCAACTGGCTCTACTCTGTTTCAACTAGTGCATGGGGTGGAATCCGTATTTCCCATTGAATGCGAGATTCCTTCTCTTAAGTTAGCTGTTGAACTTCTTCCTGACACTTCTAGTCTTGAAGAATGGCTCCTTCATCTAGAACATCTCGATGAGTAGTGTCGGGATGCTACCACGATGAACGAAGCGCATAAAAACCGAGTTAAAGTTCAGTACGATAAGTCGGTCAAACCCAGGGTTTTTTCGGAAGGTGACCTTGTCTTGGTCTATGCCCAAGAAAAAGATGCCCTGGGGGCAGGAAAGTTTAAATCTATGTGGTATGGCCCCTTTATCGTTAAAAAATTCCTTAAGAAAGGAGCGTATACTTGGTTGATTTCGAAGGGAACGAGTTTCCGGAGCCCCGAAATGGGCTCTATTTGAAGAAGTATTATGCCTAGGCTTTGGCCTGGCATGTTGCTTTTGTATATAGTAGTTTTTGCTTTGTACATATCTGTTTGATTTTCGGTCTTTGATGGGATGGTGATGTTTTTGATCTACTTTGGCAGGTTGTGTCGGATGTCATGAGTCACTTTGGTTTCGCCGATGGTGCTAGTAGACACACCTGGAACTTAGCTTCCGCGGCTTGGGTGCTTCATTATCCTTCCGGTCAGCTGTTAGTATCAAGAGGGGTCTGCATTGGTCCTGCTTCCAATAATATAGCAGAATACACTGCAGTTGTTTATCTACTCTCGGAGGCAATATCTTTGGGTGTTGATTTGTTGGTAGTTTTCTTGGACTCTCAGCTGGTGGTGTCGCAGTTGAACAATACTTATCGGGTTCGAGATCCATTTTTATTACGGTTGTTCTTGAGGGTACGTTTGTTACAAAGATCATTTCAATTTTTAACTTTCATTCATATTCCTCGAGCTGAAAATTGGTTAGCAGACTCATTAGCTAATCAAGCAATTGATTGGCATATTAATCATTCCATACAATGAAATCTCATCATCAAAAACATCATACATTTTGATACATTTATCACATCACATCAAATATCGTTGTATATATATCATCAGTGTGTTCAAAAACTTTACAAAATTTGGATCCATAAGGTCGTACAAAATTTGGGCTTATGCCCGATCATGTTCAGTCTCAAAAAAGAATCATCTAATACATAATATCTGTCTACTCCTGAGGTCCCTGCCCAGAAGTCGTGTTCCTATAGAACGTGACCGCAGTGGCCACACGGTGGAATAATCATACCCAGTCTCGGGGCACTCCTACCACCCGTCTCTGGATGGCTTCCGGCAAGTCTTCCATGGCAGCCATAGGTATTTGGCAGGTTAACCCCTCCAAATTCCTCTACACGTCCTGGAGGGTCCTGTCAGAATCCACTGTATCTGCTTCACCTCTGCGGCGCTTATGGCGCGTGAGACCCTCAGGTCGAATAGGTCCAATATCTGTTTCATGATCATGTTTACATTGTCAGTCATTATGAATCCAATCAAAAACATGTTTGTTTTCATTTTTTCATATATATTTGAAAAAATCCAAAAAAAATTGTATAAGTCAAAAATTTTAAAAACTTACCGACTGTACCCCATGTTGTACCTGGTGGAAGAACTAGATTTGGATCTCCACGAAAGTCCATCCCGGCATAGGGATAGTCGTCCACGGCAATGATTTGTTCTCCCCACCAAAGGAAGAACTCATCGTCCCATGTGGTCCAGGGAACCTCACTTCCCCCTAACCTCTTCATCATGTCTAACCAACGGGCAATTCTTGGGTCTCGCGGGCTACTGATGGTAGAGATGACTCTGTGTCTCAATGCTGGTATCTTCTCAAAGAAGAATGTCATTAAAATAGTATCGTACCCAAAGTGTTTGGTCTTTGCTTGGTGGATAGAGGTCAACTGTTGCTTCATGTTCAGTAAAAGGGCTATGCACCAATCATACACATGAGTCAAGCATTCTACTGCTATGCTCATTTGCGTCCTGGATGCCTGATGTAGGGAGGCAGATCCTACCACTCTGCCAATGGTGAAAAGGAGGATTTTCATGTGCAAATCTCGTAAATCTTTAATTGCAATCTGAGTTCCAAATTTTTTCGAACCCTCTACGCAATACACGTGGACATAATCTTCCACGGTTAGCCCTCCCAGGGGCTTCCCGTGCAAGTCTACTGCTTCCCCCCTCCGGGAAAGTCCAGTGATGAATTATATGTCTTCCACTTCAATGCGTACTAGCATCTGATCTATAACGAAGAAAACTTGGTCTGGTTCCCAGTAATTGATGAGCATTTCTAGCAACCGAGCATTGCTTTTCATGTTTGGAATTTTGAAGAATTTGAACAATCCGCAATTCCGAACGATATTTTGCGATACTCGATCTTGCATGACCTCTTGGACAATTGCGCTGTGTTCACGCTCTCTCCATGAGATTTTCATCCTGTCAAAATTCAACAAATCATCCATTAGCCACGCATTTTTTGATTTGGACCTGCGCATACACGACTTTTTCTATGCACAGTCGCGTGTACACGCGACTTTCCTATTACCAACCCGCGTATGCGCAAGTCCAAGTTTTTTAGCAAGGGTTTTAATGGTAAAAATCACTAAATTTTAATTTCTAAATGGACAAAATGATTTGCAAGGATGATTGAGAAGCCTACCTGACAAATTTGGTGTGATTCGATGGTCGATTGTTCCTGATTTGACGAAAGAAATTTTTTGCTCCAGAGCACTTTTTTCCAAATCAGCAATGCAATAATGAACCAAATATGAGGTAATTGTCTATTTATGCCTAAAAAGTTGAAAATTTTCGCAAAAATTTGTTATGCTCATTTTTTCCACCTATCTTAAGCTACATAACCCGGATGCTTGGAAGTGCCCAGTTTGGTATGTTTTCAGGTACATTTTGACGATTTTGAGATTTTTCCCGGTTTTTGATCCATGATTACCAACTCGTCACGGTAGGTATATGATCTTCACTGGCATATAGGTTAGGGAAATCACTTTCCGTTGCATCTTGCATACTAGCCTCCATACTAATCACTTGCCATAGGGTCGATCCCATCAGGTCATGACTATTACACCTATTTCACTCGCCGATTATTTAATCATGACTTGGTGGTAGAGCCTTCCTTTACATGGGCTTCCTAGTTAGTTCCTCACTATCACTTGTTGCCCATGCTGCGTTTTATGTAGGCTCGGGAGTCCTCTTTAGTCCCACCATGACTTATGTGTTGAAGCTTCATTCTTCTTCTTCCTCACTATCATTTTTCTGGCTATTACCCTAGAGGCTCCCTGGTGTTGTTGAGTTGTATTACTACATTGCATATTGGCTACTTGTTTATCCTGGCCTTTAGCCGGCTTCATTTGGACTCGATGTTTAAGCCAACTTTTGACCTTGACTATTTGTACAAGTTAACCATTGCATGCACTTTAGCTATCACGACTTGACACCCTTTTTACCCATGGATGGAACATTCCTTTGAGTATCTCTTACCAGTTTCCACTACCTTGCATTGAGCATAGGATTGTTCCAATCCCAGGAACTAGTGCATATGATTTTTGATACTCATTCTATCCATTGTACTATAGCATTCTTTTATTCTTTTTCAGGCTTATTATATGAAAAAGACAAAAAAATAAAATATAACAAAAAGAGCGGGAACGGGATATATCTTCGTTGTTTTGATGGCAGTACAGAGTCAGTTTGTTGCCCTTGAACAAAGCACATATACTTATATATATTTCCTTCATTTGGGATGGTTTTAGTTTTGACCTAGGTTCAGCCTTTACCTTGTTTCACTTGTCAGTTCTCCCTCGGTTGGTTATCTCTTCCAACCATATGGAGAGTTTGTTCTGCCTCCTGCATAACAGACTTATACAGTGTCACTTTTTACTGCCATGGTCATCATGAGTCGTGCTTTTGTTCAAGGGAAGTCTAACCAGAGTCGGCCATTCTATGGTGTCTGTTGACTCATTATACAGTCAGCCTTCCCGGTCTTATCAGTATCTTGTTCTATCACATCAGATGTTTTGGTCTTCTGCTCGTGCTGGTTTGAGAAGGTCCCCATTGACTTCTTGCTGGCAGGTTTGTCTCTTATCGACTATGACACATTGCTTTGAGAGAAAACCTAGAGCTACACCCTGGCCCTATTTCCATCATTGTTAGGTGACCTTGTGCTCAGCATTTGATCATCATTATGGGTCTTTGACTGAGTGGTTTCCCCTGTGTTCGACGTCAGCATACATTATCACACTTGGGATTCGTGCAGTACCTTGATTTCCATTTGACCCTATTGGTGGATTTCTCGCCTCTGTGTCAGCTTTCATTATTGGTTGGTTCAGAGGGTTTCTTCCATGCGCTAGCTTCATCTTGTGCATGTCGGAAACGTACTTCGGTTTTGGTTCCGTCACTCTACTTCATCCGTTTCCTTCCAAATCTTGGCCTGCGGGTTACACTTGCGCTGGACTGATGTGGGATGCCTTAATGCCTTCCTTCCAGCAGATATTTTCCCATCAACTCCGACTCATTGCTGTGGGAATAAGGTCTAGAGTATTTTTGTCAATACCTTAGGGTGTGCAGTCATCAGTGGCAGACTCTTCGCTATCGACAGTGGGGATTCATCATTGCCTCTTGATTGGTAGATTCTTTCAAGTGTTCGACTTCAACTCATTCATTCGCACTTGTCAGATTGTACTGGGGCACCTTGACACTCATTTTCATTATTGGTTGGTTGTCTCGCGTTGGTTAACGGTATACATCATTGACCGGTAATCCAACGATTTCTCACATGGTCGACTTCAGCTCATTTATTCCCATTGTGTAGAATTGTGCCATAGTTATCGGTGAAGACCTCGGGTTGTATCAGCATTTCTCGGTTCACTTTTGACAGTCCATTCAGTTTCTGCCAGTGATGCCGTCCACCCTTATATGTTGCAGTCCATTTCAACAGCATTCTATATGTTGGCTCCCGAGTTGCGTGATTGTACCGTTTATTCCACCTCTTATGATTCGGTACTTGGAGATTCAGTTGCTTATTTGATTAGACATCCAGTTGCACCATTCTTGATCAGCTTTCTATATGTGATACTTGGACATTGATTCAGACTTATATTTCTGGGCCATGCTCAGATGATTCATTATGTACTTTCAGTTCAGTTATACTTGTATCCATGTTGGATCTATTCAGTACTTTCTATATGATGTATTTTTGACTGAGCATGGGTATGCCCACCTCAGCATGAGTTGACTCTCTGATTTCTTTCATTGGTTTTTGGCAGGCTGAAATTTAGTGAAGTCCTCTCTTGCCCTTGCAAAGTTCTTTCTATGTGCATAATACATTTCGGCCATCATGTACCCCTTCTGACCTCATATATTAGGGGGCATCTGTTATAGCATCATTTCTCACCTTCATATGATTCATGATTGCTTTTATGGCTTTAGGGACCCATTCCTACAGACTTGGACAAAATTCACTAAAAAACAATGTTAAATTCCCCATACGCGGCTATGCCTAGAATTTTCCGCATGTATACATGAGACCACATGTACTTTCCCGCATATGCCATCAAAATCATTAAAAAATATATAAAAAATCCCTATTTTCGGGCTAGCTTGATGGTTACTCTGGTAGTTCAACCACCCCAGCACGTGGCCAACTGATTCCAACTGTTGAAACTACTTGGAGGGAGTATAAAAGCCCCTCATGTGTATGGCCTAAGGGAGAGAGAGAAATTATTGATATTATACTCTGTTGGTATTCCCTATCCAAGTCTGAATTCCCGTGCCTCCTGCACTTCCCAGTTCATTACAGGAAACCCTTGTTTCTTGGAGATGCTCATCTTCCTATATGTCATCTCGTATGCACCAGTTTGGAAGGAATCTTAGTGAGGCAAGGGTCGGATGGATCCGGACGACGGTCTACTCAAAGATCGTGGAAGAATTCAGGTGATCTCTCCACTCGTTATTTCTGTACATGCTATTTATAATACAGAAGAACCATCTTGTTCCCAAAATATACGTGTTAGTGTCCGCTTGCATATATGAGAATATTGTTATTTAAGCATTTATTATGGTTTATCTAATGTTTCATATGGATTTCACTAACATTTAGAGTAGATATATGCTGTACAACCAGTTCTTCGTGCTTGTTTCTTCTTGTCTTTCAGGTTGAGAAGGAAGAAGGGTTGCTGGGGGTTTGGACCCCGCGGGATCTACTTCAACCGTAGGACCTACGGGTAACTTCCTTGATCTAATCTATTTAGTTTTTCGTGAACATGTATGGTTGTGTGAGTCCTTCTTGAGTAGCATGCCCTACTCTGTGGAGGTTTAAACCCAACAAACCTCTAGGGTGATTTTCCCCGAAACAATAACGTAGTAAGATTGTTTCCCAAACCACGAATTTTTTTTTCATTAGAATTCGCCCATAGGGAAAGAAGAATATTGGGGCCATAACCTCAAAAGAGGGCTCCCCTACATAGCAGCAGCAGATGGAAAAATTTGTGGAGGAATACGAGGTCATTTTCTCCTCACCCATAGAGGTTCCTTTACACTATGAGGTCAAAAGACTCCATTGATCTGAGCCTAGGCACGCCACCACCTGATGTTGCCATACCTCATGCGACCACAAAGAAAGAATCCACACATGTATTTTTTGAGGTTGATAAAACAACAAAATTTATTGAACACATCCAACACGTTTTCCAACACTTCATGAAATATTTGACAAATCCAATATCAAGTTAATCAAAATTTGCCTCATCTCATGGAGGAACTCAACGCAAAGGGGACCATTGATTCCTAAGGGGGGAGGAATGATCCAAGTGGATAGTGGTGGCAACCCACTTATTCCATTTGGACCCCCACCATTGGTACTTTTAGTTTTTTAGTTTCAACACTACTTACTATTTTTAGCAGTTTTTCAAGTCCTGAACTTCCGGAGCCATTGTGAGGCCCTAAAGGATTTTTTTTTGGAAACCTGGGAGAAAAATGGAAGTTTGTTTGATGTTTATCTTGTCAAAAGTTTTAGTCCTCAGATATGTCTTTCTAATGATCTATTGAATGTGTCGAATGAAGATCATATGCGAAAGTTATGTCCCCGGGAAGTTGATGTACCAATTTACCCAAATGGGGCCCATAGTTTTGGTGCTTCATCTCCTCGGGTTAGGTTTTTGGATGTTTATGGTTTTCCATTATTTCTCAACAATAAATAGGCCTTCGAGCCTCATTGTAACACAGTTCAGAGGTCTGTAACTGTCACATGTCTTCTCAGAGGTAAGCTACTAGGACCCTAGCTAGTTTATTTCCATTATGTCTATAAGCATATTTCAGTCATTTGATTTTTAACGAAATGGAGTTTTATTTCCGATGCATATTTTTATTTATGGTTATATGTGTATTCTATTACATTCCTGCATAGATCCAGATCAGTGGTATCAGAGCGGTCTTTTCTTTCTCTCTTTTCCTTTGCATGTCCCCAACGAGGTCAGGGTAAAGGAATTAGGGATCGATCTAGTTGAACCCTTGCAAGATCAGTCTCGCAAACCGTAATGAACTCCCATGGTGGAAGGAAAGAGAGATGAGGGATCAGGTGATCCTATAAAATTATTTCTCGAGGAGGCTATCAAGAAACAAAGGAATGTGATGATGGATAACATTTCCTAGATCCTTCAACGGTTTCCCACCGAAGACACATCTACATCGAGCAGCCACTCTGGAGGCGCCACTCCTTTCAAGGTAAAAGTAAACTTTGATGTTCATTTATTTGAAGGCCAGATAAATGAAAAAATCGTAGATAAATGGTTGAATTTGCTGGAAGGGTATTTCTTGATCCATGATTTCTTCGACCAAGAAAAGATTACTTTTGCACTCCTCAAAGTCCCCCCCCATGTCAAAGACTGGCGGGAAACCTACTATGAGCAAAAGAACGAGAGGGAACCCTCTCTGTTCTTGGGTGCACCCACTTGGAATTAATTCTGAGACATCACGAAGTAACAATATTACCTTGTGAGGAGCTATGAGGATGAGTACATCCAATGGACCATGTTGTGGCAGCAAAGGGATCAAAATGTGCATGAACTGACGAATTTGTTCCATACCCTGCACAAAAATTTGGGCATTAAAGATTTAGAGATACATTTGGTACTCAAGTACTGAAGTTGTTTGCACAGATACATTAAGGAGGAAATGGAGTTCCTTGACATTACCTCGCTTGGCACGACATATCACTATGTAGCCAAGATCGAGAAAAAATTTAAGCAGAAGAAGCAAGACTTTGGATCCGCGAATTTGAAGCCAGGGAAAGGCACCCCCAAACTATAGAACAAGGGGAAAATCCAAAGCAAGGTGACTTGGAACAACACCACAAATCCAAAGAAGGACACAGAGGAAGTGGTGTGAATTTCATAATAGCCCCACTCATAGCATAAACGAGTGTTGGGTCAAATAGTCGCTTGTGACCGAACTGAAGGCGCTTGAATCAGATGCATGTTCTGATCCTGAGTCAGAACCAGACAAGGGAAATGACAAAGGGAATTAGATCATTGATGCAGATCCTAGTGCCATTGTTTCCACCACCAAGCTCCAGAGGGAGGATCTCAAGGATCTAGATGAGGGGGAACGCCTCTTCCATTCATAGATGTGGCTGAACGGTTCTCCACTACAATTAATTATCGATAGCGGAAGCCAAAATAACCTCATTTAAGTAGATATCATGAAGCAAATTTTCCTACCAACCATAGCACACCCACAACCGTATACCATTGGGTGGCTTCACCAAGTAAAGGATCTCCACGCTCACCAATAGTGCTGCCTTACGTACAACATCAAGCCATTCATGGATGAGGTACTTTGTGATGTTTCTCCTCTTGGTGTATCTTATGTATTATTGATCCAACCATTCTTGTGGAAGTGACATGCTATATATGAGTCTAGGCCTCATTCTGTCGTCATTACTTTGGGAAATAAATTTTATAGGATACAAGAGGTAGTACAACCTCTTGACATCTCTTTGACTAGTGAAAAACAACGTAGTAAGATTGTTTCCCAAAACAGGAAATTTACTTTCATTAAAATTCACCCATAGGGAAAGAAGAATATTGTGGACACAACATCGAAACAGGGCTTCCCTACATAGCATCAACAGATGGACAAATTCGTGGAGGAATACGAGGAAATTTTCTCCTTGCCCAGAAAGGTTCCTTTACACTATCAGGTCAAGCACTCTGTTGATCTGACCCTAGGTGCGCCGCTACCTGATGTTTCCGTACCTCATGTGACCACAGAGAAAGAATCCACACATGTGTTTTATGAGGCTAATAAAGCAACCAAATTTATTGAACGCATCCATCGACAAATCCAATACCAAGTTCAACAGAATTTACCTCATCTCATGGAGGAACTCAATGCAATGGGGAAAATTTCTTCCTAAGGGGGGAGGAGTGATCTAGGTGGATATTGGTGGCCACCCACCTATTCCATTTGGACCCCCATCATCATTTATTTGATTTTTTCAGTTTCAACACAACTTACTATTTTCAGCAGTTTTCGGGTCCTGAACTTCCAAATCCGTTTTGAGGCGCTAAACGACATTTTTTATGAAAACCAGGAGCAACATGGAAGTTCCTACGATGTTTCTCATTTCAAAATTTATAGTCCTCGAATGGATATTTCTAACAAGGTTTTGATCGTGTCAAATGGATATCATATGCCAAAGTTACGTCCCCGGGAAGTTTATCTACCAATTTACCCAAACGGGGCCCATAGTTTTGGTGCTTCATCTCCTAGGGTTAGGTTTTTGGATTTTTAGGGTTTTCAATTGTTTCTCAACAATAAATAGGCCTTTGAGCCTCATTGTAACATAATTCAAATGCCTGTAGCCACCAGATCTCTTCTCAGAGATAAGCTACTAGCCCCCTAGCTAGTTTATTTTGATTATGTCTATAAGCATATTTCAATCATTTTATTTTTAATGAAATGAAGTTTTATTTCTGTCGAATCTTTATATTTATGGTTATATGTGTATTCTGTTGCATTCCTACATAAATCCGGATCAGAAGTGCGCAAAACAGACCACTATACTTTATATTGATCTTAACATAGTAAGCAGAAATGTACGTGCACAAACATGTATATCTAGTCAACACAAATATTTATAACAACTACTTAACCCAGATAAATGCACATTAATCATAACAGATATATAGCTTGAAATAGATAGTAGATAATATGATAGATAGATCTAAAAAATCACATAAACTGCATAAAGATCAGAGTTCGCCCTAAATATCTTCTTTATTAATAGATATTCAATATAATACAGTTCTTCCGTCTGTGCACACAACAGCAGGGTCCTTGCACACATCTCAGGACTTAGGTCTGAGTCTGCGCACATAGCTAGAAGGAGCCTTTCTACCCAGACTAACAATTCGTATCAACAATTTATCTCCAAAATATCAATAGACATATCTCTCCTCACTCAACTCTTACATATTTATACTTTCAAACACACACATATCATGGTCTCAAACCATGGTTTGGGACCCATGGTTTCTCTTTTTACTGGTTAGAATGATTAATGAACTTTGACCCACCCCAAAGCCCCTTACCTTCTACATGCAATGCATTCTAATAAAACTTATCCAAAAATTAACACAAAAATTCTTTGCCCCAGGGAACCTTGCTCTAATAGGCCCCCAACACAATGTAGTGACTCGTCTCGAGTCACTCATTTCTTGCTACCTGCATTTTGTCTTTGAGTGCCTGCACAGAACTATGAAATGGAAATATGACTTTGGTGCTTTGTGTTGCGGCGTTTCACGCTTCCTCTGCCAATTTCTCTATGGGTAGTTTCTCGGTGGCCAAGTTTATGCTTCTTTGGGTCTACTACAAGCTTTTGAGGGCACCATTAATGTTTTAAAAAGGATGCAAGGCCTCATCATCCCACATCTTCATTATTTCTTCCAACAAGTTCTCCCATCAGTGTAATGTGTCAATTTCCACATCAATGACATGACTCTCCTGTAGTCTGGCTAATCTATGGGCTATTACTAGGGTCGACGCAATGCCCTAAATTTCATTGAACTTTTGCTCTTTGGCCTTCAATTCTATCTTTAGCTGTAGGATGACGGGGTCATGTTGGACAGAGGTCCAAAGTCCCATGGCTTCTTCAAATATCTTGCTGCAAGCATCCATGATAGTAGTGATGCTAACAGTCGATTCCTTTACGAAGGTGGGTCATTGTGCACACATCTCTCAAGGTGTCTCGGTTGCAACTTCATCTGTAGGTCTGCGATATTCATATTGAGCTCTGCGTGGAATGTTCCTATCTCTTATCATGATGCCTTCAACGTGGCAACCAATATTTTCAATTTATCAGTAGGTGCTATAGTGGTGAGTATTGTGACTTTGGGGACGCCATGGCATAACTAATAGATCAGAGTTTCCAACTCAACGTGTTGTCTTTTGGCAATGTGGCAAGCATCTTCAACAATCTTCTTTTCCTTCTAATTCTAGTCTAATTGTCATTGAGTATTCATGGAAGCCTTCAGTGCCTAGGCCTCCCTGTACTACAGATCATCCATAATCATTTTGTGCATTGCATGCAACGTTCCTCTGGGAAGCATGGTCAGGTTGATGTTGATTTTAGGGCATGCTTGGATAGTTGTACAAAAATCGGGGTTCTCAACCTTTAACACCTTTCCCAAAACCTAAAATAGCCAACTATCTGATGGCGAGGGCTCAACAGTGCTGAGTGGTTGCACGCTCGCTTGCATCTTTAGCTCTTGAAGACCATACTACACATTATTAAGGATTGTTTTGTACTGAGACTTGATGATATTCCAGATATCTTCAACTGTAGATTTGACTGCATATTTGTTAGGTCCCTATATTACTATTGTAGTCCCTTATTGTTGTTAGTGTAACCCCCTTGTTGTTATTGTTATACCCCTGTAACCCTAATATTGTTATTATTGTGCCCTTACATTATTTTTGTTAGGTCGGCTAGGATTATATTGTGACCCCATGAACTCCTATATATAGGAGGAGGTTTTGTCATTTGTATGGTCCAAGAATTGTTCATTATGTAATACATTGGAGGTTTCCCCTTTGAAGTGGCTGATTTCCAAGGCGTTGATCTCTCTTTTCTTCTATTTTTTGAGTTGGTTTCATAGCATTGGTATCAGAGCTTTGGATTCTAGGGTTTCACTACTCGAAACAGGTCATCATGGAATTTTAGTTATAACATTTCTTTTGCGAAGGTTCAGAAGCTGAAAGTTTTACAAAGCAAAGCCAAAATCTTGAGGAATGTCATGTAAATATTTCAGATCTTGGTTCGTAATATTTTCAGAGATATGATTTGTGGAAGTTAGGGTTTTTTCAGGCTCCTGAATTTCTCCTAAACAGGCCATTGTCAAATTTTTGCTATCAATTTTTTTTTACGAAGGTTTAGAAGATGAAATTTTTATAGCAAGAAGCTGAAATCCTAAAGAACATTATGCAAAAATTTTAGATCTTGGTTCACAAAATTTTCAGAGATATGATCTGTGTAAGTTAGGGTTTTTTCAGGCTCTCGAATTTCATCTTAAATAGGAGACCATGGGAAAATTGTCACAACTCTCTCTTTGAGCATCGAATTTGAATTCTGTAAAAATTTTCTACAATTAAACATACTATAGTTTCCTTTCTATCAATTTCAGAGCCGAAGGAGGAAACAATGACACATGGCACACCATACAAATTCGCTCTACTAAACCAGTCCATAATTAGGTCATTTTGGGAGATTGGGCATAACGTTTGCTTAGAAAATCCAAATCAGGTCAGACTTGTGGCATTGGAAAGAAGATTCAGAGGGCTATTATAGGAATGCATTTCAGATATTGAATATTCGAAATCACAGAGCTAATTCAGTTTCAATATCAAGCTCCTCAAAAGAAAGAAAAATGTGTGTATTTGTTTTCAAATTGCATAAGTCTTGTTTGAAAAAATAGTTTGAAGTGATTCCAAGAGAATATTGAAGCATAGATATCAGTATTGGGTTCTAAAATTCCCCCTAAAAAGAATTAAATGCCCATTAAGGCCTCATAATACTCTACTATGACTCATGAAGATGACGAAGGGCAACATGATATATCAAAAATACAAGAGCAAGTGCACCAAATTTCACTCTCGCAAAGAGCAACAAAAAATGAAATGGATGTTTTGAAAAAAGGCATGGAAGCTAAGATGGATGGTTTGAATAAGGGCATGGAAGCTAATATGTATGGTTTGAAGAAAGGAATGGAAGCTAAGATGGATGACATGGAAGAAAAATTGAAAGACAACATGGAAAACATGAAGAATGATCTAAAAGCAGACATGGAAGGTTTGACAAATTTGATACAAGAAATGTTTCCTAATGGTGAAAAGATAGTAGAGGAAACTCATGATGAGAAAAAAATAAATGTTAATCTTGATTTCATAAACTCTAATGTTGGATGGAAGAACCATTATATTTCAAATATGGATATGAGGAAGCTTGATGGCAAGGATCCTGTAGCATGGACAATACGGATGGAGCAATATTTTGATCTCAATAATGTGAAAAACACACAAAAGGTACGCATTGCAACTTCACATTTAGAATAAAGTACATTTGTATGGTATCGATGGCTTTTCTCCCGTTAAAAAAATGTCACTTGGTCAATTTTTACGAGGGAAACGATAGCACATTATGAGGATACAAAGAGCAACACCTTTAGTCAATTGATAAATCTCAAACAAAAGGGTTTAGTGTGGGAGCATATTGAGGAATTCCAAAAATTGAATATAATGGTAACTGATATTCTAGAGGAACATAAGATTTATGTCTTCATATGGACTTTAAAGGATAACATCCAACATGAAGTTCACATTAGGGAACCTAATTCATTGGAGAAGGCATTCAAGTTGGAAAGAAAAATTGAATGCAAAATTATAGCGACAAGGAAGCCTGTCACTCGCATCTATAAAGATGGAAGTGTTGCTACTCCTAGACTTCCACAACCTACAAGGTTGACACCACAACAATTGGAAGAAAAAAGAACAAAAGGGATTTGCTACAATTGTGATAGAAAATACACTAAAGGTACTAAGTGTGCTGAAAAGAAATTATTTTACGTAGACTGTGAAGAGGAATAAGAAAATGAACAAGAAAATTCAAAAGAAGCTCATATATAAACCAGGAACCAACCCTAGAAGAAGAAGAAATGAGTCTGACCATATCATGTAATGCATTGGCATGAATTGCCACTTCTCAAACTCTCAAGATAGAAGGACATATCAAGAAGAAAAAAGTAATAATTTTGATTGATTCGAGGAGTACCCATAATTTTATTCATTGCATGGTAGCCAAGGAATTGAATTGTTTTCTATACCCAACACTAGAATGTCAAGTGATTGCTGCAAATGGAGGAACTATAAATTTATCTGGAAAATGCCATAATATCAAGCTAACCATGGGGGAATATGTCTTGAATAGTCCAATGCTTTCCATTCCAATGGGAGGTGCTAATGTTGTACTAGGAGTACAATGGTTACAATGTTTGGGGATGATAGCTTTTAATTTTCAAGAAATTTTCTTGAAATTTTTTTCTTAAGGAAAGGAAATCAAATTACAGGGTATCGTAGGGAAGCCGGGAAAGATAATAATCTCTAATGTCATGAAAAATATTCTAAAGAAAGAACAATGAGGCATAATTGAACAATTATGCTCACTAGAAGTTCCAATATCAAAATCATTTATTTCTCCAGATCTCCAAAAAGTCTTGGACAATCATTCCAAGGTGTTTAAAACTCCCAATGGACTCCCACCTATTCGTGTCATGATCATGCTATTCATTTGATTCCAAGAAGTGTTCCTCCAAACATTAGGCCTTATAGATATCCTTATGTCTAAAAGAGAAAAATTGAACGTATGATTGCATAAATGTTAGAGGCTGGTATAATTCAACCTAGTCAAAGTTCTTTCTCCTCTCTAGTAGTATTGGTGCACAAGAAGGATGGATCATGGCACATGTGTCCAGATTATAGGGAGCTCAATAATATTACTATTACAGATAAATTTCCCATTCCTATGATTGATGAATTATTGGATGAATTACATGGAGCAATTTATTTTACCAAGTTGGATCTTCATTCAAGATATCATCAAATTAAAATGAAGAATGAAGATATTCTGAAATATTTTTCGAAATTATGAGGGTCATTATGAATTTTTGGTCATGTCTTTTCGCCTTATCAATGCACCTTCTACATTTCAAGGGTTGATGATTTCCATTTTCAAACTCTTCCTTAGAAAAATTGTGCTAGTATTTTTTGATGATATACTAATCTACAACAGGTCTTGGAAGGATCATGTTCAACATCTTGAAAAGGTGCTCAAACTATTGGACAAGAAACAATTATATGAAAAAACATCCAAATGCTTCTTTGGAGTATAAGAGGTGGAATATCTGGATCATACTGTATCTCATGAGGGTGTTAAGGTAGAATCTAACAAAATTAAAGGCATTAAGGAATGAAAATTCCCCACAACCATAAAGTAGTTTCGAGGATTTCTCGGGTTAACAGGGTATTATCACAATTTTGTTAAGAATTATGGGAGAATAACAGCACCTCTAACAACATTATTGAAGAAAGATGTGTTAGTCATCAGTATTTTTTACCTATTTTGATGACTAGATTCCTTGGCTGAGTTTTCTAGAAACTAATCTCAATCTCTCAATTTGTCATCTAGAAAACACCTCAATTTTTTTTTTTCTTCCTACCCCTCTCCTTCAGCCTATAACGAGAAAAAATCTTCAGTTTCCCTACCTATCACAATTCAGCAAAGCCTCCCTATCTATAGCTGTTATAAGTTTGTCTCTCTACCATCAAAATCCTTTGCTTTCATGCAACTCACTATCCAAAATTTAACAAAGTGTCTACCCCTCTCTCATTGATCACTTTGTCATGTGGTAATCTACTCATGCCTAAGAAGCCATTCAAAATCCATGACAAATTATGTAGGTCTAGGCGATGGTGTTTTAGGGAAAATTCCTTGGTGAGACTGTTTTGAGCCAAAAACCCTATCTTCTATATCAGTCAGCCATCATGTCTTTTTATTTTCTGAAGAAAACCCTTGTCTATCCCTAGGTCACGCATCATCAAAGAGGTCACTTTGTTTTGTTTTTAGCAAGGCTCAGGAATGTTCAAATCAGGAAAAGAGAAGGAGTTTTCCCTGTCTGAAGAAATATGATTAGATTGGCCATGATCCCCATGAAACATCAAAGAAGCCCTCCAAACTTAAAAAGCATCTATTTTTACATCTCTGTAGGGATGTATTGATTGATGACACCACACAGAGTGTGACAAAAAAGAGCACCTCAGGAGAAAGTTTCATGCTGTGTCAGTTTACTATGGAAGTCAGAAAAATTTCAGATTGTGGCCAGCTCTCAAAATCAGTCTCATAAAATAAAGAGTGATATTCTTTTGGCAAAAGGCCTCTAATAGACTAGGAATCAGAATGAAAGGTGTAAAAGTAACAACTTCCTTTTTATCCTACTTTAGCCTAGCTTCTAAAAAAACATTCGAGGACAACTTCATCATCAGAAGAGCTAAAAGCCAATACCAAGAAGATGTTATTTCCAAGATAGGCACAGTAAACATTTATCAGTTGGAAATGCATTACCTGCTCTTGGTTTTCATAGTGAGTTTTGCAAGAAGTCATATCTTAAAAGAAAAACAGGCACAGGGTGCAAAATTCGATTTTCAAAAAGAGCCTCCTTCATGACAAGCAGAGGGCCCACAGAAAACTGGTTCAAAAGAAAAATCTTAAAATGATTTTGCAGTGTTAGATGAAAGAAGATTGTTGTGTTTTAAGATAGCCTCCCTTGAATGACAAGCACAGGATCTCTTTTGAATGATAAGCATAGTTTGTCTAAAGAGCCAAAAAATGTTTGTTCATGGACATTTTTCAGTTGGTTAACAGAGGTAAAATAAGCTCCCATGCAGTTTGTCAAACATTGCCTCCTTCATGATAAGCAGAGGGCCTACAGAAAACTAGTTCAAAGAAAGTTTTCAATGGTAGCAAGGATGAAAGAAAACTTTATGTTTATAGTGTCTTTTTTAGTAGAAGGCAAAAGCCCTAAGTTTTCATGATGCCTCCTTCATAAATAAGCAGGTGGCACTCAGTTGGTCTAAAGGTTTTTTTTTGAAGGAAAGGAACAGTTGAGTAAGGACCTCCATCAGTGATAAGAAGAGGACCTACACAGTGGCTTTGATAAACCTAGGTAGTTGCATCTTGCATTACCTCCTCCTAAGGATAAAAAGAGAACATCTCATCATAATCAAGTCACATTTTTTGGTCTAAAGTTTCAAAGAGATATGGTGAGATAAAGTCATAGGTTACAGATAAGATGTCATATATCAAAAGGGTCAGTTTATTTGAAGATATTCAAGAGTGTCTAGTGGAAAAGATCACAGTTTGCTCCTAGTTGTATATTCAAAGCAAGAGGGTCAGAAACACATTTTTATGGCCTCCTTCACAAATAAGCAGAGGGCCCACTTACCACAGTTGCATAAGAACTCCTTGAAAATGAGCAGATGGTCAGGTTTCCTAGTGTTAACACTGTGGTTGAGAAAAGGTGTCATTAATAGACAAGTTTGAGAGATACAGTGTTTTGAAAAAATGGAAAACATAACACTTGTTTCAAAGAAACTGTCATAAAATACACATAGTATGTTTGTTGTGTATCTCTCAGTGATAAGCATACTCATGACATGAGTTTCAATCTTCAAAGAAGACACCTTCCAAAAAATGAATAAAGAAATTGGTAAAAAGCAAGCCCTCAACAAAACAGAGAAAGCCATTTTTTCTTTACAAACACGAAGGCAAAAATAAAATTTCAAAATCACCACAAGGAGGGAAAAATGTTCAAAAAACATTTTAAAAAGAGATATAAAAGCTCTCAAAGAATAATTTCATTGTCTATTATGAAAAGGGACAAAAGAAGAGCATTTCTCTCGAACCCTGGGCAAGCAGTGGCAAACATTTCACGACGCGACGTGCCTGTAGCATCATGCGACACGCCGATAGCGTCTCTACATAGAATTTAACATAGGAAGCGACGCACCTGTAGGATAGCGCGACGGGCCTATGTGTTGATCAACTGGCATTCAAAGGGTGCCTAGTGCCCGACCCGACAACACCACAATGCATGCAGGTGCTACGTGCCTGTGCACAGGAGTGTAGCACCGCTCAAACAACCTCTAATTCACCTTAAATAATATTTTTTACACAGTGAAATTATCTCCAGAATCAGCCAATACATTTTTTAAGAGGTACTTACTATTTTCTTCGCCTTATTTTTTGAGTTTGGGAGGTGTTAAGAATCAATTTTGTTCAGAAAAGACACAGTCCAATGAAGGAAAAAACAGTTGGTTCTTAAAAACCACCATGTTTACTAAGAGAAAACAAGATAGTGTTTAAGGAGGAAGGAACCTTGTCATTTTGAAAAAAAAAATTGTTTGGTTTGATTGTTTAAAAAAGAAACACAATCCACAAAGAGAAAAGCAGCTTTTGTGCTAAAGGAAAAGGGGCCTGTTTTCAAAGTCAAAAATGTGTTTGTAAAGTGATGAGAAGAAACACAGTTTAGGGAAATAGACTTATTTTCATATAAAAATACAGTCTTGCAAGAGGGGAAAACAGTGTTTGAAGAAAGGCTTAACTCAGCCAAAGACTTGTGTTGGTAAAAGAGTGGAGGAAAATCCTAAACAAAGCTATGCCTCCAAAGAAGGCCAGCAAGGGTGGATTTTACAAAAGGTTTGAGCCTACTACAACTCAAGAAATAAATGACTCCCCTTCAGTTCTTTTCAACTTCCATGAGGTAGGCTACCTTGATTTTTGCCAAAAAGTCCAAGAGGTCACCAATTACCCTCCCTTAACACAGCTATTCGCCCTGAGGCTCCAAGGAAAACATGTCCACCTAGCAGGTCTAGACTTTAAACTCACTCCTAGGGTTGTCTCCAAAGCAACTAAGATCCCCTATATAGGAGAAAAGTGGTTCAAACAAGCATACCTGGATCTAAATCACTATAAACCCTTCCTAAAACTAGACCATCAAGATGCTTGCCAAGCTATATTTCCTTTTTCTCACTTATTGAGCAGCTATGCCCCCCTCATGAGAGTTATCATAAAGTATTTCACATGTGAAGGGAGATATTCCCGAGTTTATACCTATCACATCAGACTTCTCATGCATTTCACATGGACTCAGTTACTAAATCTCCCCTTCTTCCTCTGCAAAAGCATATATAATAATTCCTCCCATGTTCAAAAGAGACCTCTGGCTCAGCAAAAAGCTAGTCTTTTCCATCATTCTCTAATCAAAATCATCATCCTTTACCAGCTTGAAAAGAAAGGAGTGTCTTGGGAGACTTTCATTTCTCATCCAGATTTTGCTAATGCCTCTTCATCTCATGGCCCATCTCATATATTCTCCTCACCCTCCACTCACTATGTCTCTCCTCCATCAAGTCAAAATACTCCTCAAAGGAAAACATCACCCATGATTGATAGTGAAAAAGAGTAGTCTTATGAAAGCAGGCATGAGGTTAGTGGTGATGAGGAACATAGTGACACTCAGAAAAGTAGTAAGGATGAAGAACAAAGCAACCCTAAGCATAGAAAATAAAATGAGCATGGGGACAACCCACCCACAACTAGTGATGATGAGGAACAAGGGGAAGAGGTTCAAAGCAGTGATGAAAAACAAAGTGACCATCATCAGCACAATGATCAGGAGAAAAGTGAGGGAGGTGACAGCATGAAAAATGACAATGAATACAGTCCCAATGAAGACATTCCTAATGAAGGCAGCCCTCAACAAATTCAAGACAGTAAGGAGGGTAAACAAGGTAGTCCACAGACAGACAGTCAAGGCAGTCAAACAAAAATGAGAGATGATGAAGCTGGAAGCCCTAAACGAACTCAAAATAGTGAGGAAAACAGTTAATAGGGAAAAAAAGAAGGTGATTATGGAGGTAGCAGTGTAAAGGATCAAGTTAAATAAGTGCTAGTGATAAAACCTCCTCTCTCTTCTCCTCAAAGTAGCCCAGAACATGTGCTTGCTGCCTCTCCTAGGCAAGGGGCCATGATTCCTTCTCCAAAAGCACCAAAGGCTAAAAACACTAGATCTGCAAAGAAGAAGATCACTCCAGTAGTGAATAGTAATGTCACTAGGGCACTAAGGAGGAGAGGAAAACTACCTAAGAAGAGTATTGTTGAATTGTAAAAAATAACAAGAGCCAAGAATTGTATCCAAAGCAAGGGCAAAGAAAAAGTTGAAAAATAGGAGAGTAGTCATGAAAAAGAAAGGGAGATTGACATCATACAAATAGATAATGATTCTAGAGATGATGAAGCTAGAATTATTGAGTGACTTTTGCAAAATATAGAAGCCCAAATACATGACTTAGAAGCTGATCTAGAAAGTTCAAAGGACCTCATACATTTTCTATAAATGAAAAATAAACAAATGGGTAGACAAATGGCAATTTATGAGGCCCGGGCATTCAAATACCAAAGAGAAGCATACAAAGCACAAGTCAAGCTTGAAGAGTATATGGGAAAATTTGACGATAATGAAGAAGAAGAGTAGCTAGTAAGAAAAAGGCCTAGGACTATCAGTCTTAGGAAGGCTTTGGAGAAACAGAAGGAAGAAGAAGGAGCCCTTGTTCGATCTTATCCTCTCACACAATTTCTTGCCCAAGAAATAGAAAATGATAAAGAATCATGGCTTGAAAGAGCCAACAAGCATTTGGAGGATAAATTAGAGAAAGAAAACAGAGACCTGGGTTTGCAAAGGAAGATGACCGGGCACTAAAAGAAATTGAACCAATTTGCTCGAAGAAAACTCAAACTTGCTCAAGAAAGGCTCAAAATCGCCCGAAGGAAGAAACCATTGAAAAAAGGAGAAAAAGGAATATCTAGGCTTGAAATCTTGGCCTCAGCTTCCTTGCATGCTTCTAAAAACCCATAAGGGGCTTGCTCACCAAAATTGAGAAAATTTTGACATGATCTTGTTTTCTGTGTTTTTTGGCCCTAATTGCACATTTTTCTAGGCGCTGCCATGGGTGCTAGGAGCATTCTCAGCTCATGAAATTCATTTTTTTGGATGTATTAAATTTGGGGGCAGCTACTCACAAGTTTTCAGATCAGAAGGAGGTGTTTGGGTCCCCAAAAATGGCAAAAGTCAGTCAAAATTCACCTTTTTGCCTCACATATCAGTAGATGAGACCCTCCCGGGTTTTTTCACTCAATCCAGCTTTTGACAGAATTCCAGGGATCATTTTGGTAAAAATCAAGTACTTAAAGAAACTAGACGTCCAAGGCTTTCTAGTGAGCTATCACGGGCCTTGTTTCGACATCGGTAGGTCCCTCAAAAGTTGTCTACCAAACATGCTTCTTTCTGCTGCTATGCTCCTATAGCATTTTGGCTAAAAAGGCAGTTTTTTGAATATGATCATCCAAATGTGCGTTTAGCTATTTTTAACTCTATGTTAGAGGCTAGAAGTCAATTTTATTCATATTTTTGGCTTAAATAGATATTTCTAAAGATATTTTGTGCCTTGGGCTTTGCAAAGCCTCAAGGAAAAAATCACATATTTGTATTAGGCCAATGGCATTCTAGATGCTCTAGGAGGGTTTCTTTCTCTTTGGCTTATATAATCCAAGAGAATTCATTGTAACCAAAGGCTGAAATTGATGTTATAGAGCAATACATATCATTACAAGAGTTGACGAAATACTTTGTCTCATGAAGTGGATGATCTCTTGTTTGACTTGGATGGTGGAGGAGGACTATTTGTAGGATTCCATGGCTTGGTGAATGGTATTGTGCTCTTTATCTGTTATGTTTCCTTAGTTTATCATACATGTTTTCATGCTTCTTGCTTGCTGTAGGTCAGTAAAAAGTATATTTGAGACATGCCCATGGAGGCACCTCAAGTTTCCTGATTCATTACAACTTCTATGTTTTTCTTCTTTCTTGGGTCAAAGAATTCTTAATTGCTCTTTGGTACCCTAAGAACTTGTTATCAGTTTCATTAATGGTTATTATGTATGATGTCTAGTATGATTCATGGTGCTCCCTGCTTACTCATAGCTAATCGAAACTCCATCTCTGAAATCTCTCTCTGAAGTATTGGTTGTCTAGTTAAGTCAAAGAGGTATTATTTCAATCTTGCCCTTTCCCCATGCTTTGCAGTCTTATTTCAAAGTTCCCAATAGCTCAAAATATGATGTTTAGGAGTTCCCTCCTTAGATATTGAGTTTTTTTCCTATCTTATTTGTTTTCCCAAAAGTTTGAAGGTGATTTTCCCAAAGTTATAGGGTCTTATACTTCTATGTATCGCCTAATTGTTTATTTTCTGCATATATCAGTTTGAGTTTCATTTATAGTGATTAATGGTTAGCCCTACCACATGAATGTTTGATATAAAACTATTTATGCTTAAAACCTCTTTGTCTCTCCCAAACTTAGTGTCCATCTCATTTCACTTTCACCCAAAGAATCCATTCATCTAGACCAAATCGGCCCTACAATATACCTTGTCCACCATTTGAGACAGTCTTGAACTTTTCGACCCCATAGCCCAGTTGATCTGACAATTTTTTTATCTATTTATCCTTTGATCAGTTCCCCCTAAAAAACCTGAAACAAACTAAAAACATACTTAACAACTAGCCTAAAATCAAATACATAAAAATCAAACAATTTTACATCCTTTTCCTAATAGAGAGAGCCCTCTTTGAGTCCAAGAAGGCTAGGTCCTAGGGCTCCAAAGTTAGTTTGATGTTACCCTGTCACTTGGCTTGCCAATCTGCCAAATCACAGGACCCTAACATAATGGCAATCATGGTGGGACTCTAAGTAATAAACAAACTTAGACCTGCCTAAACATTTTAGCATCCCTTAAAAAGACTATCTTGTCGACTTATCCCACCTCTCACGCTAAATGGAGATCACGGTGGGACATTTCTGAGTTAGTTACAATCTAAGTACACCTTAGGACTACAAAAATCCTTTGTCTTCAAGAATATCTAGTGAATCAGCCATCTCATCGCCACACTAACATAATGGCGATCATGGTGGGACCTACTGAGTGCATAACAGTCTAGCAAACTCTTGTAGACTCATTAGTCCTTCAAATTTAAAATCAGACAAACAACCTATAAAGTCATTTAGAGTAAACTCCTTTTGCTTCAACACCTTAGCTAAGTGATGAATTAGGTTTAGAACACTCTTACAAACTAGGTTGCATATAAAAAACTCAGAAAACCCCAAAAAACATCCCTAGATTGGCTTTTTCTCAGTTATTGGTGGTGGACCATAAATACATATCTCTAAAAACAACAAAACATCCACCTGACAACTCCACTAGCCTCCAGTAGGCCTAATACTCCATAAAAACCAAAAATTTCATAAATCATACTATCCTGTTGACTTACCTTTCCAAAAACACAAAGCTCATGATGCAGCCTCTGAAATCAGTGATAAACTAAGTACAACTTAGGGATTAAGAAATCTTCATCTAAACATAGGAAATCAATAGAATAACTTGCAAATAGAACTATAGCTTTCTCAACAATCTAGCAAACTTTTGAACTAAGTTTTAAGTCATTCTTGCAAGTTTTCACATAAAAGTTTTCTAGAAAATAATTTTCCTAAAAAAAATCTTTGTCAATATTGGTGGTAGACCATAAATCTCAAGAAAATCCACCTGGCGACTCCACTAGCCTTCATTTTGTTTTTACCTTACTCACATTAGCGAAACCCCTAGAGAGGATATCCATCCAAAAAACAATCACAACTATCGCCCTCTCTAAGCTTTAACTTTGAAATCTGGCTTCACGAAGAATTAATACTAGATCTCACCCGGACCTGCATCCCCCTATCATAGTTGATGACCCAGAAAATATTTTGTGGAAAACTTCTGAAACTGGTAACTTAGCTACCGATAGGAGCATCCAAAAATCAAGATATGTACCTAAACATCTTACATCCTTGCAAGATTCCCAGTTTGACTTGAGTTCAGCAAAAGCCCTTTTTAGAAGAAAGTCATAAAGTAAAATCAACCTTGACGATCTTAAGCCCTTAGATTTGCAACATAGTCCTAGTAGAGAAGCCTCACCCACTACACCTCCTGATTTTTAGCTTCTCCACCACTTCAGCTCTTATCACCCCAAATCTGCTCAAAATCAATCCACAAGTCCAAGTACCTCCACCACACCCATTTAGACCACCACTGTGCAAATCACCTCATCCCATACTACAAATCCTCATACTGTAAATCTACCATCAGCTCCCATCATGGTAGCTTGGTATGTGCCCTTAGTATTACCACTGCCTTTGGTACCTTTGCAGAATGATTACCAATCCTGAATCCCACACTTCACCGGAACTAAGGCTATTACTGCTCAACAACATGTAGATAGAATCAGTGATGCTTTTGACTACATGGAATTAGAAGATGAAACCATAAACATGAGAATGTTCGCCCAAATCCTAGGTGGAGAACTGAAGAAATGGTTTGAAAGCTTAGCTCCTAATAGTATACATGATCTCCTAGCACTTTACCAAACTTTCATAAACAAGTGGGAAATCAGGAAAAACCCCATCCAAATCCTTTCCGAATATAACAATATTAAAAGGAATATGGGGGAAAATGTTTAGGACTATTGCAATAGATTCAACAGTGTCTATAATGCCCTCTTGCCTCACATGAAACCTCTACTTGGTTCAGCACTAGTAAAATTTCCCGAAGGTTTCGATCCAAATATGACATATCAACTAAGAGAAAGAGACCCTGCAACTTTAGAAGAAATGCAAAAAGTAGGTATCAGTGCAGAAGCCAACCTAGCTGAGAAAAGAGCTAGGATGAGATTAGAAAAGAAAGTCACATACCGAGATGAGGCCATGCCTTCTACATCCTCCTCAGATCCCAAAATAGACAACCTGGTTAGAACCATGGAGAGAATGTGAGAAAGAATAAATCTAAATGAAAAATCACCTCTTACGGACAACCAGCCAAATCCTCAAAACAGAAATGTGAACCAAAACTTTTGAAGAGACCCGCCTCAAAACAAGCCAAGGGAAAATGACCAACAGGTCAGGTCATCTCTCCATGAAAACTATGTTGATGAGGTAGAAAGAGATATGGAAGCAACTTATGAAAATCACTTAAAATTTATAGGTTCTGATAGCAAGGGTGAGATTTTCCTTATAGAAGAAGAAAAAATTTTCTTCTCCTCAAACCAAAATGAAACAAATTATTAGGACCCTAAAGATCCTAAAATAGGATTACAAAATGCCATAATAGAATCTCATAGGCAATATGATCTTAGGAGTAAGAAAAACCAAGACAACTCTAAGAGAGGTAGCTCAGACACTGATGTTACAATAACCCCCGATACCATTCTTAAAAGAACAGCAGATAGTAACAAAATCATGGCTAAGAGAATTGACCAAAACAAAGAAAAAACTAGCCAAGCAAGCCTTGATCCCAACTATCCTAGTACCTCCACTAAGATTCTCGAAACAACTATATTGAACGAAACCCTGAATCAAAATCAGCAAATCAAGAACATAGAAGAATTTATGGCTGATTGAACTGAGATGAATCTGCGCAAAACCCAAGCACCTTTTAGTTTCGAAGGAGAAATTGCCAAAATCAAGGTAACTATACCCCTCACTGAGCTAGTAACTGTAGATAGGTACAGATCTCATATTTTTAAAGTCTTAAACATAGAAAATGATGCAGATACTTTAAATATAATAGAAGACAAACCCAAGCTTTTGTTTGGTCCCAAAATATAAGGGGAATACCAAGAAGGAACTGTTTCCCCATTTTATATAAGTTTGAACATCCAGGACAAGATATTACATAATGCCATGCTAGATTTCGGTGCTTCCCATAACCTCATGCCTAAAGTAGTAATGGAGAGTTTGGGCCTAGAGGTAACTAAACCTTACAAAGACTTTTACTCATTCGATTCAAGTAGGGTCAAATGCTTAAGCCTAATAAAGAACCTGTGTTTCACTCTAACAGAAATACCGGCTAAAATCCTAGTCATGGACGTAGTGGTGGCTGATATTCCTCCTAAATATGGAATGCTATTATTAAGATCATGGGCCGCCAACATACAAAGTAGCCTCCAAATGGACATGTCATTTGCTACCATCCCGGTCTTTAACCAAACTAGGAGGTTGTACTGAGAAACTCACATGAAATATATGGTAAACAACCTAGATAGGCCAAACAATACTCCAGTTTATTCCATTCATTCGAATTTAGATTATTTTATCCTATATAATGAAAGTGATATAAATGAGTAGATAAAATGAAATGAAGAATATTTCAAACCATCGGAACAACATTACTCATCCCCAGATAAAGAAACTGATGATCAAAGATTGAAAAAACCTGAAAAATAGCTTAGTAACACACATGAAAAGGAAACTCTTTGGAGTATAAGCTTTGATGGTTCCTATGGAAAAACTTGTTCAGGGGCTGGCATTTGGATACACAATACTAATGAAGGTCATTCTTTCAGATTATAATTTCAATGTACCAATAACATTACGGAATATGAGGTTCTTCTCCTTGGTCTACACTTAAAGACTTAGGTGCTAAGAAAATATCAGCCCAGGGAGATTCAGAACTTGTAATTAGAAAAATCAAAGGTGAATACTAAAAAAAAAACTCAAGACTGAGAGAATACAAGAATGCATCATTAGACATCCTTAAAACCTTCAAAAGATATGAACTCACTTATATCCCTATGACTCAAAATAGCGTAGCGAGTGAACTCGCCTTTGCCGCAAGCAATTTCCAAATACGATGTTTAAAAGAACAATATAGTATCCAAGTCAAACATCATCCTATAGTGCCGGACAACATTGACCATTGGAAAATATTCAAATATGATGAACAAATTGATGATCTTTTGCAATCTAGAAATGAGTTTGAAATGACTAAAACAAACTTAGAACATGAAGAAAGAAGTCTTGACAAAAATGAAGACCAGGAGCCATATTTACCTTCTGTAACAGATGTAAACTTGATTAATCATCCATATGAAGCTGAAACATGTGAGGACCTAGAGCAAAGAGAGCTTGAAGTCTAACATTGTGAAAATGACACCATACCTAGAGGGTTTGCACCCTTAGAGGAATTGTTTGATTTTAATGACGTGGCCAAAAAGACAAAAATGGAATTTACCGAGGTTGATATAGAAGAATATAACATAGGAAGCACAAAAGAACCAAAAATGATCGAACTGTCCAAAAATCTCTCTCCTCACATAAAACAGAAAAGCATCGAGTTGTTTAAAGAGTTTAAAGATGTGTTCGCATGGGGATACCAAGATTTGAAATCATACGACACAAGCATCATTCAACACAAGATCCCCCTCAAAGAAAACCAGAAGCCTTTCAAACCAAATTTGAGAAGAATAAACCCAGTCTTACTGCCTTTAGTTGAGAAGGAAATAAAAAAGATGTATGATGCTGGGATAATAGTTTCCCTTAGGTACTCTAAGTGGGTTTTAAATCTGGTATCAGTCAGGAAAAAGACCAGTGAGATCAGAAATTGTATTGATTTCTGAAATCTAAATAGAGCCTCTTTAAAGTACAACCATCCTTTGCCCAAAATGGACCACATACTTCAAAAAGTGTTTGCTGCTAAAAGAATCTCATTACTTGATGGTTTTTCCGGATACAACCAAGTGCTGGTTTTTCCTAGTGATCAACACAAAACTGCTTTCACCACGCCTTGGGGCACTTTCATGTATGTTAAAATTCCTTTTGGATTAATTAATGTCGGTGCCACATTCCAAAGAGCCATGGACATAGCTTTCTTAGAAGACATAGGTTATTTCATAGTCATATATCTGGACAAAATCATAGTATATTCCAAATTAGATGAAGAGCATCTGATTCACTTGAGAAAGGTTTTTGAAAAGTGTAGAAAATATGGTTTATCTCTGAACCCCAAGAAAATAGTATTCGGTCTCAAAGAAGGAAAACTCCTAGGTCACATCATATCTAAATATGGAATAAAAATAGACCCCAAAAGAATCGAAGGCATATTGCAAATTAGTCACCCCAGAAACATTAAGGAATTACAATCCTTTATTGGAAAAATTAATTTCTTAAGAAGATTCATCCCAAATCTTGCTGAACTTTTGAGAAATATCACAAACATGTTAAAAATGGAAGTTGGAGTTAAATGGACTGAATAAGCCAAAAAATATTTTGAATTGGTTAAAAAGGAACTCACCAAAACACCAGTACTGATAAGTCCTGATTTCACCAAAGATTTTTAGATTTTCTCATTTGCATCTGAACACATGGTAGCTGTAGTATTATTACAAAAGAACGCAGCAGGGCAAGAACAACCCATAGCTTTTTTTAGCAAATCTCTAAGAGATGATCCCTTAAAATATAATATCTTGGAAAAACATGCATTTTCATTGGTAAAAGCACTGAAAGATTTCTGAGTTTATATCTTGCATTCTCATATCATTTCTTTCATTCCCCATACCATCTTCAAAGATATATTAAATCAAGATCCCGATGTTAAAATGGGAAAATGGATCGCTATCATATTAGAATATGACTTAGAAATCTGACCGACCAAACTTGTTAAGGGACAAGGAATCACAAGACTAATGGCTGAAACAAACCTCCAAGCATTAGATATAAATTTTGTTGACACCTTAGAAGAGCAGGAAGAATGCGCAGCCCCTCATGTTGAAGAAATGTTTTTAAATTCACCTTGGTATGATGATATTCTTTACGTGTTATTTTACCTTAATGCTCCTCCAACCTTATCAAAGACAAAAGCAAGATTCCTCAAAAAAAAATATTTAAAGTTTTGTATTCTAGATGGAATTCTGTATTTGAAAAATCCCACTGGTATGCTGCGTAAATTCTTGCTTGAAGATGATGCAAAAAAAATTATGCAAGAAATGCACGAAAGAGAATGCGGAGGGCATCTCTACTAGAAAACCACTGCCAAAAAAATCCTTAGAGGTAGTTATTATTGGCCTACCTTGTTTCCTGACACTCACAAAATTGTTATGACATGCCATAAATGCAAAATTTTTGATGGCAAGAAAAATATTTTACCTTTGCCCTTACATCCCATCATAGTTGAAGGTCCTTTCCAGCAATGGGGTTTAGATTTTATTGGGGATATTCACCCTTATTTGTCTGCTCAACACAAATGGATCCTTATAGACACTGATTACTTTACGAAATGGATAGAAGCCATACCCTCCAGGAATGTTACCGATTCAGTCATCATCTAGAAACCAACATTTTAACTATATTTGGTTGTCTTAGGAAAATTATCATTGATAACGCTGCTTCCTTTTCCTTTAAAAGAATGGTTGAATTATGTTACAAATATCATATTACATGAGGACATTCCACGGCTTATTACCCCCAAGGTAATGGCTTGGCCGAATCTTCTAACAAGAGCCTAGTCAATATCATTAAGAAGCTTCTTGAGCAAAATCAAAAAGCATGGCATGGAAAACTAGTAAACACACTATTGTCTGATAGACTAACCATCAAAAAATCAATTGGTATGTCTCCCTATCAACTAGTGTATGGCATGGATGCCATTTTCCCGACATATTTGGGGGTTCCATTGAAGAAGCTATTAAAAGAAGTTCAAATAGAAGAAAATGACATGCAAAGGAGGATAAATCAGACTATCCATTTACAACAAACAAGAGAAGAAGTTTACCAAAGGACTCAGTTAGCGCAAGATAATATGAAAAATATTTTTGACAGAAGGACCAAGGAAAATGATTTTCAGGTTGGCGATAAAGTATTAAAATGGGATTCCAGAAGAGAATATAAAGGAAAGCATGGTAATTTTGAAAACTTATGGAAAGGGCCTTTCATTATCAATTCAGTTAGTGGAAACAATGCTTTTTTCTTGCAAGAACTTGATGGGACTGAGACTTTTGGAGGTCCTGTAAATGGCAGGACACTAAAATATTACTTTTTTTAAGAGCTTCAGTTTTAAAATTTTCACTCATTGTACATATTACTATTTGAATAAATAAATCAAAAACAGAAAATACAAAAACAGTAGAAAATTTAAAAAGAGGGTAGTTTTAAAAATAACAAAAAAGCCCCATGTTCAAAAAATAATCATACTGAAAGTGCGCAAGTCTAAATTCCACTACTAGTGCTCAAAAGATTATCTTGTTCAGTTATCTAGCCTAATCATAACTGGACATGTTTTAAATTGATTGTTGATAAGTTAGTGAAAGAAGTGATAGTCAAATTATGTAAGCTTGACTTGTCAATGAAAGTAGATTAGGAAAAGATACTAGCTCCACGCGCTCAAAACAGAACCAAAGAGGAAAACAAGGATGAAAAACAAACTATGTATCCTAGCCATGATTTTTCTAAATCTCATTTTGTGCAAAAATAATATTTGTGTGCAGCTTGTCTTTTATGCCACATACACATGACAAATTAGACCATCTAATCTTGATTTGGTCATTTTTCAATTTCCTGTTTTAGTTTAGTGAATGAAATCCTATCAAACAGCTTAATCTTGACAATCGATCTAGCATAGGTAGAGAAATCAAAGGAGTTTATTAGTTTAATCTGAACTCTCAGAAGATATAAGTGTAGAATTAGATAGTTTTCCTTTTTTCAAAAATATCATGTCAAAGGGTTGCTAGTCCAAGTGCACCTAAAGAAGAAGAAAAATGTTAGGAATTATAGCTAGGTAGGTAGAGATGACTTTGATGCTAATCATGCTGTAAATTTTCAGAATTAGCGTATAGAAAGAGAGAAATTTGTGCCAATGGATAAGGTAGTGGTCTTCATAAGCCAGAGATCTGTAATTCTGGACACCTCCTGAAAGGGAGCTGCCCTCCCGAAATGGAGCCACTGTTAGTCATCAGTATTTTTTACCTGTTTTGATGACTAGATTCCTTAGCTGATTTTTCTAGAAACTAATGTCGATATGTCAATTTGTCATCTAGAAAACACCTCAAACAAATTTTTGTCTTCCTACCCCTCTCCTTCAGCCTATAATAAGAAAAACTCTTTATTTTTCCTACCTATCTTAATTCAGCAAAGCCTCCATGTCTATAGTTGTTATAAGTTTTTCTCTCTACCATCAAAATCCTTTGTTTTCATGCAACTCACTATCCAACATTTAACAAAGTGTCTACCCCTCTCTCACTGATCACTTTGTCATGTAATAACCTACTCATGCCCAAGAAGCCATTCAAAATCCTTGACAAATTATGTAGGTCTAGGTGATGGTGTTTTAGGGAAAATTCCTTGGCGAGACTGTTTTGAGCCAAAAACCCTATCTTTAATATCAGTTAGCCATCATGTCTTGTTATTTTCCAAAGCAAAACCCTTGTCTATCCCTAGGTCACGCACCATCAAAGAGGTCACTTTGTTTTGTTTTTAGCAAGGCTCAGGAATGTTCAAATCAGGAAAAGAGAAGGAGTTTTCCCTGTTTGAAGAAATATGATTAGATTGGGCATGATCCCCATGAAACATCAAAGAAGCCCTCCAAACTTCAAAAGCATCTATTTTTACATCTCTGCAGGGATGTATTGATTGATGACACCAAGCAGAGTGTGAGCAAAAAGAGCACCTCAGGAGAAACTTTCATGCTGTGTTAGTTTACTATGGAAGTCAGATAAAGTGCAGATTGTGGCCAGCTCTCAAAATCAGTCTCATAAAACAAAGAGTGATAGTCTTTTGGCAAAAGGCCTCTAGTAGAAGGCATCAGAATGAAAGGTGTAAAAGGAACAGCTGCCTTTTTATCCTACTTTAGCCTAGCTTCTAAAAAAACATTCAAGGACAACTTCATCATCAAAAGAGATAAAATCCAATACCAAGAAGATGTTATTTCCAAGATAGGCACAGTAAACATTTATCATTTGGAAATGCATTACCTGCTCTTATTTTTCATAGTGAGTTCTGCAAGAAGTCATATCTTAAAAGAAGAACAGGCACAGGGTGCAGAATTCGGCTTTCAAAAAGAGCCTCCTTCATGACAAGTAGAGGGCCCACAGAAAACTGGTTCAAAATATAAATCTTGAAATGATGTAGCAGTGTTATATGAAAGAAGATTGTTGTGTTTTAAGATAGCCTCCCTTCAATGACAAGCACAGGATCTCTTTTGAATGATAAGCATAGTTTTTCTAAAGAGCCACAAACAGTTTGTTCATGGAAATTTTTCAGTTGGTTAACAGAGGTCAAATAAGTGCCCATGTAGTTTGTCAATCATTGCCTCCTTCATGATAAGCAGAGGGCCTACAAAAAACTGGTTCAAAGAAAGTTTTCAATAGTAGCAAGGATTAAAGAAAACTTTATGTTTATAGTGTCTTTTTGAGTAGAAGGAAAAATCCCTAAGTTTTCAAGAAGCCTCCTTCATAAATAAGCAGGTGGCACTCAGTTTGTCTAAAGGTTTTTTTTGAAGTTAAAGAAAAATTGAGTAAGGGCCTCCATCAGTGATAAGAAGAGGACCTACACAGTGGCTTTGATAAACCTAGGTAGTTGCATCTTGCATTACCTCCTCCTAAGGATAAACAAAGAACATCTCATCATAATCAAGTCAAATTTTTCGGTCTAAAGTTTCAAAGTGATATGGTGAGATAAAGGCATAGGTTACAGATAAGATGTCATATATCAAAAGGGTCAGTTTATTTGAAGATATTCAAGAGTGTCTAGTGGAAAAGATCACAATTTGCTCCTAGTTGTCTATTCAAAGAAAGAGGGTCAGAAACACATTTTTATGGCCTCCACAAATAAGCAGAGGGCCCACTTACCACAGTTGCATAAGACCTCCTTCAAAATGAGCAGATGGTCAAGTTTCCCAGTGTTAACACTGTGGTTGAGAAAAAGTGTCATTAATAGACAAGTTTGAGAGATACAATGTTTTGAACAAATGGAAAATATAATACTTGTTTCAAAGAAACTGTCATAAATACACATAGTATGTTTGTTTTGTATCTCTCAATGATATGCATACTCATGAAACAAGTTTCAATCTTCAAAGAAGACACCTTCCAAAAATGGAATAAAGCAATTGGTAAAAAGCAAGCCCTCAACAAAACAGAGAAAGCCATTTTTTGTTTAGAAGCACCAAGGAAAAAGTAAAATGTGAAAATCACCACAGGGAGGGAAAAACATTCAAAAAACATTTTAAAAAGAGCTATAAAATCTCTCAAAGAAGAAGTTCATTGTCTATTGTGAAAATGGACAAAAGAAGAGCATTTCTCTCGAACCCTGGGCAAGCAGTGCTAAAAATTTCACGATGTGACACGCCTGTAGCATTGTGTGACACACCTGTAGCGTCTTTGCATAGAATTTCACACAGGACGTGACGCATCTGTAGGATAGCGTGACATGCCTGTGTGTCAACTAACTGGCGTTTAGAGGGTGTCCAGTGCCCGACCCAACAACACCACAGCGCGTGAAGGTGCTACGCGCCTGTGCATAGGAGTGTAGCACCACTCAAGCAACCTCCAATTCACCTCAAATCATTTTTTTTGCACAGTGAACTTATCTCCAAAAGCATCCAATACATTTTTTAAGAGGTATTTACTATTTTCTTCGCCTAAGTTTTTCAGTTTGGGAGGTGTTAAGAATCAATTTTTTTTCAGAAAAGACACATTCCACTGAAGGAAAGAATAGTGGGTTCTTAAAAACCACCATGTTTACTAAGAGAAAACAAGACAGTGTTTGAGGAAGGAACCTTTTTAGTTAAAAAAAAAACTTGTTTGGTTTGATTGTTTAAAAAGAAACACAATACACAAAGAGAAAATGCAGCTTTTGTGCTAAAGGAAAAGGGGCCTGTTTTCAAAGTCAAAAATGTGTTTGCAAAGTGATGAGAAGAAACACAGTTTAGGGAAATAGACTTATTTTCATATAAAAATAGAATCTTGCAAGAGGGGAAAACAGTGTTTGAAGAATGGCTTAATTCATTCAAAGACATGTGTTGGTAAAAGAGTGGAGGAAAAGCCTAAACAAAACTATGCCTCCAAAGAAGGCCAGCAAGGGTGGATTTCACAAAAGGTTTGAGCCTGCTACAACTCAGGAAATAAATGACTCCCCTTTGGTTCTTTTCAACTTCCATGAGGTAGGCTGCCTTGATTTTTTCCAAAAAGTCCAGGAGGTCACCAATTATGCTCCCATAACATAGCTGTTTCCCCTGAGGCTACAAGGAAAACATGTCCACCTAGTAGGTCTGGACTTTAAAATCACTCCTAGGGTTGTCTTGAAAGCAACTAAGATCCCCTATATAGGAGAAAAGTGGTTCAAAAAAGCATACTTGGATCTAAATCACTATAAACCCTTCCTAAAACCAGACCATCAGGATGCTTTCCAAGCTATATTTCCTTTTTCTCACTTATTGAGCAGCTATGCCTCCCTCATGAGACTTATCATGAAGTATTTACATGTGAAGGGAGATATTCCCAAGTTTATTCCTATCATATCAAGCTTCTCATACATTTCACAAGGACTCAATTAATAAATCTCCCTTTCTTCCTCTACAAAAGCATAGACAAGATGTCCTCCCTTGTTCAAAAGAGACCTCCTGCTCAGCAAAAAGATATTCTTTTTCATCATTCTCTCATCAAAGTCATCATCCTTTACCAGCTTGAAAAGAAAGGAGTGTCTTGGGAGACTTTCATTTCTCATCCAGATTTTTCTACTGCCTCTTCATCTCATGGCCCATCTCATATATCCTCCTCAACTCCAGTCACTATCTCTCTCCTCCATGAAGTCAAAATGCTCCTCAAAGGCAAACATCACCCATGATTGATAGTGAAAAAGAGAAGTCTTATGAAAGCAGGGATGAGGTTAGTGGTGATGAGGAACATAGTGACACTCAGCAAAGTAGTAAGGATGAAGAAAAAAGAAGCCCTGAGCAGAGCAAAGAAAATGAGCATGGGGACAGCCCACCCATAGCTAGTGATGATGAGGAACAAAGGGAAGAGGTTCAAAGAAGTGATGAAAAACAAAGTGACCATCAGCAGCACAGTGATCAGGAGAACAATGAGGGAGGGGAAAACATGCAAAATGACAATGAAGACAATCCTAATGAAGGAAGCCCTCAACAAATTCAAGACAGTAAGGAGGGTAAACAAGGTAGTCCACAGATGGGCAGTGAAGGCAGTCAAATAGCAAAGAGAGACGATGAATCTGGCAGCCCTAAAAAAACTCAAAACAGTGAGGAAAACAATGAACATGGTAGAAAAAAAGGTGATTATGGAGGTAGTAGTGTAAAGGATCAAGTTGAACAAGTGCTAGTGATAAAACCTCCTCTCTCTTCTCCCCAAAGCAGCCCAGAAAATGTGCTTGCTGTCTCTCCTAGGCAAGTGGCCATGATTCCTTCTCCAAAAGCACCAAAGGCTAAAAACACCAGATCTGCAAAGAAGAAGATCACTCTAGCAGTGACTAGTAATGTCACTAGGGTGCTAAGGAGTAGAGGAAAACTGCCTAAGAAGACTATTGTTGAATTTCCAAAAATAACAAGAGCCAAGAAGTCTATCCAAAGCAAGGGCAAAGAAAAATTTTAACAACGGGAGAGTAGTCATGAAAAAGAAAGGGAGTTTGACATCATACTAATAGACAGTGATGCTAGAGATGATGAAGCTAGAATTCTTGAGTCACTTTTGCAAAAGAGAGAGGCCCAAATACATGACTCAGAAGCTGATCTAGAAAGGTCAAAGGACCTCATACATTTTTTGCAAATGCAAAATAAACAAATGAGTGGGCAAATGGAAATTTATGAGGCTCAAGCATTCAAATACCAAAGGGAAGCATAAAAAGCACAAGTCAAGCTTGAAGAGTATATGAGTGAATTTTATGATACTAAATAAGAAGAGTAGCCAATAAGAAAAATGTCTAGGACTATGGGTCTTAGGAAGGATTTGGAGAAACAAAAGGAAGAAGAAGCAGCCCTTGTTTGATCTTATCCTCTTACACCATTGCTTGCCCAAGAAATAGAAAATGATAAAGAATCATGGCTTGAAAGAGCCAACAAGAATTTGGAGGACAAATTAGAGAAAGAAAACAGAGACTTGGGTTTGGAAAGGAAGATGACCAGGCAGTAAAAGAAATTGAACCAATTTGCCCGAAGAAAACTCAAACTTGCTCAAGAAAGGCTCAAAATCGCCCGAAGGAGGTGCTTGGTGAAAAAAGGGGAAAAAGGCATATTTAGGCTTGAAATATTGGCCTCAGCTTCCTTGCATGCTTCTAAGAACCCATAAGGGGCTTTCTCGCCAAAATTGAGAAAATTTTGACATGATCTTGTTTTTTGTGTTTTTTGGCCCTAATTGCACATTTTTCTAGGTGCTACCATGGGTGCTCGGAGCATCCTCAGCTCATGAAAGTAATTTTTTTTGATGTATTAAATTTGGGGGCAGCTACTCACAAGTTTTCATATCAAAAGGAGGTGTTTTGGTCCCCCAGAGAGGCAAAAATCAGTCAAAATTCACCTTTCTGCCTCACATATCAGCAGATGAGACCCTCCTTGGTTTTTTCACTTAGTCCACATTTTGATAGATTTATAGGGATCGGTTTGGGAAAAATCAAGTAGTTATAGAAACTAGACATCCATTTCTTTCCAACAAGCTATCACGGGACTTTTTTTGATGTCGGGAGGCCCCTCAAAAGTTGTCTACAAAATAGGATTATTTCTGCTGCCATGCTCTTGTAGCATTTTGGCTAAAAAAGCAGTTTTCTTAATATGATCATCCAAATGTGCGTTTAGCTGTTTTTAACTCTATTTTAGAGATTAGAAGTCAATTTTCTTGCTATTTTTGGCTTAAATAGATATTTTTGAAGATATTTTGTGCCTTGGGCTTTGCAAAGCCTCAAGGACAAAATCAGATATTTGTATTAGGCCAATGGCCTTTTAGATGCTCTAGGAGGGTTTCTTTCTCTTTGGCCTATATAATCCAAGAGAATTCATTGTAACCAGAGGCTGAAATTGATTTTATAGAGCAATACATAGCATTACAATCTTTGAAGAAATACAATGTCTCAAGAAGTGGATGATCTCTTGTTTGACTTGGATGGTAGAGGAGGACTGTTTGTAGGATTCCATGGCTTGGTGAATGGTATTGTGTTCCTTATCTGTTATGTTTCCTTAGTTTATCATATATGTTTTCATGCTTCTTGCTTGCTATAGGTAAGTAAAGAATAGATTTGAGACATGCCCATGGAGGCACCTCAAGTTTCCTGATTCATTACAACTTTTATGTTTTTCTTCTTTCTTGGTTATGTCAAAGAATTCTTAATTTATCTTTGGTACCCTAAGAACTTGTTATCAGTTTCATTAATGGTTATTATGTATGCTGCCTAGTATGATTCACGGTATGCCCTACTTACTCATAGCTAATCAAAACTCCATCTCTGAAATCTCTCTCTGAAGTATTGGTTGTCTAGTTAAGTCAAAGAGGTCTTTTTTCGATCTCACCCTTTGCCCATGCTTTGCAATCTTGTTTCAACGTTCCCAATAGTTAAAAATATGATTTTTAGGATTTCCCTCTTCATAGATTGAGTTGTTTGTCTATCTTATTTGTGTTCCCAAAATTTTGAAGGTGATTTTCCCAAAGTTAGAGGGTCTTATACTTCTATGTATCGCCTGATTGTTTATTTTCTGCATCTATCAGTTTGAGTTTCATTTATAGTGATTAATGGTTAGCCCTACCACATGAATGTTTGCTATAAAAATATTTATGCTTAAAACTTCTTTGTCTCTCCTAAACTTAGTGTCCATCTCATTTCACTTTCACCCAAAGAATCCATTTATCTCGACCAAATCGACCCTGCAATATACCTTGTCCACCATTTGAGACAGTCTCGACCTTTTCGACTCCATAGCCCAGTTGATCTGACAAATTTTTTATCTATTTATCCTTTGATCAGTTCCCCCTCAAAAACTTAAAACAAACTAAAAACATACTTAACAACTAGCCTAAAATCAAATACATAAAAATCAAACAAGTTTATGTCCTTTGCCTAATAGAGAGAGCCCTCTCTGAGTCCAGGAAGGCTAGGTCCTAGGGCTCGAAAGTTGGTTTGATGTTACCCTGTCACTTGGCTAACAAGATGCATTTTCATATAATCCTAAATCAACTAAGGCCTTTGAACATCTTAAAGAGGCAATGTGCCTAGCACCGGTCTTAGCTATGCCAGACTTCACAAAAACCTTTATTGTGGAATGTGATGCCTCGAGAAATGGAATCGGTGTTCTCTTAATGCATGAAGGAAGACCTATTACTTTTGAAACTCGTCCAATCAAAGGAAAGTATTTACAGAAATATTTTTATGAGAAGGAAATGTTGGCAATAATACATGCACTAAAGAAATGACGACCTTACCTAATGGGAAGACACTTCAAGGTAAAAATTGATCATGATAGTCTTAAACACTTTTTGGAACAAAGACTATCTTCAGAAGAGCACCAAAAATGGGTCACAAAAATGTTGGGTTATGAATTTGAAATCATCTACAAAAAAGGGAAGGTAAATGTTGTTGCAGATGCACTCTGAAGAAAGGATGAAGAGGTAGAAGCATTGCTTTGTGCCATTTCTATTATCCAACCAGATTGGATAATCAAAACAAGGGATGAATGGAGGAAGGACGAAGAAGTGTCGACACTCATTCAAAAGTTGCAGCAAGATCCTAGCATCTGATACATTTAGTTGGAAAAATGATTCCTTATGGTACAAAGATCGCTTATATATTTTCAAGAATTCCCAACTAAAACAAAATATTATTTTGGTATTGCACACTTCTCCTTTAGGAGGACACTCAGGGTTTTTAAAAACTTACCACAGGGTGAAGAATTTTTTTTTTTGGGATGGACTTAAATTTGATATTCAAAAGTTTGTGGCGAAATGTTTGGTTTACCAACAAAATAAATTTGAGACAATTAAGACCCCGGGTCTTCTACAAACTTTATCCATTCCAGGTCAACATTGGGAGGAGATTTCAATGGATTTTATCATAGGTTTACCTAAGTCCAAAAGAAAGAGTGTCATCATGGTGGTAGTTGATAGACTTACCAAGTATGCACACTTTTGTGCATTATCTCATTCATTTAAAGCAAGTACAATTGCTACTACATTTATGGAAACAATTAAAAATCTACATGGAAATCCAAAGATTATTGTAACTAACAGAGATCCCATTTTTACTGGAAATTTTTGGACGAAATTGTTTTCTTGTTTGGGTACTCAAATAGCTCATAGCTCATCTTATCATCCTCAATCTGATGTTCAAATGGAGATAGTGAATAAATGTTTGGAAGGATATGTTCGTTGTTTTGTATCTGATAAGAAAACACAATGGGTCAAGTGGTTACCTCTCGTTGAATGGTCGTATAACACTTCCTTCCATATTGGAGCAAAAATGACCCCATTTATGGCACTTTATGGATATCATCCACCGTCCATCACATCTTCTATAAGAGAAAATTCTAAGGTTCAAGCAGTGGAAGATCACATTCAACATCAACAAGAAGTTCTCCAACTCTTAAAGGATAACCTAAATTTGGCACAAAATTGAATGAAACAACAAGCATATCAACATCACCATGAGAGAATTTTTTATGTAGGAGACTGGGTATTTTTACGGCTATAACCATACAAACAAATTTCCCTCAAACATGCTGAGAAGGATAATAAATTATCGCCAAAGTACTTTGGTCCTTACAAGGTGTTGTAAAAGATTTGTACTATTGCATACAAATTGGAGCTTCCTACTTCTTTACGAGTGCATCTAGTTTTCCATGTTTCATGCTTAAAGAAGGTTATAGTGGACAAACTTCTAGTTCTAAAAATATTGCCAGAACTTGACAAGGAAGAAAAAATCATATTGGAACCTGAAGCAGTCACATAAACAAGAACTTGATAGCTACAAAATCGATCAATTTCAAAGTATCTCATCAAGTGGAAGAACTTACCCACAGAAGATTCTACATGGGAGGATGATAATGTTATACAAAAGCATCCAAAGCTATTCGATTGTTGAGGAAAACACCTTTTTGAAGGAGAGGGGCATGTTAGGTCCTTATATTACTAGTATAGTCCATTATTGTTAGTGTAACCCCCTTATTGTTATTGTTGTACCCCTGTAACCCCAATATTGTTATTGTTGTGCCCTTACATTATTATTGTTAGGTTGGCTAGGATTATATTGTGACCCCATGGAATCCTATATATAGAAGGATGTTTTTTCATTTGTATGATCCAAAAATTGTTCATTATGTAATGTATTGGAGGTTTCCCCCTCGAAGTGGCTGATTTCTAAGGCGTTGATCTCTCTTTTCTTCTATTTTTGGAGTTGGTTTCATAACAATATTCAATCTCGTCGAGATCGTGCTTTGTCAAGGTTAGGGGCTCTGTCTCTATCTTCTTTGAGGCATTTATCTAAGTGTGAAAATGCAATTGGGTCTGAGGGCCTTGTTTAGTTCCATGAATATGTCTGAGTTGAAGGTGCATCATCACTGTCTCCTTCTTTTTCCTGCATTTCCTCATCCTTCATAATGATCATCTCCGATTCCTTCTGTGCATCCTTGTATTTCTGATTTTTCTGTGTCTCCTTCTACAGATCGTTTGATGTGTGCAGCTTTGAAGGGCTCTTCACAGGCACCGAATATGATGTACCACCAGTGGCGCTCACTTCTAACCACAAGACTGGCCATTACGTTGTGATGTGCGGAAGGGTATCCTCTGTTACCATGTATGGCAGCTCATACCAAACACCTTCCACCTGCCTCTTTGCGTGGATGTGCATATTGTGGAACATGGCTTTGAAGTCAAAAATGTGCTTGTCCTGCTCATCCAATGTTGGGGACAATTGCAGCTTGGACTGCACTGCCTGGAACAACTCTGAATCAAATAATACCCAGAATTTTTTTTTTGGTCACTCTGGAAGGCAACTTGGAGTTCCATTATGACGCATAGTGTGCACCTTCGCAGAGATCAATCTCAATATCAAGGAATAGGGTCTCCATAGGTGGCCTCTAACCAATCAGTGTGATCAACAACAACAACCAAGCATAATAAAAGTGTTTCCCATCCTCCTATTCTTCAAGAACATTGTCCAAGAATTCATTGCAGAGGTACTTCACACAATTATAATGTACCCCTTTCTCACATTTTCCATCCATTGCAATGACTAGTGCTGGTACTTCTTTCATGTGACACTTATGCATCATCTTGCATGCGAGGATCGGCGTGCCTGATTTTACTGTGGGGTAATTTATCTCACTAACAATGAACCCTTGGGTGTTGCAAGATACCTTATATATTTCTTTGACGTTATCAACAACATTCTTCTCCTGGCCCTTTCCTCCAAAGGACAGTCCTCTCCCTAACAAGGAAGGCTGGTTATCCGGTGGATCAATGCTTCATCAATTAGGATGACCTCCCCTAGCCATAGACAGTTGTCATGCACCAGGGCAAGTATTTGGTGCACATAGATATCATTGATCTCACTATGCCTAAAATGTGGGATATTCAAAAGATTTAATAGTCCTAATTTCTACAAATCCAATGCTCTAACAACCCCTCCATCATATGGAACTTGCTCTAAATACTTTGATGGCACAAGTTCAGGGAACTTCACATGGTTAGCCAAGTCCTAGTCTTACATATTGAACAAGGGGAGCTTTTCAAACAGGTTTCCTTCGAATGACACAACCTCGGGAATCAGGGGTGCGTTGATGTATGATCTGACCTTATCCAAGTCATTGTGGCTCTCATGGAGGCTTTGCTCAATGCCATATACTTGGGAAGCCACGATATTGGATCTATATATTACAAAATATCCTCTTTGATAATTACCATAGGCTCCTTGACCATTGGTCTCTTTTTTTTCTTTGTGGGGTTCGACCTAGGCTTCGGGGTATTTTTGCGCTGAGACATCCTAGTCTCTGAGGTCTGTCCTTTATTTTTTTACTGCGGTTGAGATTCTAGCACAGGTGTGTCTTCACTGGGCATCGTAGAGGGGGTAGGCTGTATAGAAATCATACTTGGAGGGACTAAATGTCCTAATCCTTGTCAGCACAACGTATCGAGGAAGGATTCTGGGTGCTCAGACATATACTCAAGAAAACACACTGATAGCAATAGACACAAATCTCTGGGAAAGAAAAGGGAAATAATGTGACCCTTCCTACCATATTTATAGTGATGGTGCAACCTAAACGATATGATGTTCATTGAAGTAGCCCCATAAATGCTAAAAAGGCTCCAAATATAGCATAATCTCCTCATTAAATACAGTTTAGCCACTCCTCCAAATGGTAATAACAATGTATTGTCCAGATTAATTGTTCCAATGACTATATTATGGCACTTCTGTGATTGTTTCAACCTCCTAGTGTAGCCTATGCACAAATATCACATATCTCTATGTGTTTGCCATCTTCATTGCACAGACCCACTTTCTCAATGTTTTACAAACTTCTTTATGGTTATGTGCCCTCTCACAACTGTCTGGGGTGCTAAGACACTCCTCCAGCCATATAGTCATTTGGCGCATGCAGGGATAGGGTCATCCATGTATGGTTTCAACCAACTTCCATTCACATAGCTAGGATGGTCTTCACCACTTAAGGTGGCTACTCGTACTGTACCTCCCTTTGTGATCTCCTTGACAACATACGGTCCAAGCCAATGCATTTTAAACTTACCTAGGTGGCACGCAAACTTGATGTCATATAGAAAAACCAAATCATCCTCCTTAAAAATCTTCTACCTAATGTGCCTGTCATGCCAAGCCTTTTCACACTCCTTTTTTACTTGCTAATGGAAGCCATCAATGAATCTTTCTTCCTCCAACCCAACTAGCTACGACATTCGCTCTTCCATATTATCTTGATTAACTATGTTAGCTACCTCTGCAATGCAGAAACTAGGGACAATGTACTCCATTGAAATAACAACTTATTGTCCATACACCAACCTGAAAGGGGTTTGTCTAGTCAATTTATTTCATGTAGTTCGATATGCCCATATAACTTTAGGTAAGTGCACACCCCAATCGTTCCTATTAACATTGAAAACCTTTGTGAGCGCATTATCCAAAATCTTATTAAAGGCCTTTACTATGCCATTTTCTTGTGGATGATATGGTGTACTCTTCTAATGGTGAATCTTAAACTCCAGCTTCAACGCTTAGATGGTCTCATTCATAAAGTGTGTACCCTGGTCACTCATCAATATTTTAGGACACCCAAACCTTGTCAAGATATTCTCAAAAATGAGGTGCGCAACTGTATCTGCACTGTAATCTTTCACAAGCTTAGCTTTTTCCCACTGAGTAAAATAATTTGTCACAGTAATGATATATCACGCACTGGTCTTCTTTCTGGGAGGGTTGATTGGTCCTACAAAGTCAATGTCCCATCTATCAAAAGACTACAAATTCACTTGTGGATGCAGTGGCATTTCATCTCTGCCTAAGGGTCTCCCTATTCTCTGACACACATCACAAGTATGATAATACTCTTTTCAATCATTGTGTACCATAGGCTGCTACAAATCAACCTTTGAAATTTTATGCGTAGTTGGTTTTACTACATAGTGACCTCCTACAACCCCTGCATGCGATTAAAATAGGATGCTTTGTCGTTCAAACTCTAGCACATAGCATCTAAATACCTCATCAACTCACATATTATACAACTGGCCAACAATAAAAGTAAAGTCGGTTGCGCGCAAGACCATTTCTTTCTTCCACTTAACTGTATAATCCGTAGGTGCACTACCAGTGGTCAGAAAGTGCATAATATCAGTGAAGTGGTCATCCACTACTTTAATGGAAAATATTTTCACATCTCGTAATCCATATTCCAATCTAGTTGGCTCCTCTCCACTTTCAATGTGTGACAGATGGTTTTGCCAAGCATTCAGTCTCCCTGGTTTCACAATTACCTCAAATTCATACTCCTGAAATAATAAAAGCCATCTACAGATCCTCCCACCCCAACACAGGGTTGTTAACCAACTACTTCAAAGAAGAGTGATTAGTAAAAATATGAAAATGGCCTCCCAGCAAATAGTGATGGAACTTATGAAGCACGTAGACCATAGCTAACCCTTCTCTCTCCATGGTTGAATAATTGCGCTCCTCACTTAACAATTTTCTACTCGCAAATGCAATAGGGTGATCAATATTACCGGCTCCTGGTTTTTCTAATAAAATTCCTATTGATGCAAGATGCATCAATTTGCACATAGAATTCCTTTTTCCAGTCCAGAAAGACCAATATGGGTGCAATCACTATTGGGTGTAGGAGTTGTAGTTTAGTGAACTCCTTCAACACTTAATTTTCAACTCGGGGCCACATAAGCTTAGAGGCGTAGCATGGGAAATGCCAAGAAATTATATGAACCTTCTTTAGATATATTCCTACTTCTGTAATTACAGTTTGCAGAAACAAAATAAAATATCACACAACAATCAATACCAAGATCATTTTGGTGCTGGAACGAAAAAGAAAGTACTTTGCAGAAATTCAAATAAAAGGAACTATCAAATGATCATGAACAATCCCAATAAATAAAAATAAATATTTGAGATTATATTCAATGTGGTCATAAGACAAAGGGATAATTAAACTATTTGGGGTGTCTTGTTTCCTCAAATATTTTCCTTCCTCCAATGAATTGTCATTCCTGCACTGTAACAATGTTCCTACACTATAATAATGTTCCTATACTAGAACATTCTTCCTGTACTGAAACTAAGTTCCTTCACTCGAATTATATATTATACCTGCACTGAATCTTTTATGCTTTTTATAGGAGGTCTGAGTTCTTGTACCATAACACTCTATTCGTGTACTAGGATATCGATTCCTGTACCAAAATAGAGGTTCATGTACCAGAAAACCAACGTTTTTGCACTAGTTTCCAAACTCACTTGTAGAAAATTTCTAGGTGAAATAGAAATGGAAAATCAACTTTCACAAGCAAAATGATTCTTTTAACTAATTAGATGTTCATATATGAGAGGCACTTTAAAATTCAAAGTAAACTCTTGCTTAAAAATGGAAACTTCTTGCATGTAAAAAGTGAAACTCTCTGATCCAAATAACAATAGGCTTCTTCCTAAGATGATTTTTTTTTACGTAAATTAAATCTACACTTTATTATGAATAAGTGTTTTAACTCAGAAGTCAAGCTAAGTATATTCCACAAGGGCAATAAGTGCAAGCACAAATCTATATAATGCAACAATGTTTCATTAAAATCTCATCAATACGAGTTAACCCTGTTGGAAATACTGAGAGGGGGGGGGGGTGAATCAGTATTTATTTCAAATAGAGCATTAGTTAATCTTCAATTATTACCAGTGTTTGTACAATGATAGCAACAAACAAGAGGAACACAAATACACATAGTTTTTAAGGTGGAAACCCACTCCAGGACAGAAACCACGTAATGCTTTTCTAATAATTCTTTTCAACTCCAATTGAAAATAAAGCTCCAACTTCCTAGAATCTAGAAAAGAATTCTTCTCCAGCTCCCACTGGATGGATGCTCCAACGCCTCAAATTCTTCAGCAATCAACTGAACAGATGCCCCAACACCCAATGAGCTACAACTCACCCTAGCACCACCCTACCACCCTATAGAAGAATAAAAGAAGAATGGACTCCTGTACCAGGGAAAATGGTCCACTTTACAATGATATAGAGTTATGTAGAAGAAGAAGATATAATAAACCATAACCCCAACTTTGACACAACCATGTAATGATTATCCTAGACCGCCCAACACTGCCTCTTCAACCCTTAGTAGATAGATACTAGTACAATTTGTATAATAATGTATTTACAATGACTAAGTACAATGATACCTTTACAATGATTGTATGCAATGCTGCCCACTTGAAGACTTCATATGATGAACTTATTGCTACTGTTATGTGCCTTGGTTTCTGCTCTTGTCATGCTACCATCTACTGCACCTTGCTTTGCTTTTCTGCCTTAGAAATTATGGTCCTTTGCAACCCTTGACAACACATAATCTAGTTTTTCTTGCCTTCTAGGAGCTCGATATTCAGTCCGGTGTATCTCTGTAATTTTAGATCCTCAATATCTGATTTTTGGTCCTTTAGTAGTCCTCTGAGTTATCTCTCGAATGCCATAGGTTTGACTCAATTTGGATTCTTGAAGAGAGAGTTATACCCAATCTCTCATAATTCCCTAATTATGGATTGTTTCAGCAGAGCGCACTTGTACAGCGTACCACGTGTCATTGTTTCTTCATTTGTTTCTGAAATTGATAGAATGAAAATTATAGATTGTGAAATATCTACCATTTTTTACATAATTCCAATCTGATGCTCAGAGAGAGAGTTATGATGATTTTACCAAGGTCACTTCTTTGAGATGAATTTCAGGAGCCTGCAAAAACCCTGACTTCCACAGATCATATCTCCAAAAATGTTGTGCAAATTGATTGGAAATTTTTATTACAGCTTCCTCCAGATTTCAATTTCACATCATAAAAATTTCAGCTTCTAATCCTTCGTAGAAAAAAATTTAGAGAGAAAATGCCACAATGACTTGTTTCGGATGGCCGAATCCCATGCATAAGGAGGAAATGAAGATCACAATTTATATGAATGCTTAAGTTGAGAGGGGCTTCAACAAGTGAATGTGGGAGGGATTTTATGAGCTTAAAAAATTTTCGGTGTTGCTTGGAATCTTGCTACTTGTCCAACTTCTTGCATAACATTTGGTAGGGAGGCTGTTACATATAGAAGACTACTAATCATAGATCTATACAACCTTTGATCCACATCATTAGATGAGTCGTCACTGCTCAATTTGCAACCAAGTAAAGACATCTCTAAATCACTTTGCACCTTTGTAGAAAAATTCTTACTTAGTCAATCATCATTGCTACCAATTATTGTATCATCCTCTTTAGCTATTAGACATGATTTATTTGCTTCATCCAGAACATATATGTCATTTGGAGCTTGACTTGCTGTAGCCACAATTTCACCATACACGCCTTTCCTGATTTCACATTTTATGGAGTTGAATAGTATTGTGTGTCCTTGATCACACATTTGTCCAACACTAAGCAGATTGTGATTCATGTTTTCAACTAGTAGAACATTATTGGCTAGAGAATCTTTGCTTTCGAGAGTGGGAGTACCTGATCCTATAACATTTGAAGATCCATCATTTCCAAAGGACACAGTTCCATCCTTCTTCTCTTTCAGAGATACAAATTTATTTCTATCTCCAGTCATATGCGTTGAGAAACTGCTATCAACATACCACACATCTTTGTTATTTTGAGCCTTGAGAGTGAGAGCACAATTATCATTCTTCTTCTTCTTCCATGTTCATTCATTCTCATAGTTTTGAATATTCTTTTTGATGATTTTACAAGAGGATTGGCCATGTGGTTCAAGTCTAACATTTGTAACATTCCATATTATTTCTTAAATGTTCAAATCTATCGATGTTTCACCAGCTCCTCGAGTTCATTTGATAGACTTGAATTATTCTGCTTCTGTAGATAAAGTTTGACTATAAATTTTTTATGACCAAATTTTCCACGTGAATAACAATAATCATAAGAAATATGTTGGTAATCGGATGAAATTTTCGCCAGGAATTTTCTTCCAAGGTCGTTTCTTATGACCTGTCCAATGAAGTCCATATGCATGTTAGATCTCATGTTCATTGTATTTTTGCTGTAGAAGGTTGGGAAGGTCCGCTTTCTTCTTCCCTGTAATCGATGTCGCCACATTGTGATCAGTTGATTGTTGATGAGTTCTTCCAATTTCTTTCAGTTGTTATATGCTTTGGATAGTTTTTCCTTTTTCACTTCCGTAAGTAGCTGTTTCACTTCATCTAGAATTCTTCCCTTTCTTGGTTGCTTTCTTCCAACTTCCTTTGAAGTGACTCTTCAATGCATTTGTGTTCTTCAACTTCAATTTTGAGACCTTGAACTTGTTCTTCAAGAGTTTTGGAACGGATCTTCTCTGCCTTGAGATCTTTTATAAGCTTGATTGCTTCCTCATAAAATTCGTCTATGGTCCATCCTTCTTCTTCGTTGTTTGATACCTCTTGCTTATTGTGCTTGGCCATAAAAAATACTCTCTCATTGGCTTCTTCTTCACTATCATTGTCTTCATCGGATGATGAGCTATCTTCTTTAGAGAGAAAGTTCCTTTTGGATCCTTGCTTGTTGAATTTCTTAAAGCCTTTCTTTCTCTTTGAGTTGCCGTTACTTTTGTTTGGACATTTTGCTGCAAAATTCCCAACCTCATTACAGCTGAAACATATCAATGGAAGTTTACTTTTGAATTGTCCCTTACCAATTTGTAGTTTTCTTGTGAAGTAAGCATATTCTTCATCTGAAAGACCTTCTTCATCATCTCCCTTTTCTTCACACTTGCAGGTGCATGTCTTTGAAGGTTGTTTATCTTTATTGGTTTTCTTAGATGCAACAAACGTAGTTTCTAGATGCGAAGTACCCTCTTCTTCATCAAGTCTCATTTCATATGCTATGAGAACTCCATGTAATTCCTCTTTGCTGAGTTTGTCCATATTTTCACTGTATGCTAAGACCGATACCTTTGGGTTAAATCTCCCTAGTAATGTTCTAAGAATCTTCCGTATAATAGTCTTCTCATCAACTGGCTCTCCCAATCCTTCCAAAGTATTGGTTATTTCATCAACGTATTGAAAGTATGCAACAATGTTGCAATCTTCTTTCATTCTGAGTTGCTCAAATTTTTCTCTATAGATTTGAAGCTTTGCTTCTTTGACATTTGAGTCACCTGCATATATATTCTCAAGCTTGTCCCATAAATTTTTGGCAGTTTTACAACCCAACACCTTATGATAAGCAGATTCAATAATTCCACTGATAATAATATTCTTTTCTTTTGCATCATTTACCAAATTCTTCTTACCTTGTTCATTTGTGGTTGATGTAAATCCATTTTGAATAGTGTCCCATAATTCGTAACCTTGCGCCAAGAGATAGACCTCCATTCTTCCTTTCCAAAGTGCATAATTATTTTCATTGAATAGAGGTACACCATTCTTGGTATGCTCCATGACCTCCTTCTAGCTGTTAAACTGATATTGAAGGAACCAATCTCTGATACCAATTGTTGGAAATACTGAGAGGGGGGGTTGAATCAATATTTATTTCAATTAGAGCATTAGTCAATCTTCAATTACTATCAGTGATTGTACAATGATAGCAGTAAACAAGAGGAACACAAATGCACGCAATTTTTAAGGTGGAAACCCACTTCAGGACAAAAACCACCTAATGCTTTCTAATAATTCTTTTCAACTCCAATTGAAAATAAAGCTCCAACTTCCTAGAATCTAGAAAAGCATTCTTCTCCAGCTCCCACTGGATGGATGCTACAATGCCCGAGATTCTTCTGTAGTCAATTGAACGGATGCCCCAACACCTAATGAGCTACAAATCACCCTAGCACCACCCTACCACCCTATAGAAGAATAAAATAAGAATGGACTCCCATACCAGGGAAAATGGTCCACTTTACAGTGATATAGAGTGATGTAGAAGAAGAAGATATACATTGACACAACCACCTAATGATGATCCTAGACCTCCCAACACTGCCTCTTCAACCCTTGGCAGATAGATCCTATTACAATGTACAATAATGTATTGACAATGACTAAGTACAATGATACCTTTACAATGATTGTATGCAGTGCTGCCCACTTGAAGAATTCATATGATGAACTTCTTGCTGCTGTTATGCACCTTGGCTTCTGCTCTTGTCATGCTACCATCTGTTGGACCTTACTTTTCTTTTCTGCCGTAGAATGTTTGGTCATTTGCAACCCTTGACAACACACAATCTAGCTTTTTCTTGCCTTCTAGGAGCTCAATATTTAATCTGGTGTATCTCTATCATTTCAGATCCTCAATATCTAATTTTCGGTCCTGTAGTAGTCCTCTGAGTCATCTTTCCAATGCCATAGGTCTGACCCAATTTGGATTCTTGAAGAGAGAGTTATACCCAATCTCTCACAATGCCCTAATTATTTGTGCACTATCCTCCATTTTATACGGAATTCCAATCCGATAGTCAGAGAGAGCGTTATGACGATTTTACCAAGGTCACTTCTTTGAGATGAATTTTAGGAGTTTGTAAATACCCTGACATCCACAAATCATATCTCCAAAAATGTTGCGCAAATTGATCTAAAATTTTTACTGCAGCTTCCTCAGGATTTCAGCTTCACCTCATGAAAATTTAAGCTTATGAACCTTCGTAGAAATAAAGTTATAGTGAAAATTCTACAATGACCTGTTTCAGATGGCCGAATCCCATGCATAAGGAGGAAATGAAGATCACAATTTATATGAATTCTTAAGTTGAGAGGAGCTTCAACAAGTGAACGTGGGAGGGGTTTTAGGAGCTTAAAAAATATTAATTATAACTTTTCAATGACCCATGCCCCAACCCCATGGGGTTTTAGCCCACTAACTGGGGGTACAAACTTCAAACATGAATATCTCTCAAATCGTGAAGAATTACATGGCGTACCATATATCAATGGAAACATCTCGACAAGTAGAAACCATCAAAAGAATCATTGACCCAGAATATATTAATTTGGTAGGTCAAAATTCCCATGCAATATTGGGTTAGCCCCTGGTGCTGCTTGCGTTGACATCAATGACAACCGTTGATCAACAAACCCTTAAACCAAATTTGAATACTAAGAATGCTTTTACTCAGAAAAAAAACACGTTTTGCATAAAGCAAAAAATGACTTGCACGAAATGGAGGAAAACTTGCAGAAATAAATAGGGAAACTTTAACTTGCAAAAATGGAAGCACACTGGTGCAAGAAGCTAAACACACTCTTCTTTGCAAAAAGGAAATACAACATGCATCAAAGGAAAGGATGTAAAATGTGAAATAAAAATAACCAAGTCCACATGCCTTGGATTCGAATCACACAACTTATAAAATAGTTAAAGCTTATTAACTATGAAAGAACCACACATAACCCACTTCAAGCCTTGCATAAAAAATGATGTTTAACACACCTCATGAAAAGGAGAAATGAGCTAGGTTGGCAAGGCCCTAGCCAACCAGCTCGTTACCCTGATATGAGATATGGAACTTCTGGTATTCAAATGAAACATGACAAAGATATTGAGACAATAGAATGCATATCTGGCAAAATCCTTTGCATTAAACTTCAAAGTAGAAAATATATATCATGGATACCAAATCCAGCCCTATAAAATGGCAACACCAAAAGGTCACATTCTATGTCAAAATTTCTCAAAGTATTGCTATCTAAAATCTACTAGAAAACCCTATTAAATACATATTCTCGGCTCATGGCCACAATAGAAAATTCAACAAAAGTTTATGTTAAGCCTTTCAATTTTTAACAGAAGAAGAAATAAGGGTTCACAGTCAAAGTCCTGATCTGCACATCCTGCCTATTCCTCTACTTTCTGAGCCCAACAAGGATAACCGATCTTCTAGCAATAAATCCGCATTACTTGTGGAGTTGTCTTGACCATATGCAGAAAACCAAGCTAAATTTGACAGCTGCCTCAAAAGTGTAGGAACGTCGACCGATACAATAATTATTCCTGCACTAACCATCTCCCACATTGATTAATACTTTTGCCTTATCGAATTACCTTAGGAAAAGAGAACATATTAGTTGCAAAGGAAAATAATATATAAAACCTATTAAATTAATTATTAAGTTCATATATAGCCCTTAATACAAAAAACATGAAAGGAGTGCAGGAATGAGTACAATTTTGGAAGGATTACAAGAATAAATAGGCTACAGGGTTAAAACAGAGGCTTAGGTTGTGTGTTCAAGGTAAGATAGAGGTTAAAAATTAGGAAAATTCTACCATCCAACATCCTCCCATCCCTATCATGTTGTGTGTCCTCACAAAACCTTACCTTCTACAAGAAAACAACATGGAGAGCTTCCTTTAATCCTATATCTGTATACTTATTCCTTCCTTCAATGTCTTCGGCTTCTTACCCCGAGCCTTTTTAAGTTGTTTGACCACTTTCCTAAGGCGACCACAACATTCCAATGCTCAAAATTTCCACAATTTTACTTGCCGCTTTCGCTCTTGCGCTTCCCCCTTCATTTCAATATTCTTCTGTTGCAGCATTTTAATTTGTTCCTTCATGGCCTGGTTCAGTACTGCGAGTCCATAAATATCTTGCTTCAATTCCTCAACCTGACTATTTAGATAGAGAGTAGGATCTTCTCTATCAAGCTCCTCCCGTGCCAAAGTCATTTCAGTATTCAACTCAAAACAAGTGTCGGTATCTTCAAGGCCAACATCACCTTGCTTGTCAATATCTTGCATTTCAATATCACATTTTATTTCAGCACACTGCGTTCCATCATCAGTTTGACCCACTGTTGGGTCCTTCCCTACACTCGCATCAGGTTTCTTCAAGATATTTCTCTTCTTCATCTTCTCAACTAAAACTGATAGAGGAGTGACATCTTCCTCCCCTATGTAACATGCACTAAAAACTGTGTGAACTGCGACACATGTAAGGAGCAAAAGATTATCTTCAATTGGTGAGCTCAGCTAGGAATCATCGACATATATCGGAGAGGTCGAGTGAGTGTGCCCTAATTTTGAGGAATACATATTTCAGATAGACCTTTTGGTTATTATTTTTAGAGGGCACATGGTTTCAACTTTAAATTATTTCTTTTCTCCCTGCATTGGAAACAGTGTTACCGATGAAATAGGTAACCACACTGTTACCTACTTTTTTTTGGTAGCATAAAAAGCACCCGATTTTGAAAAGTGGTGATGCAGAATCACCTTTTTTTTTTTTTGAGCACATTTTCGACACTCTAATATTTTTATTTATGAAGTATGAATATTTGTTTTAAAATGTTAGTGATTTTCATGCTAATTTTGAAACGTATTGATGCAACATCAACCTTTTTTTTTCGAGTGGTGATTTTCATGTTGGTAATAAAACACAAAACTTAGATTGAAAAATATATATAAAAACAATAAAAAAAACCAATAAAAATGTAAAAAAAAAACAAAATTAACTCGTAAAAATAAAAAATTTAAACAAAAATAAATAAATAAAACAAAAATATTCAAAAATTATATCAAAAGAAATGACAAAATTTGAAAAAAAAAACACATAATTTAAAGAAAAAAAACAAAAATTAACCAACAAAAAAAAAAACATCAAAAACATTTTTTTCTAAGTTATTAAAAAAAACCATATAATTAAAAAAAAAAAATTAAAATAGAAAATTTAAAAATAATTTAAATTACAAAATTAAAATTTAGATAAAAAAAATAAAATACAAAAAATAAAAAATTAAATTTAAAAATTAAAATTAAAATAATAATAATAATAAGAAGAAAAGAAAATACAAATTTTAAAATTAACAAAAAAGACAAATTAAAAAAAAAAAAAATTAAAATTGAAAAAGAAAATTAAAAAAAAAAAAAAACTATCATTAAAAAACAAAAGAAATGAAAAAAACCACGTGCAAATAATTAAAAAACAAATATCCATAAATTTACTGTTTTTTTTTTTTGAATGAAACAATTTATAAATTTTAAAAATGAAAAACTAAATAAACTAAAAGATTAAAAAAAAAATTAAATTAAATTAAAATTTAATAAATAAATTTAAAATTTAAAAAAATAATCAGTCTAAAATATTAAATATAAAAACAAAATTTAAAAAATAAATAAAATTAAATAAAATTAAAACAATTTAAATTTAAAATAAAAAATTTGAATTAAAAAACAAATAATTTTAAATTTTTTGAATTTAAAAAAAAAAATCAAATTAAAAAAAAAATATTAAAAATTAAAAAAAATAAAAGAATTTTTTGATTGTGGTGGCGTCGACAATCGGCCTCTCGCCTAGGTGGCGGCGGAGGCCAGCCAATGGGCGGGAGGTTGATTCCAAGAATCGCCCTCCCACGACGGGAGGCCAATTCCGGGAATCGCCCTGAGGCCGATTCTAGGAATCGCCCTCCCACGGCGGGAGGCCAATTCCGGGAATCGCCCTGCCGCGGCGCGGGAGGCCGATTCTGGGAATCGCCCTCTCACGGCGCCCTAAGGCCAATTCTGGGAATCGCCCTGCTGCGACGCATGAGGCCGATTCTGGGAATCGCCCTCCCGTGGTAGGAGGCCGATTCCGGGAATCGCCCTGCCGCGGTGCAGGAGGCTGATTCCGGGAATCGCCCTCCCATTGCGGGAGGTTGATTCCAAGAATCTCCCTCCCGGGGCGGGAGGCCGATTTCGAGAATTGACCTCCCGTAGCGGAAGGCCAATTCTGCGAATCACCCTCTCGCAGCGGGAGGGTGATTCCCGGAATCAGCCTCCTGCAGTAGGAGGGCGATTCCCAGAATCACCCTTAGGGCGATTCTCAGAATCGACCTCCCGCCGTGGGACAGGAGGGCGATTCCCAAAATCGGCCTCCCGCCATGGGACGGGAGGGCGATTCCCAGAATCGACCTCCCGCCGCAGGAGGGCGATTCTCGGAATCGGCCTCTCACCCAGCGGCCGGCCTCCGCTGCCACCTGGGCGGGAAGCCGATTTTTTAATTTTTTTTTTTTCTTTTTTAAATTCAAAAAATTATTTTTTTTTGTTTTTTTAAATTTAATTTTTATAATAGAAATTTAATTTGTTTAAATTTGTTTTTTTTTTTTTTTTTTTTTTTTTTTTTTTTTTTTTTTATTCATTTTTTATTTTTTTTAATTTATTTTTTCTAAATTTTGTATTTTTTTTTATTTAATTGATTTTTTTTTTCTTCATATTTTTTTATTATTATTAAATTTTATGTTTAGTTTTTTCATTTAATTTTTTAAAATTTAGTAAATTTTGTATATTTTTTTTTAAATTTATTTGAATTTAATATTTTTTTAATTTTTAATTTTTTTATTATTATTTTTTTAATTACATAAAATTTTATATTTTTTTATTTCAATTAAAATTGTGTACTATATATATATATATATATATATATATAAACTTAATATTTTCAAATTAATTTGTTTTTTATTTTATATATTTATTTTTAATTTATTTTTTTCAATTTTTCAATTTTAATTGATTTTTAAAGTTTTTTATCTTTTTATTATAACAACATTTATTTATTTTTCTTTATATTTAAAATTTATTTGTTTATTCATTTATTTATTAAAATTTAATATATATTTTTTTAATTTAATTTGTTATTTTAATATTAATTTTTTTTTAAATTTAATAAAATCTAATATATATATATTTTTAATTTGCGTTCATATATATATATATATATATATATATATATATATATATATATATATATATATATAATGATTTAAATTTAATTTATTTTTTAAAATCTATTTTTTTTTAATATATATTTTTTTAAATTTAATATTTTTATTGTATTTTATTTTTTATTTTTTATTTTTAATTAATTTTTCTTTTTTTTTTTTACTTTTAATTTCAATAATGTTGTTGGTTTTTTTTTTTTTTTAATTTTTATTTCAAAGTTTTAAATTTATTAAAATTTAATATATTTCTTTAATTTTTTTTTTCTAATTTAATAAACATTTTCTTTTTCTTTTTAAAATTTAATTTCTATATTTTTTTTTTTAATTTCTTTCCTTTTTTAACTTGTTTTTTTTTTTTTTTTAATTTAATATTTTTATTTTGTTTTTTTTTTTTTTTTTTTTTTTCTATTTATTTTGAAATTTTAATCTTTAAGTTTTTTTTATTTTTTATTTTTTATTTTTAATCTTAAATTTTAGGTTTTTTTAATGTTTGAATTATCCCGGCTGTGGGTGATTAAGGGCGTCCGAAGGGATGTAATGCCACGGGAGAGCACGTGGCCAAGCAAATGGTTGCATTTATTTCCCACAGCCATGATCTCTGTGGAAATCCACCACCCCACGCAGCATTTAAGCCGGTGGGATCGCCGAGGCTGCGAGCCTCCCTTCATGAACGCCCGTCTCTGCTCTAGAATCATTCGGCTTTTCAATTCCCCTCTCCGTCTGGTCGCTTGGCCCCTCTGCAACGCCCTTCGGAGCTTCATGTCTAGGCAGGTTAGGCCTCTCAATTTCAGGTGCCCTGAGGAAGCATCCACGCCCAGCTTCCGCACTCAAGTTGGCTGATGTTGTCCGCTCACCTGCTGCTTCGATTTATCTCCTGGCCTGCACTTTACCCACAATCCTTTCTGTTCTGGTTTGGTGGCCACCTCGTTTGAATTCTGGGATACCCTGCCTCCTCGCTTCCTGTCTGGTCCTACCCTTGACCTTAGTCCCACTATGCCTAGACTGAGGCATAGGCTTCGTTACCGTTGGGGTAGCGCACGAGCTCCCTCAGCCAGAAGCTGGCGCTCTCACTCTGAGTCCTCGGCGTCGTCTTCCTCTGCAGACAGCCTCGATCAGCCTCGAGAGGGACGCCAGTCTAGCCCTGTGCACAGATGCAGAACCCACGCCTCGCTCAGACACCGCTCTGGCTCCTCCAGGCCTCCTGTTGACTCCCGCCCTATCGCGCCCCTTCACAGTCCTTCCTCCGCCATTTTCCACTTTCAAAGTAGTGCCAACAAGCCTCTCATCATCACCACGGTCACTGTTTCTTTCAAAGAGGTTGCCGAGACCACTCCCGCCCCTCCGCCTTCCTCCCATCCGAGTAATGAGCCCGCGTCTTCTCCCTCTCTGCACTCCACTCTCCCTGCAGGTTTTGATGCTGCGCGCAAAGGAGGAGAGGGCTGTTCCACCAACCCTCAGGCTAAAGGTTCCAAGTTGGGCGTTCAAGATGATGAGCCAGCTGCAATTCCGAGCAACCCGACCCACACAGATGAAAGCGCGGGATGGTGCAAGATAGAAGAAGAACAACCCTTAGGCGACTACGGCCTCTAGTTGAGCTACAGGTCCAAGTAATCTTGCTAGGACTCTTTGATTTTTTGGCATGTACTGTTGTTTTAGGTCTCAGGAAAAAACTTAGAATGAGTCGGTTTCCCCTTGTGGGCGACTCTGGTTTTTTGTTCAGTACTGATGTGTTAAAGCTGGTTTCCTCGGAAGAGGCAGCTCTCAAACAATGCTCGAGCTGGTTTCCCTCACAGGGTAGCTCAATCTTTGATATTTTGCTGACAGTATGCCTACTGCAGGCCATGATCGCTTTGTAACATATGTTTCCATAATAGATTTAGAATTACTTAGAAAAAAAAAAAAAATGTTTGAATTAAAATTTTTATTTCATTTTTATTTTTATTTTTTTATTCCTATATATTTTTAAATTTTAAGCTTTAAAATGTTTTTATTTTTTAAATTAATTTTTTTCTTAAATTTTAGGTTTTTTTTTAATGTTTGAACTTTAAAAATTAAAAAATGTTATTTCTATTTTTAAAAATGTCAAAAATATGATAGAATTTTTTTTTTTTTGTTATTCCAGCATCAACTGGTTTTGTTTTGAGGGTGTTTTTTCAATCATTTTTTCAAGAAACAATTTTTTTTTTAGCATAATTTTATAAAATGTTGAAGTTTGACCTTAAAAAAAAACCAAGTGTGTTCTGGAATACACTTTTTTTGTTTTTGGGGTGTTTTTTCATGTTTTTTGAGTCTTTTTGGGTTAGAGTTCCCGTTTTGAGGTCAAGTTACCTATTTTATCGGTAACAGTGTTTGGATTTTTAGAAGTGGTTTTATTGTCCTTAGTCTTGCTAGTCTGCAGTGTTAGAGTTTTCCCCTTTTGTTTAGACTTCTCCTTTTTACTCTTTCCCTTCTTCCCCGACGACTCCGCTGTTCTCCCTTCTTGGAAATATTTCAGGAACCCTTCCCAGGTCATATTTGTCCCTTCTAACTCCTTTCTAACCAAAATTGAAAATAACCCATAATGACATAACTTAAATCCAACTTGGCTTTCCTAAATTTTCCAGACACCCTTTGACATCTTTTCTATAATTTTCAGCAATAAATAAGGGAAATGGATTAGCTTTCCTGATTCAAAATGTAATAGAAACCGAATATGGTAAACGAAGGTTAGTGAATACTGGCCTTCACAAGTGACATATTTTTGCAAGATGTACAAAAAATGTTTTCACTCTTCTATCATGGCATTATGAAATGGATTGCTCTGTCACTTAGAATTCCAAAGACTCCACCTTAGCTCTGCTTCCATCGAAGGTTCGTGGAAATTATAATGCTACGATCGAATCAAAACCATAAAACTTGAGAAGAAATGGGATAAATCCTGATTTCTGCAATAGAGACAAACTATTCTTGTACTCGACCGTTTGTTCCATTCCCCTTATAGACCATGGTTCAACGAGAACAGGTTCCATCACTCTTTGAATTCACTTGATTTCTCAAAATTCAGAAGAGTTACTCAGTAGGGGGTTTAGGACTCTTGTCTGAAAGAATTTGAAATTTCCAAATTAATCGAATTCTACAATATCAATCATTCCTAAACGACCACACTCTCATAATCAAAATCTTAGTTTGGAAAATATGTAATACAACTTGATTTGACGTTCATGTAGCAATGATGATTGGTTAAGGGCGACAGTTATGGAGAGTATTTGTTATAAAAATAGCACAAGGTATTATGTAGGATTGGGTCATCATTAATCTCTGACAAGACTTTAAAGGTGAATGCAAGATTACGAGACAATTTCGTACACATCCCCCAATCGAGTCATGATTTAGTATAGGGTACACATGATACTTATATTAAGATAATATTTCATAACTAATGCCATTTTACTTAAAAAATTCTTTCCTAATCAGTAATGATGAAACAAATTCTAATCAAATGTAGAGAAAAAATTATTGCATGCCATAATTTAAAATAGTGCAGTCATTTATGCTTGAACATGTTCTCTATAAAAATAATTTTCCTATATTCCTGGACCAAATTCTTGCTTCAAGCATGCATTCTTGTACCGGAAATTCCTGAATCATAATATGCATTCTTGCACTTAGGATTTGTTGGCTCCTACACTAAAACACACATTCTTGTACTAAAGACTACTGTTGTACCTAAACCGCAACACATGTTCTTGCACTCGGGAGCGCACAAGAGTGCGTGTTCCTACACCCAAAATTCAAACATTCTTGCACTAAAACACACATTCTCGTACCGAGGAATATCAATTCTCCTCAACCCAGAGGTGTTGAGACATATCTGAAAGAAAAAAGGTTTCTAATAAAATGTAATTTACATGCTGAATCTTGAAATATTTACAGAGTTTCCAAACGAGGTTTTATTTTCTAGTTCTTGGTATTATCACATGCTTTTCGATCTGATTCATGAGTCTTATCAGATCCTATGATACATTCCATGGGTGATCCAGGTGGATATTGGTGGCCACCCACCTATTCCATTTGGACCCGCACCATCAATTCTTGCAACTTTTCACATTCAACACAACTTACTATTTTTAGTAGGTTTTTGGATCTTGCACTCTCGGAGTTGTTTTGGGGCCTTAATGATCCAGGTGGATATTAGTGGCCACCCACCTATTCCATTTTAACCCCCACCACTAGTTCTTTTAGTTTTTAAGTTGTAGCACAATTTACTATTTTTAGCAGTTTCTCGGGTCCTTAACTTCCAAAGCCGTTTTGAGGCCCTCAACGATGTTTTTTGGGAAAACTAGGAGAAACATGGGTCCATGGAATGATGTTGCTCACACCAAAATTTGATGTCCTTGGATAGATATTTCTAAAGAGCTATTGAGCACATCAAATAGAGATCGTATGCCAAAGTTACGTCCCTGGGAAGTTGAAACGCCAATTTACCCAAACGGGGCCCATAGTTTTGGCACTTCATCTCCTAGGGTTAGGTTTTCTGATGTTTAGATTTCTCCATTTTTTCTCAATAATAAATAGGCCCTTGAGCCTCATTGTAACAAAGTTCAAAGGTCTGTAGCCGCCACATCTCTTCTCAGAGATATGCTACCAGCACCCTATCTATTTTTATTTCCATTATGTCTGTAAGCATATCTCAGTGATTTGATTTAAATAAAATGAAGCTTTATTTCTGCTGCATCTCTGTATCTATGGCTATATGTGTATTCTTTTGTGTTCCTGAATTAATCTGGATCAGTGGTATCAGAGTAGTCTACTTTTTCTCTATATTTCTTTGCATGTCCCCAATGCGGTCAGGGTATAAGAAGTTAGGGCTCGATCTGGTTGAACCCGTGCAAGATCAACCTCACAAATCTAGACAACCTCCCATGGTGGAAGAAAATAAAGATGAGGGAGTAGGAGATACTATCAAAATATTGCTCGAGGGGTCCTCGAGCAACAAAGGAACACGATGATGGATAAATTTTCTCAGATCCTTCAACGACTGTGCACCTACTACGCATCTGCATGCAACAGCCACTATGGAGGTGCCACTCCCTTCAAGGTACAGGTAAAATTTGACATTCCTGTATTTGAAGGCTAGATAGATGCAAACGCCGTAGATAGATGGTTAAATTTGCTGGAAGGGTATTCCTTGGTCCATGATTTCTCTGACCGAGAAAAGATTATTTTTGCACTCCTCAAAGCCACTCCCCATGTGAAAGACTGGTGGGAAACCTACTGTGAGCAAGAGGATGAAGGGGAACCCTCTCTGTTTTTAGCCACACCCACTTGGAATTCATTTTGAGACGACATCAAGAAACAATATTACCCCGTGGAGAGCTATGAGTAAAAATACATCCAATGGACCACGCAGTAGTAGAAAAGGGACCAAGATGTGCATGAACTGATGAATTTGTTCCATACCCTATGCAAAAAGTTGGGTATTAAGGATTCAGAGAGACATTTGGTACTCAAGTACCGTGGCTATTTGTACAAACACATTCAGGAGGAAATGGAGTTCCTCGACATTACATCGCTTGGCATGACATATTGCTATGCCATCAAGATCGAGCAGAAATTTAAGTAGAAGAAGTGAGACTTTGGATCTGTGAATCTGAAGCCAAGGAAAGGTGCCCCCTGTAATATCCCAAAATAGGGAAAATCAACAAGGTTGGGAATATCTTATAATATCCCATGATTGTGGATCCAGCAATATTAAAACACAATATGAGGACTGCAACTAAGGAAACAATAGATCTAAATACACATCAGAATATGCAGAGATAGCTGAGCCATTTTATTAATATTTAGAGGTGCGAAATGCAAATACAACAGTGCTCAGAATATGAGACACTCAAGCCAAAAAAGTAGCCTGGAATGACCCTGCAATCATACCCCAAGAGGGACTGCGTAACTGCTACTCTACTGGAAGGTAAACTGCGTTGTCCCTACTACATATGTAGGGACTACAACTGCCTATAAGATATAAAGTCAGATATAGGTAGAATGGGAGCTCTGATGATGCTGAAATTGTAGATCTAGGCTCTATGATGGATTCCCAAGATAACCCTAGAAGGATTTCTTAGATCTGTAAGTCTAAGACAACCTTCTCCCTAGGGCTCCATGAATATGCTACTGGGAATGCAGATCTAAAGCTAGATCTAATAATATGATGGTTGCAATGTTGTACAATCAGATCTAAGCAAGAAGGGCTGATCCCTTCACTAGATCCTTAGGCTAAAAGCTCAAGATCTAGCTCCTCCAATCTCCTCCACTGAAAATACCTGCAGAATGAATAGCAGCTTTAGAAAAATACGCTGTGAGAGAGGGAGGCTCCTTTCATTATAGAAAAATATGTCAAATCAGCTCCTAGGTGATGGCAACAATACATCCAATGTGAGGAGGTCATCCCTCACAGGATTTCCAGCTGAAATGTTGGAAAATTCCTTCCTCCAATAGATCTGCAAGGCTGAACTATGAAATCCTTGAAGGGACTGCTACAAGAAGGAGGAAAAACCCCAAGGCCTGAATGCTAGATATAGATCTAATGCTTTGGAAGACTGAATATGAAGAACAAAGTGGTAGGATGAATCCTCTACCAGTTTTCTAGCTGAATACTAGAAAAAAACTCCTGAAGATGGCACTGATGCTAGATATGGAATGAAGAACAATCCTCTCCCTCAGATATCACTCAAAGAAAGATGTGGGATTCTCACCTGGGAACACCTTGCAAACTCTACTAAACATCCCAAGCTTGCATAGAAATGTCCTAAGAAAAATCTAGATCTAAATAGATCAAGAAATGCATAATCCAAATCATCCCTTCCATTATGCCTTCACCTTCATTATATGCATGAGCCTTCCATAACCTAGGCCCACTCCAATACTACGCTTTACATGTGGACAAAGTCTCCATGTTTGACTGCACTGTTGATCCATGCCCTCCATCATGTTCACGTGGTGATCACCCTCTCCATCATGCATGCATTAAATGCACCACTTCCTCCACTATATTATCATGAATGATATTCTTTGAATGTATCATGATCTTAATTGACCTTATCAAATATCCATGTGATTTAATATTTAATATACATGATCTTCTTTAACTGTTTCACCCTCCATAACCTATCTCATAAATGATACATGATCTCCATTAATGGAGTTGGTCCACTACTCCATGATTCTAGATCTATATCAAAAATATCCACATACACACATAAAAGTGGATCTTATTCATCTTTTGGGGTTTGTGGGTCCCTCCACCCTTTTATTTACTTAATTTATTAAAAATATCAAGGACTCTAATATTCCGAATGTGATGTTCAAATTTGGGAATATTACAGTCCCCCCCAGCAAAATGTTGCTTGTCCTTAAGCAACTCAAAAGATAGATGCATCAGCCATCTATTCCCCTCCAAATGGCATCCACATAAGGAAGGCTTCTTTGATTTGCTGCAATATATTATGCATGTTTGGTTCCATAGTTATCTTTCAGAAATATATGATATGTCTTCCAACTGCATGGTTAGATGTCCTCCTCTCACCATAAAGCACAAAGTGACAATCATATGATATCCAACATTATCATAAGTACATGAGAGACATAAAAATAAGTAGCTCTTTCCACAAAGGAAAAGCTCCATCATACAATACATTCCTTCATCCCATGTTCCATGAATTTGATTGAGAATTGTTATGCTCTTATTCTTAACCCTATTGGCCTTATTAGATCCAAACTTCGTCATTCCAAAGTTAGGAAAAAGAAGAAGGGAAGGAGTAACATGGGTATACAAAGGTGTCAAACCATATTCTCCTAAAAATAACCACTGGAGTAAGGCCTTTTGTTGCCATCCTCCATCTCCTTTGTTGCAAGTAGAAATTTCTCTTTGAGCAGTGAGATGCTCATTGAGAAAGGGTCATTTAGAAGGGAGAAAATTCTTCTCCTCTCAAGATCTCTACCATTTGTCATCTTTTCTTCCATTGCTTCATGAGTGAAGCTACATCTAGAATGCTCCAAGAATGATGATGTCTTCTCTTTGTCACAGCCACTAAGTGACTGCGTTGTGATATGTTTATGATTCAAATCAACATTTGGTTCTAACCCTTGGTTATGCATTGGACTTGAAAAAATATGTGCTGAAATTTTATGCACACCTTGGATCAAATGATATGTGGGAGCTTCTTGATAGAACACAAGAGTTCCTCCAACAGGGACAATAGTGTCTCCAAAAACTAGTAAGAGTGATGGCCTCTTCTCTTCAAGTGTACCAGCGCTGGTATCTCCCTCCTCCTCCTCATGCATCTCCTGAGCCATGCATGGGACTCCATATGTCAAGAGCTCAAGACTACTTTGCAAATATGCAAGTGCTTCTTCTCCATATACAAGTACTCTTACAGTAGGTGGTGAAAGTAGTGACCTCTTGTCCAGAGTGAAAATATTGACATTCTCCTTGGTTTCCTTGGGAGATGTCTCTTTATGGCTTATCTCAAACTTCTCCCTCAACTTGTGAGAGAAATCTGAATATTTGGTCACCTTTTCATGCTCTATGTGCCCAAACCACTAATCATCAACTTCATCTAAGAGATTAAGTGCTACAATTTGAACAGCCTTTTCTTCAGCCACAAGATTTAGCTTGAAAAATGAATCTAACTCCCACCTCCAAGACTTGACATTGCTTGAGGAAGGTCCATAACATGTAGGAAAATAGAATCTATTATGCCTCTTCCTTCCATTGCTACTACAGGATCTTATTTCTTCTCTAATATGGAAGAATTGTTGGAGAGTTAGCTTCTCCTTGAAAGCTATAGAATTTTCTTTGTACTCTTCAAGATATAGACTGAGAGTCTCATGAGTCTCAGGTTCATTCCATTCTTCACTTCTATACCTCTCACCTTCTTCAAAGAAAGTGGGCATAGTGGATCTATGAGGAGATCTAGGATTCTCTCGTCTTCTTTGTTGCTGATAGGAAGTGCTTTCCTCGTCAGATCTGCTTCTTAGATGTCCTTCCTTCTTCATTTGATTGACCTCCTTGGAGAGATATTACATGGATCTAAAGAAAGGAGTGACAAATTTTACATCCTCCATGATATTTCTCATCTATATGTTCTTCCTTCAATGCAAAAGATGAAGTTTCCACAAGATGAGCCAAAGATCATGCTTTGATACCATTGTAATATCCAAAAATAGGGAAAATAAACAAGGTTGGGAATATCTTATGATATTCCAAGATTGTGGATCCAACAATATTAAAACACATTATGAGGGCTTCAACTAAGTAAAAAACACATCTAAATACACATCATGATATGTAGAGATAGCTGAGCCATTTTATTAATATTTTGAGGTGTAAAATGCAAATACAACAATGCTCAAAATATGAGACACTCGAGCCACAAAAGTAGCCCGGAATGACCTTGCAATCATACCCCAGGAGGGACTATGTAACTGCTGCTCTACTGGAAGGTAAATTGCATTATGCTTGCTACAGATGTAGGGACTGCAATTGCTTGTAAGATAGAAAGTCAAATCTAGGCAGAACGAGAGCTCGGATGATGCTGAAATTGTAGATCTGGGCTCTATGATGGATTCCCAAGATAACCCTGGAAGGATTTCTCAGATTTGTAAGTATAAGACAACCTTCTCCCTAGGGCTCCATGAATATGATACTACGAATGCAGATATGAAGCTAGATATGATAATATGATGGCTGCAATGTTGTACAATCATATCTAAGTAAGAAGGGTTGATCCCTTGTAATGATCCTTTTTCAGGAAATTCAACAAGGTGCTCAACATAAACGTTGTATAAGTAAAAATGTGAAAAATTAACATAGATCAGGACTTGGTTCCTCTTATTTATGTTGTACGAGACTTATATATGGAGTTTTATAAAAATAAAAATTAGTTTAGACTCATTAAACAGATCTCCCAAAAACTTGACTAGCTAAAAAGCACCCAAAGAGGAAGGCTGCAGCAAAATGCAAGCACTACTTCAGGAATTGCATAGTTTTAGCAAATTTTTAGAGGATATCAGCAAGGAGACTTATGTTTCAGTCATACAGAAGCAAATTAGCATTATGATAAAGCCCTTTCATTATACAGTAGAATGCATTAGGCAATACAACAATAAATCTTCAGAAAAGAGAGCAGGAACACAAGTATATTTGCAGAAATGCTTCAACAATGTTATTTTTGAGGAGCTTCAGTGGCTGGAAGTTACAACTCAAATCTAGGATAGATATGTGGATGAAACATCAGATCTATATCAGATCTGGAAACTATATAGTTTTCTCTTCAAGATCCACTTGGAATTTTGACAAAAGCATGCATGAATAAGGGTAGATCTGAGAAACAAGATGCAGATCCAGAAACTACTACAGTAAATTTCTGAATATAAAATTTCATTACAATGGATAAAATCTGAACAGAACATAGATCAGCAAGCTAATCCATGGATCACCAAATGGAAGGCAAAGCCCAGCACAAGAGATCTTTGATATAAACTATGAGCAACACACCATGTAAACCCTCATACAAAAATAACGCAGTTTACTCAATGGGACAGTGCTGTAGCTCAAATGAAATAGAAAAATACTGTAAAATTGCAGATCTGAAGTACAAGAAGTAGAGGCACTCTTTCAAGAGGTTAAAGAACACCTTCCATGAGAAGAGGCTCCCAAAAATACACTAGATCTCTGTAGATCTAGACTCCCACTTGCTGCAACTCACAAGACAGCTTAGCCGTCAAGATGAGCAGCATTGTAATGTAATAAAGAGATTGGCCTCAAGCTTGATAGTGGTTCAATTCAACAAAATTTCGTCCTTGAATCCTCAAAAGAAGAGGTGAAATTCCTACATAGGAATTCCAGATATAATCCTCCACTAAACAACAAAGAATGGTATTTATCCAAGAAGAAAAATACTTAGAAATATGATCAATCATCAACCTTCTCTTGCTGCCCTCCCTCTCCTTTTATAAGATGAGAAAGCTTTTGAAAACCCTAAACCACCTTGATGAGTTAACCCTTTTCACATGAGAGGCTCCCTTCTAGAACTGCGATGTCCCTTTTGGAGATGTAATGAACCTAGACAGTGCTGTTGATTTGGTCAAGGTTGACCCAGTGTTTAGCTCAAACCTCTTTCACACCTACAAGTGATTATTTACATGGCCCTGATTTGTCTTTGTTAAAATGGGCATTGATTTATTCATACTTTTTAGGAGTTTTACATGTCCTCCTTTATTCATTTATTCATGAAACAGAAATTAAAACAAAATTGAATGTTCCTCTTAGCTAAGACTAAGTGGGAACATTACAGTCCTCCCCTCCAAAATGTTGCTTGCCCTCAAGCACCTGATAGGGTAAGAGTTGTAGTTCTCCTCCTCCTCCATTGATGGCACCATCAAGGATCAAGATTTCATCATGGGCCAAGTACTCATTAAGCCAATACATCAAAAATTGCTCATCCAAGGCTAACATGATAGGGGCATAGTCCATCCCTTCAGGAGTGTAAAACTCAACAGAAATAAACATGGTTGAAGCAATGCCACATCTAAAACATGTATCATGAAGTAAAAGATGAAGCTCCATCCCATGGGGTACAAAGGAACTACCCACTCTTTGCCCATACAAACCCATAAACAATACCAATATATCATTTATGTATGGAAGCAAAATCACATATATGCAAACTTAAATTTGCACTTGAGGAGGTGGGTCACAATCCCACATAAGATATCAATGCAATGCACTCCTTGGATTGAGTAGATCTGAGTGTGGTAAGTGGTAATACCACCACATCTTGGCTGCATGGGTCACTTTGATATGGCTGAAAGTGATACCCAAGTTAGGTGCTTTTGGGAAGCACCCATCATGATAGAGAATCTCCCTTTGCACCTCAAGGGAGTGGCTAGATTTAGAATTTTTATTGGCCTCATCAATGCCATGAGATATGCATGTAATATCACTCCTTGTAGGAGCCATGGCCTGCATACATATGGTAAGAGAATATGTCAAATCAAAAAAATAAACATGCTCCATAAGATCAGATTCTTTACCATTCAAGTCTCCCACACACATGCAGTTAGGCATGTGCATTTCTCCTCTTTTAAGAGAAGGAAGAGATGGCTGAAGTGACTCCTGCATAGAGTCCTTTGGCTGCCCCATATCCTCATAACTATTGCACTCTTGTAAGTGCTGATGTAGTTCCTCCTTCATACCCTCCCAATCAAAACTCCCCATGATTAGGGAGTAGATCTTTGCTGACTACATATTGCTGGAAAGGAACTCTTTGTGTACCCTTTGTAGTATCTCTTGCTTAAGCTTGGAGGTTTCAAACAAGAATACTTTTCCAAGATGATAGATGACCCCTTCATGGACCACATAGCCTCCCCCTTGCTTTATGCCATCTAATATCATCTCGGTGTGAAGATCTTTGGAGTACTCCACCAAGAGTTGAGATCTCCAATATGGATCCACACAACTCAACAAGGACAGTGTTGTTGATACATCTATAGTGGTGCTTGCCTTGTTGCTGATTGCTTCTTTGAAATTGTGCATGCCAAATTTGTTTGCTGGGAGGCTGATCCTCCCATTTCCTTCCTCCCACAGTGTTGTGGCTTTCTCTTCCATTGCTCCAATCCTTGCTTGGTCTATTCTTGGAGCAGCACTTTGTGAGGCTTCCCCCACATGATCAAAATCTAATGGCATTCCAAATGGCTTGCCATGAGGTAGGAATGTTCCTTGTAGCATTCTCATAAACATGAGAGAAGGAACTACGAGATCCTTGCTTCCACTGCGCAAATCCATCTTTGTTGTTTGTGTGGAAACATCAGGTGCAGGATAAGTGTGCATGCCTTGAATTATTTGTGGTTTCCAACTCTTCAAGTCCACCCACTCCATCTGCAAGGCCTTCCAATCAGTGGTGACCTTCCCCAAGGTAATCAACCACTAGACACCCAAGATGATATTGGTGTCTGGTATGTCAACTACAAAGAAGTGATCCACCAAGGTGTACAACCCCATAGTGATAGAAAGTGATGGAACGTATTGCATGCACTGCATAGTTCTATCTCCTGGGACCAAAAAAGAGAACCCATCAAAATTATCAGTGGGGATCCCTCTCCTCTCCACAAGGTGAGCATCAATAAAGTCATGGGTTGCCCCACTATCAATCAGAATAGACACTCTCTGGTTCATGACTGAACCTTGCACTCTTAGGGTCAATTATTTGGGCACTCCTCTCAGAGAAGCAAGAGTCCCACTTGTTGGAGCAAAGGCTACCTCTTCACCTCTAGATGGTGACTGATCTTCCTCCTCATCACCACCAGTGTTGTGACCCCTCCTAGGTCCTTCATTCCCATCTTCCTCCTCAAAATTTGAGAATACTTCTATATAGTGTGCCCTTCCAGCAGCACATCTATGTCCCGGTACCCATGGCTCTTAACAAGTGAAACACAATCTCTTTTTCCTCAACTCCCTCTGGAGATCAAGGTCAAGTGGTTTCTTCAATGAGCTCTCCTTGGGTGGAGCAACTTTCCCTTCTTAACCCTTAGAAGAGTGAGGGGCTTTTCTTTGGAAGGTTTCCTTTGCTCTTGGCAAGGCATCTTGGAGATCTCTAGCTCTCTCAATGGCATCATGCAAAGTGGTGGGCTTGGTAGACTTAAGCAACCCATGAAAAGGTTCCTCTAGGCCATCAATGAACATGCAGACTCTCCTTGCTACTTATAGATCAGGGACCATTACTAACAACCCCAATAATTTAGATATATAGGCCTCTGCATCTCCTGTCTGCTTCAGCTTTGCCAAGCTTATAAAATGGGCCTTTGGATATTTCTGATCAAATATATCCACTATTCTTCTAGTGAACTCAGCATATGTAGGCACATTGTTGTGTCCCAATGTAGATAGTCCATGAAACCACCAGTTGTGGACCTCACCCTCAAAATGCAACGCAGCAATCTTGATGGCTTCTACTTCAGGGACTTCATTCAACTGGAAATAGATGTCCAAATTTTCCACCCATGCTTTAGCAGAACAAGAGGATGACCCATCAAATTTGGAAAAAAAATAACCTTCCCATAGTATGGTGTCTCCCTTGAAAGAAACCTCAATCTCTATACTACTGCCATGGCCTCCTCCAATCCTTGAGATGGCAAAAGTCTTGGAACCTCACGTTATCCTTGAACCTTTGACTTTGTGAGTCATATTCCACAAAGTAACCTTCCAGGGAGGTTGGTTCTTGGGGTCCCTCATTCTCTACAGCCAGGAAGGTAGGCATAGTAGAGTGTTGGGAGGCCTGTGGGACTTGTGGCAAGCTCACAGGTTGACCAGTTCCATAATGAGATATTTCAGAACTGTCTTCTTGATGGAATATCCCAAAGGACTCCCTCATTCTATCCATCTGCATCTCCTTTATCTTCTTGGAAATATATTTCATAGTCTCCAAGAGATTTTTTTCAAACTCCTCTGCTCCCTTATCCTTATCATTCATGGGTTCAGGGGCTTTCCCCTTGTCTTGACCCTTATCAAGGCCATCAATGGTGGGGTCATATTTTTTATGACTTCTAATTTGGTACCTCTTTTCCATCTTAGTGGGAGGATCCTCTTATTTGGATTGTAGCATGAATTTTTCTCCAATAGCAAGCACAGGCTGTGCCAAGAATGGAGCTCTGATATCACTGTAATGATCCGTTTTCAGGAAATTCAACAAGGTGCTCAACATAAACGTTGTATAAGTAAAAATGTGCAAAAATAACACAGACCAGGACTTGTTTCCTCTTATTTATTCTGTATGAGACTTATATATGGAGTTTTACTAAAAAAAAAATCACTTTAGACTCATTAAACATATCTCCCAAAAACTTGACTAGTTAAAAATCACCCAAAGAGGAAGGCTGTAGCAAAATGCAAGCACTGCTTCAGGAATTAAGTAGTTTTAGCAGATGTTTAGAGGAGATCAGAAAGGAGACTTATATTTCAGTCATACAGCAGCAAATCAGCATTATGATAAATCCCTTTCATTATGCAGTAGAATGCATGAGGAAATACAACAATAAATCTTCAAAAAAGAGAGCAGGAACACAAGTAATTTGTAGAAATGCTTCAACAACGTTATTTTTTAGGAGCTTCAGCAGCTGGAAGTTACAACTTAGATCTAGGATATATCTGTGGATAAAACATCAGATCTATATCAGATCTAGAAACTATATAGTTTTCTCTTCAATATCCACTTGGAATTTTGACAAAAGCATGCATGAATAAGAGTAGATCTGAGAAACAAGATGCAAATATGGAAACTACTGCAGTAAATTTTGAATATAACATTTCATTACAATGGATAAGATCTGAATAGAACATATATGAGCAAGCTAATCCATGGATCACCAAGCATAAGGCAAAGCCCAGCACGAGAGATCTCTGATCTAAACTATGAGCAAGACACCATGTAAATCTTCATACAAAAATAACACAGTTTACTCAATGGGATAGTGTTGTAGCTCAAATGACATAGAAAAATACTGTAAAATTATAGATCTTAAGTACAAGAAGTAGAGCCATTCTTTTAGGAGGTTAAAGAACACCTTCCATGAGAAGAGGCTCCCAAAAATACACTAGATCTCTGCAGATCTAGACTCCCGCTTGCTGTAGCTCACAAAACAACTCAGCCCTCAAGATGAGCAGTGTTGTAATGTAAGAAGGAGCTTGGCCTCAAGCCTAACAGTGGTTCAATTCAAAAAAATTTCCTCCTTGAATCCTCAAAGGAAGAGGTGAAATTCCTGCATAGGAATTCCAGATACAATCCTCCACTAAACAATAGAGAATGGTATTTGTCTAAGCAGACAAATACTCAGAAATATGATTAATTAACAACCTTATCTCATTGCCCTCCCTCTCCTTTTATAAGATGAGAAAGCTTTTGAAAACCCTAAACCACCTTGATGAGTTAGCCCTTTTCACATGAGAGGCTCCCTTCTAGAACTGCGTTGTCTCTTTTGGAGGTGCAATGAACCTAGACAATGTTGTTGATTTGGTCAAGGTTGACCCATTATTTAGCTCAAACCCCTTTCACACCTGTAAGTGGTTATTTACATCGCCCTGATTTGTCTTTGTTCACATGGGCATTGATTTATTCATAATTTTTATGATTTTTACATGTCCTCCTTTATTCATTTATTCATGAAACATAAATTAAAACAAAATTGAATGTTCCTCTTAGCTAAGGCTAAGTGGGAACATTACATCCCTTCACTATATCCTTGGGTTAAAAGATTAAGATCTAGATCCTCAAATCTCCTCCACTAAAAATAGCTGCAGAATGAACAACAGCTTCAAAAAACTATGCTGTGAGAGAGGGAGGCTCCTTTCCCTATAGAAAAATATGTCAAATTAGCTCCTAGGTGATGGCAACAATAGATCCAATGTGAGGAGGTTATCCCTCACAGGATTTCCAGCTGAAATGTTGGAAACTTCTTTCCTCCAATAGATATGCAAGGCTGAACTATGCAATCCTTGAAGGGACCGCTGCAACAAGGAGGAAAAACCCCAAGGCCTAAATGCTGAATATAGATCTGATGCTTTGGAAGACTGAATATGAAGAACAAAGTGGTAGGATGAATCCTCCACCAGTTTTTTAGCTGAATACTAGAAACAACCTCCTGAAGATGGCACTAATGCTGGATATGGAATGAAGAAAAATCCTCTCCCTCAGAGATCACTCAAAGAAAGAGGTGGGATTCCCACCCGGGAACACCCTGCAATATTTGCTAAATAGCCCAAGCTTGCATAGAAATTCCCTAAGACAAATCTAGATCTAAACAGATCAAGAAATGCATACTCCAAATCATCCCTTCCATTGTGCCTTCACCTTCATTATATACATGAGCCTTCCATAACCGAGGCCCACTCCAATATTGCACTGCACATGTGGATAAAGTCTCCATGTTTGACTGCGCTGTTGATCCATGCCCTCCATCATGTTCACATGGTGATCACCCTTTCCATCACGCATGCATTAAATGCACCACTTCCTCCACTATCTTATCATGAATGATCTTCTTTGAATGTATCATGATCTTAGCTGACATTATCAAAGATCCATGTGATTTGATATTTAATATGCATGATCTTCTTTGACTATTTCACCCTCCATAACCTATCTCATAAATGAGATATGATCTCCATTAATGGAGTTGCTCCACTACTCCATGATTCTAGATCTAGATAAAAAATGTCCACATACACACATAAAAGTGGATCTTATTCATATTTTGGGGTTTGTGGGTCCCCACACCCTTTTATTTACTTAATTTATTAAAACGATCAAGCACTCTAATATTCCAAATGTGATGTTCAAATTTGGGAATATTACACCCCCGAACCCTAGAACAAGGGGAAAGGACAAAGCGGGGTGGCTCAGACAAACACCACAAATCCAAACAAGGACACGGGGAAGTGGTGTGAATTTCATAACAGCCCCACCCATAGCACAAACGAGTGTTGGGCCAAACAATCGTTGGTGGTCGAAATAAAGGTACTTGAAGCAGATGCATTTTCTAATCCTAAGTCAGAACCAGACAAAGGCAATGAAAAAGGGAAGAAAATCATTGATGTGGATCCCAATGCCATTGTTGCCACCACCAAGATCCAAAGGGATGATCCCGAGGATCCAGAGGAGGAGTGCCTCTTCCATTCATAGATGTGGGTGAAGGGTTCTTTGCTATGATTCCTTATTGATAGCGGAAGCCAAAAGAACCTCATTTTAGTAGAGGTCGTGAAGTGACTCGACCTACCGACAATAGTACACATGCAGCCATATACTATCGGGTGGCTTCACCTAGGGAGAGATATCCTCATCTGCCAATAGTGCTACCTTTCGTACATCATCAAGCCATTCACGGATGAGGTATTATGTGATGTTGCTCCTCTTCATGTAGTTGATGTATTATTGTGCCTGTTAGAGTCGGCCCTTACAGCCCTCTGTCAGTGATCATTTCGTCTTTACATATTCATTCTTAGGTGTCTCGCTTGTTCCACTTCGTTGCATTTCACTAGGAGCATGCCATGGACTGACGAAGGGGTCTGTCGTCTTATGTTTCCTCATATTTACACCTGCAGTGCTATCTTAAAAATTTCCTCAAAAAATCACTCAAAGTCATTGTTATTTCATATATGGTCATTAAAATGTCAATAAGTGTCTTTGGTCCTAGTGTCTAGGGTTTTTTGAGTCATTTGTATACCAGTCATAAAGCCTGCAGGGTGAGGAAGGTTCCACATTTTTTATTTTTGTTTTATTATCATCAGCATTTTAAAAAAAAAACATTTCTAGTCCAAAACTCTGTTTTGGAACTAGAAATTGTTCATTATTATTTTTGTAATAAATTGTACTTATTCCACCAAGAAGAAAATGTCAAAGCAGACCTCTGGTCTTTTCCTTAGCTAAATTTCCATATCCCTGCAAGAAGACAGCAAAATCATCAAGATCGAGCTCAGAAAAGCCAAAAGAAGATTGTATTTAAAAAGCCAAATGTGAAATTACAAAAACATTGTAATATTGGGTTTTCAATTAGATTTGAATCAAATCTGATTGTGGAAGATATTTGCATCATATATAAAAGCCAAACCAATTTCATTTGCACCAATCTACAGCACCCAAGTCGAGATTTGGAGTTGGAGGGCCGAATTCACGTTTTGAAACATCGTGGACAGGGTCTTGGAGCTCGAGCGACCCACTTGGGCGCGAGCGACCCACCTGGGCAGAGCGACCCACTTGGGTGATTTTCGCAGTGTGAAATTACAACAAGAGCGACCCATCTGGGCAGAGCGACCCACTTGGGTAATTTTCGCAGTGTGAAATTACAAGGTGAGCGACCCACCTGGGCCGAGCGACCCACTCAGAGGTGAGCGACCCACTCGTCAACAGAGGTCCGAAAAATCGTTTTGAGCGCCCAGTCTTGTTTGGGATCGTCCCCAACGGCCTTCAAACAGGTTTTTAGCAATTGCTTAATGTTTTTAAATGCGTTGGTGGCATCCTTACAGACAGAGGGTGTTAACGTAGTTTTCCCATCAATTAGAATCTAAAATAGGTGGAGCTAATTTCCAGTTGGATAGAAGAGCAATATGATGGCATTGACATTTTTATTTTACAATATTAAACATAATCAGTCAAATTCCAGCGCCTTCGCCCTACTCCGCGGTGTATAATATCAGTGAATGGATATGCAGTTATTTATAAGAAGAAGAGGCCATTGGATTTCTTGTCCAGTGACTAATTATTTCAGATGATGCGCTGTAGAAAATGGTATGCAGGTCGATATGTTCTTCACGCCGATGCTGAAGGAAAATTTGTCATATGCAATAGCTTTTTGGGACACCTGCTCTTTCATATGATACAGGTTATTTTCATGACTTGGTTACATACCAACCATAAGCAATCCTGATAATCCTGATGCACACTTTCAAGGGATAGTTCCGCAGATTTGACAAGAGACAAGGCATATCATCAGGTGCAGCATTTGCAGCCACTTTAAAAGTTGGGAAACGACCAGAGAATGCAAGTAAGTTGATAACACTGATTCTTCCAAGTGCTGGAGAATGGTATTTGAGCACAGAGTTGTTTTCTTCCATTAGGGAAGAGTAACTACTAACTTTCAACTGCATTAAACAAGTTAACAACGAAAGGGAGAAAACGCACCTGCAAATGGCGGAGCTTTGTCAAAGGCAAAATTCAAAAGCTATGTTTATTTAAAATTAGTTTTTATTTTGAATATTGAAATTCAAAGCTAAAATAGAGTGAAGACTATCTACCTTAGCAGATAAATAGGGTCAGAGGGTCTATTTATGAGTTCAGTTACATTCCAATGATCTGCGCTCCAGAGATTTTCAAATGATAAAATATAATGTGGCAATCAAAGTCAGAAGCCAGAAGTGCAGATAGCTATCCCAGCAAAGCAAATCGAATTGGTTAGTCCATTTTGGGTCTTCAAGCTGCAGTTCAGAAATTTCAGCTCCAGATTTTGTCTATTCATCAGTCATCAACAAATTCGAGTAGAAGAAGGAGCGCTATTCTATCTTCAGGAAAGCTGATTGGTTCTTTAGTTTTATTTGTTAATGATAATAAAACAGATTCCCTGTTTTGGGTCGATCTCTTTTTCTCTTGGTCCTATTTATGTATTGAAAAATCATTTGTAATGAGGAGAGTTCTGAGAGCTAGTGTAGGAGAAAATTAGAGTTTTATTGTACAGTCTTAGACAGAGATTTTAATGAAGAGATACAACTCTGTTTTTTGAGATTCTTGTGGCTTGAAATTTAGCAAATGTTTTTCCTTTTGTTTCATATGTCATCGTTATGTTCGCATTTCATTAATCGCCATTTCAATATTGAATGTTTCTAAGTGAGAAAGGCAGAATTCAATTTAGTGGCTCTGTCTTGAGGAAGTATTCATAGTTAATGTTTTCTTCTGTTCGACAAGGATCCATCTTCTATGCCCTTGTCGACTTCTCAGCAGTCTTGTCATTCCGTTTATCTCAATTTAATTGCTAAACTTCATGCTTACCTTGCCTCAGGAAATAATCTGCATTCTTTATTTAATCTCTGCTCTTGCTGTCTTTGCCTCACACAGCCCAGAAAACCCCATTATTTATTAAAAAACCCCTTTCTATCAGTTTACTAGCCTAAAATTAGCATTCCTTATCGGTCATCTCAGCCCCTTGAAGATCCTTTCGCTGGGATAGACCCGGAGAGAGCCCTCTCCTGTCCTCGTAGGGCTAGCTACGAGGCTAAGGTTGGTTTGATGTTGCCTCGAGCCTCGCCTCTTTCAGCCTGTGGCAGATTCGAGCGCTAACATAGTGGCGACCATACTGGGGAAGATGGTTTGCTGTTGATGTGACAGTCGATTTGTAGATTGTCTTGCTCCAGTACATGAAATCAAGTTGCAGATCCGATTGCTGATGGTGGACAGCAGTCAGAAACCGCAAGGCTGAAATCATTCACCCGGCGACTTCACACACTAAACAATCCAGACAATTAAATGCTCCACGGTGATTTCACTGCAGGCAGATCAGTAGCTTCAGAATTGTCAAGATGGACCGGATTGCAAGAAGATACGCTCCCATGAGCCGAGATCACATTCCAGGTTTTCCGAATAAGATGCCCAAGGTGGATTGGTCGAGGAATCTGCCTACGTTTAACAATGATGGTAAGAAAGATGCTGCTTTACATTTAATCAGATTTCACATGCATATTCGCAAGTTGAAGGTTGAATTTCCTGAAGATTGCTTGATGAAGATATTCCTGGCCACTCTGGAAGGTGAAGCTCAGTCATGGTATGAAAATTTTCCGCTGGCCTGTATTTACTGTTTAAAGGACTTTCATGCCCTGTTCATTGAAAGATATCAAATGTCTTATCCATCATTAAATTTAGTTCATGACTGTTGCAAACATGCTTATTCTTTTATTGAAAGCCTGGAGAAATATTATGAAGATGATAATTTCATGAATGATGAAATCATGGAAGCTCTATATGAGAATCCATTTCAGCAATATGAAGAGAACCTAAAGGATACCCATCAAGATGCTCAGGAGACTTTGCAGCAGGTTGATGGCCATATGGCTGAAAATGATGAAAGGGAGAATGTCATTTCAGATCTGCCCACAGAAGACAGCAGCATGCAAGTAAGTCCAGTTCCAATTGCAGATTGTGATAATGTCCAGAATGCTACTTCAGATTCAGATTCAGATCAGGATGACCAAGCATATCTTGTGCTGAAGCCCATCAAGGAGAACTCTACTGTTGAAATCATCTGGGATGCAGAAGACACAGTAATGGATCCAAATGTTCTCAGTCATACTGTCAGCCCATCATTAGAACACAGCCTTCATGAAGAAGCAATTCAGTCAGTTCATGAAAATCAGAATGAGATCTTTGTGCAAGTAAGTGATAAATCTCCTTTCAATAACTCAGTTATGAATGATAGTTTGAATGCCTTGTCATATGAAGATAATCACTGTTTGAGCAAAATAAAACAAAAAGCATTGTCTCCTTTGTCTGAAGATGAGATAGATCAGCTTTTGAAAGGTCTTGTTACAGCCCAAGCTACAGCAGATTTGCAGTGCACACATAATCAGGAAAGTGTTGGTGAAACTTCTTCCTTTGTTGAAAAAGATGACTGTCTTGTAATCAGTTGTGTAGATCAGCAAACAGATAAATTTTTCCTTCACAAAGATGATAAGGCTGTCATGTTTAATAACCTTGAAGATTGTTTTTTGTTTAAGAATGACCTAGATCATGAAATTGAAGAGTATATGCCAGAATTTCTCATGGTCAAGGAACCTACAGCTAACACTGAGATGGCAGATTTGTGCATTTCTATCCCTCAGAAATCAATTGTCCTTTCAGATCAGAATGAAGTGGATACTAGTATTTTTGCAGCTGGATCTCCAGATAAGCCAGTTCTTCAAGATTTTCAAGACCCCTTCAGCATTCTTCTGCAAACATTAGAAAGGATAAATATTGCCTGGTTCATTATCATAAGCTTTGGTTTCAGTGGTTATTTTGAGTTGCCTACAGGTTCATCAGTCCGCCTGCTCAGGGAGAGTAAGAGCAGAGATTTGGGGTGTAGCCATCTACTGGATTGGTTACATTGGAAAGCACATTATACATGATTGTACATATCTCATCAGTATGTAGGTGGTTGCCATCACGATTTTAAAGCTTGATGGACTGCTGCCCTTTTCAGAAAGTTTTTGTTTTAATTCAGTCATTTTCATTTGCATCAAGTCAGTTTGAGTCGATTTTCTAGTTAATAAGTTGAGTCATTAGTCTTTAGTCTGTTTGTCAGAATAATGATTCCATAGCCCAATGGATGGAGGCACTGTCTGCTCTCCCAAAGTTCTACGGTTCTTGGCACCTCCACGGAGCTGGAGCTACCATCCCCATTGGAGCCAATGTTAGAGTCAGCCCTTACAACCCTCCGTCATTAAAGGATCATTTCTTTGCCTTGCATATTCATTCTAGGTGTCTCGCTTGTTCCACTTCGTTGCATTTCACTAGAGCATACATGTACCGAGATATGGGGTCTCATTGCCTTATGCCTCTCATATTTACACCCGCAAGGCTATCTTAAAATTTCCTAAAAATCACTCAAAATAATTGTCATTACATTTATGGTCATTAAAATGTCAATCAGTGTCTTTGGTCCTAGTGTCTAGGGTTTTTGAGTCATTTGTATACTAGTCATAAAGCCTGCATGGTGAGGAAGGTTCCGCATTTTTTATTTTTGTTTTTATTATCATCAACATTTAAAAAAAAAAACATTTCTAGTCCAAAACTCTGTTTTGGAACTAGAAATTGTTCATTATTATTTTTGTAATAAATTGTACTTATTCCACCAAGAAGAAAATGTCAAAGCAGACCTCTGGTCTTTTCCTTAGCTAAATTGCCATATCCCTGCAAGAAGACATCAAAATCATCAAGATCGAGCTCAGAAAAGCCAAAAGAAGATTGTATTTAAAAAGCCAAATGTGAAATTACAAAAACATTGTAATATTGGGTTTTCAATTAGATTTGAATCAAATCTGATTGTGGAAGATATTTGCATCATATATAAAAACCAAACCAATTTCATTTGCACCAATCTACAGCACCCAAGTCGAGATTTGGAGTTGGAGGGCCGAATTCACGTTTTGAAACATCGTGGACAGGGTCTTGGAGCTCGAGCGACCCACTTGGGCGCGAGCGACCCACCTGGGCAGAGCGACCCACTTGGGTGATTTTCGCAGTGTGAAATTACAACAAGAGCGACCCATCTGGGCAGAGCGACCCACTTGGGTAATTTTCGCAGTGTGAAATTACAAGGTGAGCGACCCACCTGGGCCGAGCGACCCACTCAGAGGTGAGCGACCCACTCATCAACAGAGGTCCGAAAAATAGTTTTGAGCGCCCAGTCTTGTTTGGGATCGCCCCCAACGGCCTTCAAACAGGTTTTTAGCAATTGCTTAATGTTTTTAAATGCGTTGGTGGCATCCTTACAGACAGAGGGTGTTAACGTAGTTTTCCCATCAATTAGAATCTAAAATCGGTGGAGCTAATTTCCAGTTGGATAGAAGAGCAATATGATGGCATTGACATTTTTCTTTTTCAATATTAAACATAATCAGTCAAATTCCAGCGCCTTCGCCCTACTCCGCGGTGTATAATATCAGTGAATGGATATGCAGTTATTTATAAGAAGAAGAGGCCATTGGATTTCTTGTCCAGTGACTAATTATTTCAAATGATGCGCTGTAGAAAATGGTATGCAGGTCGATATGTTCTTCACGCCGATGCTGAAAGAAAATTTGTCATATGCAATAGTTTTTTGGGACACCTGCTCTTTCATATGATACAGGTTATTTTCATGACTTGGTTACATACCAACCATAAGCAATCCTGATAATCCTGATGCACACTTTCAAGGGACAGGTCCGCAGATTTGACAAGAGACAAGGCATATCATCAGGTGCAGCATTTGAAGCCACTTTAAAAGTTGGGAAATGACCAGAGAATGCAAGTAAGTTGATAACACTGATTCTTCCAAGTGCTGGAGAACGGTATTTGAGCATAGAGTTGTTTTCTTCCATTAGGGAAGAGTAACTACTAACTTTCAACTGCATTAAACAAGTTAACAACGAAAGGGAGAAAACGCACCTGCAAATGGCGGAGCTTTGTCAAAGGCAAAATTCAAAAGCTATGTTTATTTAAAATTAGTTTTTATTTTGAATATTGAAAGTCAAAGCTAAAATAGAGTGAAGACTATCTACCTTAGCAGATAAATAGGGTCAGAGGGTCTATTTCTGACTTCAGTTACATTCCAATGATCTGCGCTCCAGAGATTTTCAAATGATAAAATATAATGTGGCAATCAAAGTCAGAAGCCAAAAGTGCAGATAGCTATCCCAGCAAAGAAAATCGAATTGGTTAGTCCATTTTGGGTCTTCAAGCTGCAGTTCAGAAATTTCAGCTCCAGATTTTGTCTATTCATCAGTCATCAACAAATTCGAGTAGAAGAAGGAGCGCTATTCTATCTTCAGGAAAGCTGATTGGTTCTTTAGTTTTATTTGTTAATGAATTTAAAACAAGATTCTCGTTTTTAATAAGTCTCTTTTTCTCTTGGTCCTATTTATGTATTGAAAAATCATTTGGCAAAAAAAAAAAGAGAGTTCTGAGAGCTAGTGTAGGAGAAAATTAGAGTTTATTTGTACAGTCTTAGACAGAGATTTTAATGAAGAGATACAGCTCTGTTTTTTGAGATTCTTGTGGCTTGAAATTTAGCAAATGTTTTTCCTTTGTTTCATATGTCATCGTTATGTTCGCATTTCATTAATCGCCATTTCAATATTGAATGTTTCTAAGTGAGAAAGGCAGAATTCAATTTAGTTGCTCTGTCTTGAGGAAGTATTCATAGTTAATGTTTTCTTCTGTTCGACAAGGATCCATCTTCTATGCCCTTGTCGACTTCTCAGCAGTCTTGTCATTCCGTTTATCTCAATTTAATTGCTAAAATTCTTGCTTACCTTGCCTCAGGAAATAATCTGCATTTTTCATTTGATCTCTGCTCTCACTGTTTCTTGATCCCACACAGCCGAGAAACCCCAATCATTTATTTAAAACCTCATTCATATCTCTTACTAGCCTAAGATCAGTTTTCCTTATCGGTCGTCTCAGCCCTTTTAAAAATTTTCCGCCGAGATAGACCCGGAGAGAGCCCTCTCCTGTCCTCGTAGGGCTAGCTACGAGGCTAAGGTTGGGTATGATGTTGCCTCGAGTTTCGCCTCTTTCAGCCTGTGGCAGATTCGAGCGCTAACATAGTGGCGACCATACTGGGGAAGATGGTTTGCTGTTGATGTGACAGTCGATTTGTAGATTGTCTTGCTCCAGTACATGAAATCAAGTTGCAGATCCGATTGTTGATGGTGGACAGCAGTCAGACACCGCAAGGCTGAAATCATTCACCCGACGACTTCACACACTAAACAATCCAGACAATCAAATGCTCCATGGTGATTTCACTGCAGGCAGATCAGTAGCTTCAGAATTGTCAAGATGGACCGGATTGCAAGAAGATACGCTCCCATGAGCCGAGATCACATTCCAGGTTTTCCGAATAAGATGCCCAAGGTGGATTGGTCAAGGAATCTGCCTACGTTCAACGATGATGGTAAGAAAGATGCTGCTTTACATTTAGTCAGATTTCACATGCATATTCGCAAGTTGAAGGTTGAATTTCCTGAAGATTGCTTGATGAAGATATTTCTGGCCACTCTGGAAGGTGAAGCTCAGTCATGGTATGAAAATTTGCCGCTGGCCTGTATTTATTGTTTAGAGGATTTTCATGCCCTGTTCATTGAAAAATATCAAACATCTTATCCATCGTTAAATTTGGTTCATGGCTGTTGCAAACATGCTTATTTTTTTATTGAAAGCCTGGAGAAATATTATGAAGATGATAATTTCATGAATGATGAAATCATGGAAGCTCTATATGAGAATCCATTTCAGCAATATGAAGAGAACCTAAAGGATACCCATCAAGATGCTCAGGAGACTTTGCAGCAGGTTGATGGCCATATGGCTGAAAATGATGAAAGGCAGAATGTCATTTCAGATCTGCCCACGGAAGACAGCAGCATGCAAGTAAGTCCAGTTCCAATTGCAGATTGTGATAATGTCCAGACAGCTACTTCAGATTCAGATTCAGATCATGATGACCAAGCATATCTTGTGTTGAAGCCCATCAAGGAGAACTCTGCTGTTGAAATCATCTGGGATGCAGAAAACACAGTAATGGATCCAAATGTTCTCAGTCATACTGTCAGATCATCATTAGAACACAGCCTTCATGAAGAAACAATCCAGTCAGTTCATGAAAGACAGAATGAGATCTTTGTGCAAGTAAGTGATAAATATCCTTTCAATAACTCAGTAATGAATGATAGTTTGAATGCCCTGTCATATGAAGATAATTACTGTTTAAGCAGAAGAAAACAAAAGGCATTGTCTCCTTTGTCTGAAGATGAGATAGATCTACTTTTGAAAGGTCATGTTTCAGCCAAAACTACAACAGATTTGCAGTGCACACATAATCAGGAAAGTGTTGGTGAAATTTCTTCCTCTGTTGAAAAAGATGATTATCTTGTAATCAGTTGTGTAGATCAGCAAACAGATAATTTTTTCCTTCACAAAGATGATAAGGCTGTCATGTTTGATAATCTTGAAGATTGTTTTTTGTTTAAAAATGATCTAGATCATGAAGTTGAAGAGTATATGTCAGAATTTTTAATGGTCAAGGAACCTACAGCTAACACTCAGATGGCAGATCTGTGCATTTCTATCCCTCAGAAATCAATTGTCCTTTCAGATCAGAGTGAGGTGATTACTAGTATTTTTGCAGCTGAATCTCCAGATAAGCCAGTGCTTCAAGATTTTCAAGACCCCTTCAACATTCTTCTGCAAACATTAGAAAGGATAAATATTACTTGGTTCATTATCATAAGATTTGGTTTCAGTGATTGTGTTGAGTTGCCTACAGGTTCATCATTCTGCCTGCTCAAGGAGAATAAGAGCAGAAATTTGGGGTGCAGCGATTTGTTGGATTGGTTGCATTGGAAAGACAATTATACATGATTGTACATATCACATCAATATGCAGGGGGTTGCCATCAGGGTTTTGAAATTTTGATGGACCGCTGCCCTTTTCAAGAAGTTTTTGTTTAATTCAGTCATTTCAGTTTGCATTAAGTCAGTTTGAGTCGATTTTCCAGTTGAGTTATCAGTCTTTAGTTTGTTTGTCAGAATAATGATTCCATCGCCCAATGGATAGAGGAACTGTCTGCTCTCCCAAAGCTCTGCGGTTCTTGGCACCTCCAAGAAGCGGCAGCTGCCATCCCCATTGGAGCCAATGTTAGAGTCGACCCTTACAGCCCTCTGTCAGTGATCATTTCGTCTTTTGCATATTCATTCTTAGGTGTCTCGCTTGCTCCACTTCGTTGCATTTCGCTAGGAGCATGCCATGGACTCACGAAGGGGTCTGTCGTCTTATGTTTCCTCATGTGTACACCTGCAGTGCTATTTTAAAAAATTTCCTCAAAAAATCACTCAAAGTCATTGTCATTTCATTTTTGGTCATTAAAATGTCAATAAGTGTCTTTGGTCCTAGTGTCTAGGGTTTTTGAGTCATTTGTATACCATTCATAAAGCCTGCAAGGTGAGGAAGGTTCCGCATATTGTGATTTTTTGTTTTATTATCATCAGCATTTTTAAAAAAAAAAAAACATTTCTAGTCCAAAACTCTGTTTTGGAACTAGAAATTGATTATTATTATTGTTGTAATAAATTGTACTTATTCCACCAAGAAGAAAATGTCAAAAGAATACCACTGGTCTTTTCCTTAGCTGAATAGCCATATCCCTACAAGAAGACAGCAAAATCATCAAAATCGAGCTCAGAAAAGCCAAAAGAAGATTGTATTTAAAAAGCCAAATGTGAAATTACAAAAACATTGTAATATGGGTTTTCAATTAGATTTGAAACAAATCTGATTGTGGAAGATATTTGCAGCATATATAAAAGCCAAACCAATTTCATTTGCACCAATCTACAGCACCCAAGTCGAGATTTGGAGTTGGAGGGCTGAATTCACGTTTTGAAACATCGTGGACAGGGTCTTGGAGCTCGAGCGACCCACCTGGGCGCGAGCGACCCACCTGGGCAGAGCGACCCACTTGGGTGATTTTCGCAGTGTGAAATTACAACAAGAGCGACCCATCTGGGCAGAGCGACCCACTTGGGTAATTTTCGCAGTGTGAAATTACAAGGTGAGCGACCCACCTGGGCCGAGCGACCCACTCAGAGGTGAGCGACCCACTCGTCAACAGAGGTTTGAAAAATCGTTTTGAGCACCCAGTCTTGTTTGGGATCATCCCCAACGGCCTTCAAACAGGTTTTTAGCAATTGCTTAATGTTTTTAAATGCGTTGGTGGCATCCTTACAGACAGAGGGTGTTAACGTAGTTTTCCCATCAATTAGAATCTAAAATCGGTGGAGCTAATTTCCAGTTGGATGGAAGAGCAATATGATGGCATTGACATTTTTCTTTTACAATATTAAACATAATCAGTCAAATTCCAGCGCCTTCGCCCTACTCCGCGGTGTATAATATCAGTGAATGGATATGCAATTATTTATAAGAAGAAGAGGCCATTGAATTTCTTGTCCAGTGACTAATTATTTCAGATGATGCGCTGTAGAAAATGGTATGTAGGTCGATATGTTCTTCATGCCGATGCTGAAGGCAAATTTGTCATATGCAATAGTTTTTTGGGACACCTGCTCTTTCATATGATACAGGTTATTTTCATGACTTGGTTACATACCAACCATAAGCAATCCTGATAATCCTGATGCACACTTTCAAGGGACAGGTCCGCAGATTTGACAAGAGACAAGGCATATCATCAGGTGCAGCGTTTGCAGCCACTTTAAAAGTTGGGAAACGACCAGAGAATGCAAGTAAGTTGATAACACTGATTCTTCCAAGTGCTGGAGAACGGTATTTGAGCACAGAGTTTTTTTCTTCCATTAGGGAAGAGTAACTACTAACTTTCAACTGCATTAAACAAGTTAACAACGAAAGGGAGAAAACGCACCTGCAAATGGCGGAGCTTTGTCAAAGGCAAAATTCAAAAGCTATGTTTATTTAAAATTAGTTTTTATTTTGAATATTGAAAGTCAAAGCTAAAATAGAGTGAAGACTATCTACCTTAGTAGATAAATAGGGTCAGAGGGTCTATTTCTGACTTCAGTTACATTCCAATGATCTGCGCTCCAGAGATTTTCAAATGATAAAATATAACGTGGCAATCAAAGTCAGAAGCCAAAAGTGCAGATAGCTATCCCAGCAAAGCAAATCGAATTGGTTAGTCCATTTTGGGTCTTCAAGCTGCAGTTCAGAAATTTCAGCTCCAGATTTTGTCTATTCATCACCATTATCAAATTCGATAGTAGAAGAAGGAGCTGCCATCTAATCTTCAAAGAAAGCTTCGATTGGTTCTTTAGTTTTATTTGTTAATGATATAAAAACCGTATTCCCTGCTTTGGGTCGATATCTTTTCTCTTAGTTTATTTAATGTATTGTAAAATCACTTGTAGAAGGGAGAGTTCTGAGAGCTAGTGTAGGAGAAAATTAGAGTTTTATTGTACAGTTTTAGACAGAGATTTAAATGAAGAGATACAGCTCTGTTTTTTGAGATTCTTGTGGCTTGAAATTTAACAAATGTTTTTCCTTTTGTTTCATATGTCATTGTTATGTTCACAGTTCATTAATCGCCATTTCAATATTGAATGTTTCTAAGTGAGAAGGGCAGAATTCAATTTGGTTGTTCGTTTTGAGGAAGTATTCATAGCTAATGTTTCTTTCTGCTCGGCTGCGACCATCTTCTATGCCCCGTCGACTTCTCTGAGCAGTCTTGCCATTCCATTTAATCTCAATTTGATGTTAAATTTTCCTGCCTACCTTGCCTCAGGAGACAATCTGAGTTTTTGATTACATATCTCTGCTCTTGCTGTCTTTGCCTCACACAGCCCAGAAAACCCCATTATTTATTAAAAAACCCTTTCATTATCAGTTTACTAGCCTAAGATCAGTTATGCTTTTGGTCATCTCAGCCCTTCTGAAAACCTTTTGATGAGATAGACCCGGAGAGAGCCCTCTCCTGTCCTCGTAGGGCTAGCTACGAGGCTAAGGTTGGTTTGATGTTGCCTCGAGCCTCGCCTCTTTCAGCCTGTGGCAGATTCGAGCGCTAACAGTGCCAACCATACTTGTGGAGGCGACATGCTGTGTATGATTCTAGGCCTCGTGTTGTTATTATTACTTTGGGAAATAACTTGTACAAGATACCGGAGGTAGTACCTCCTCCTATCATCTTTTTACTACTGCAAAACAACGCAGTAAGATTGTTTCCCAAACCAGGAAATTTATTTTCCTTACAACTCACTCATAGGGAAAGAAGCATATTGTGGCCACAACCTCGAAACAGGGTTCCCCTGCACGGCTGTAGAATATGGACAAATTCATGGAGGAATACGAGGATGTTTTCTCCTCACTCACAGAGGTTCCTCTACACTGTCAGGACAAGCACTCCATTTATTTAACCTCCGATGCACCACTGCCTGATGTTTCCATACCTTCTGCAACTACACATATAGAATCCACACATGTAGTGTCTGAGGCTGATAAAGAAACCAAAATTACTAAATACATCTAGCATGTCCGCCCTCAGGTCCATGACATCTTCAAAAAATCTAATACCCAGTTCAACAGAATTTGACTCATCTCATGGAGGATCTCAATGTAATGGGGACCATTGCTTCCTAAGGAGGGAGGAATGATCCAATTGGATATCGATGGCCACCAACCTATTCCATTTGGACCCGCACCATCAATTCTTGCAGCTTTTCACATTCAACACAACCTACTATTTTTAGAAGGTTTTTGGGTCCTGCACTCCTGCAATTTTTTTGGGGCCTTAATGAACTAGGTGGGTATTAGTGGCCACCCACCTATTCCATTTGAAGCCCCACCATCAGTTCTTTCATTTTTAAAGTTGCAGCACAACTTACTATTTTTAGCAGTTTTTTGGGTCCTGAACTTTTGGAGTGATTTTGAGGCCCTAAATGATGTGTTTTGGGAAATCTGGGAGCAACATGGGTCAATGGACAAATGTTTCTCACACCAAAAGTTTAAGTCCTCATACAGATATTTTTAATGAGCTATTGAGCATGTAAAACGAAGATCATATGCCAAATTTACATTCCCAGGAAGTTGAAACACCAATTTACCCAAACGGGGCCCATAGTTTTGGCGATTCATCTCCTAGGGTTACGTTTTTGGATGTTTAGATTTCTCCATTGTTTCTCAATAATAAATAGGTTCTTGAGCCTCATTGTAACACAGTTCAGAGGTCTGTAGTCAGCACATCCCTTCTTAGAGATACGCTACCAACACCCTAGATATTTTTATTTTCATTATGTTTGTAAGCATATTTCAGTGATTTGATTTAAATAAAATGAAGCATTATTTCTACTAAATCTCTATATATATGGATATATGTGTATTATATTGTGTTCCTGCATAAATCCGGATCAGTGGTATCAAAGCGGTCTGCTTTTTCTCTATTTTTCTTTGCATGTCCCTAACATGGTCAATGTATAAGGAGTCAAGGCTCAATCTGGTTGAACCCTTGCAAGATCAGCCTCGCAATCCCCGACGACCTCCCATGGTGAAAGAAAAGAAAGAAAAGGGAGTAGGAGATCCTATAAAAATATTTCTTAAGGAGGCCCTCATGAAACAAATGAATGCGATGATGGATAACTTTGCTCAGATCCTTCAACGACTACCCACCTACGACACATCTGCATCCAACAACCACTCTAGAGGTGCCACTCCCTTCAAGGTACTGGTAAAATTTGACATTTCTATATTTGAAGGCTAGATATATGTAGACGCTATAGATAGATGGTTAAATTTATTGGAAGGGTATTTCTCAGTCCATGATTTCTCCAACTGAGAAAAGATTTATTTTTCACTCCTCAAAGTCGCTTCCCATGTCAAAGACTGGTGGGAAAAATACTATGAGCAAGAGAATGAAGGGGAACCCTCACTGTTCTCGACCACACCCACTTGGAATTCATTCTAAGATGGCATCAAGGAACAATATTACCCCATGACGAGCTATGAGGACAAATACATCCAATGGACAGCGCTGCGGCAGCAAAGGGATCAAGATGTGCACGAACTGACGAATTTGTTCCATACCTTGCACACAAAGTTGGGTATTAAATATTGAGAGAGACATTTGGTGCTCAAGTACCACGACTGTCTACACAAATACATTCAGGAGGAAATGGATTTCCTCCACATTACATCGCTTGGAACGACATATCGCTATGCCGCCAAGATCGAGCAGAAATTTAAGCAGAAGAAGCAAGACTTTGGATCTGCGAATCCAAAGCTAGGGAAAGGTGCCCCTGAACCGTAGAACAACGAGCAAGCCCAAAGCGGGGCAACTCATACCAACACCAAAAATCTAAAGAAGGACACGGGGAAGTGGTGTGAATTTCATAATAGCCCCACCCATAGCCCAAATGAGTATCGAACCAAACAATCGTTGGTGGCCGAAATAAAGTCACCCGAAGCAGATGCATTTCCTGATCCTAAGTCAAAACCAAAAAAATAAAATGACAAAGGGAAAAAACTCATTGATGCGGATCCCAGTGTCATTATTGCCACCACCAAGATCCAAAGGGAGGATCCCGAGGATCCAGAGGAGGGGGAGCACCTCTTCCATTCACATATGTGGGTGAAGGGTTCTCCACTGTAATTCCTTGTTGATAGTAGAAGCCAAAACAACCTCATTTCAGCAGAGGTCGTGAAGTGGCTCAGCCTACCAACCATAGCACACCTGCAACCGTATACCATTGGTTGGCTTCACCCAGGGAGAGATATCTACATCCACTAATAGTGCCGCCTTCCATACAACATCAAGCCATTCACGGATGAGGTATTATGTGATGTTGCTACTCTTGATGTAGCTGATGTATTATTGGGCCAACCATACTTGTGGAGGTGACATGTTGTATATGAGTCTAGGCCTCGTGCTGTTATTATTACTTTTGGAAATAACTTGTACAGGATACTGGAGGTAGTACCTCCTCCTGTCATCTCTTTGACTACTGAGGAAATTTATTTTCCTTACAACTCGATCATAGGAAAAGAAGAATATTGTGGCCACAAACTTGAAACAGGGCTGCCCTGCACGGCTATAGCAGATGGACAAAGTCATGGAGGAATACGAGGACATTATCTCCTCACTCATAGAGGTTCCTCTACACTGTCAAGACAAGCACTCCATCGATCTGACCTCCAATGCACTATCGCCTGATGTTTCCATACCTCCTGGAACTACACATACATAATCCACACATGTACTATCTGAGGCTGATAAAGAAACCAAAATTACTAAACGCACCCAGCATGTCTGCCCGCAGGTCCATGACATCTTCGACAAATCTAATACCCAGTTCTACGGAATTTGCCTCATCTTATGGAGGATCTCAATGCAATAGGGACCATTTCTTCCTAAGGAGGGAGGAATGATCCAAGTGGATATCGGTGGCCACCCACCTATTCCATTTGGACCTGCAACATCAATTCTTGCAACTTTTCACATTCATCACAACTTACTATTTTTAGCAGGTTTTTGGGTCAAGCACTCCCAGAGCTGTTTTGGGGCCTTAATGATCCAGTTAGATATTGGTGTCCACCCACATATTCTATTTGAAGCTCCACCATCAGTTCTTTTAGTTTTTAAGTTGCAACACAACTTACTATTTTTAGCAGTTTTTCGGGTCCTGAACTTCTGGAGTTGTTTTGAGGCCTTAAACAATGCTTTCGGGAAAACTGGGAGTAGCATGGGTCCATGGACTGATGTTTTTCACACCAAAAGTTGAATTCCTCAGATAGATCTTTCTAACGAGCTATTGAGCACGTCAAACAGAAATCATATGCCAAAGTTACGTCCCTGGGAAGTTGAAACACCAATTTACCCAAATGGGGCCCATAGTTTTGAAGCTTCATCCCCTAGTGTTACATTTATGGATGTTTAGAGTTCTCCATTATTTCTTAATAATAAATAGGCCCTTGAGCCTCATTGTAACATAGTTCAGAGGTCTGTAGCCACCACATCTCTTCTCAGAGATACACTACCAACACCCTAGCTATTTTTATTTCCATTATGTCTGTAAGCATATTTCAGTGATTTTATTTATATAAAATGAAGTATTGTTTCCACTACATCTCTGTGTTTATGTCTATTTCTGTATTTTATTGCATTCCTGCATATTTTGGATCAATGGGGGAGAAAAGAAGCAAAAAGGGAAGGAAATTGAATAGGGAATTCAAGAGTCAGACCAATCTAAGAGGGACATGTTATCTCCCTATAATTTCTAAGATTGGCAAGAAAAAATAGCAGAGAACAACATCAAACCACTTTGGAGTCCAGGACCTAGCCTTCTTGGGCTTAGAGGGGGCTCTCTCTGTATTTATGATTAACTGATTTAACTTTATGACTATATTTTTTGATTTTTAGGCTAGTTATAAAGATTGGGGTTGTTTGTTTGATTGTTTGGTTGGATAGATAAAATTTGGGAAGCTTAATCCATTGGGCTATGATGTCATAAAAGGGTTGAGTTGTACATCAACTTTTCAAGGGTTTTCACTGGGCAAGCTAACTATGTCAAATGGATCTCTGTGGCAAGATGAATATGAGATGGCAGAAAATTGTGAGTTCAGTAAAGCTAAAGGGAAACTAAGAATCCTTTAACTATACTTCAAAATAAATGCAGAGAAGATAGAATCTGAATTCTGCATTCAGGTCTTTCAGAGAAAACAATCAAGATAACATTTCAGTGAAATTAAAGAGCAGTTAAGGATTCTTTAACTAAACTTTAGAGAAAGCCTTAAGAACACAGTTTGGTAAAACTAAGGAGCATTTAAGAATTCCTTAGTTATACTTCACAAAGAAAAAAATTAAGACAACAATCTAGTAAAACTAAAGAGAATTTAAGAGTTTTTTGTTATAATTTTAGAGGAAAACATTAAGATAACAGTAACAGAAACAGTTAAGGTGCTCATACAACATATCTTAATCTAAAATTTATGTTTTTCTATCATAGAAATTGATGTATAGTATGGAAAAACAAAGGGAAAACATTAACACAAAAGGGATAACATCACCATTAACATATCTCAAGGATCCTATGAATATGCTTGTATTATTGATGTCCAACTCAAAAAAAGTTACTGTACTCCAATACAATAATCTTTGCAACTTAGAGTCTAAACAAAGTCCAGCCAACCAACACTGATAATGAAAATACATGTAGTATTTAATTGCAACTGAGGTGGTTGCCTTAATCTAGGGTGACAGACTACATTTACTACAGAGTAAATGAATTTTTTACAATTGAGACCATGCAAGGCCCAAGCCAAAAATATCTGTGACAAACCTACTGTAATAATAACTTTCCAATTAACTCATGAGCTAACTTTAAAATATCTTTGACCAAATGCCTACAAAATTAACTATTAAAATAACTTTTGAATTGATGCTAAAATATCTCTGACTGAAATATTAACTTTGGTATCTTTCATTAAATCAAAATTAAGTTGGATGTGTCCAACATGGCTTTGAAGAGGAAAATGTTGAGTGGTCTTGACATATGGCATTTTTGGCACTACAAAAACCAATCTTTCACACTGCTTATCATCTGACTATTTCTTAACCCTGTCCTTTAAAATTCGTTTCTCATCTTTAACCCGTCTTTATTTGTCTTTCATCTTTTTACTGCCTTCACTGTCACTGTAAACTCTTCTTTTACCTTATTGTTTTATTTTTCTTTAACTCTGTTCTTTAACTGTGTCTTTTATATGTTTTCATCTTTTACCCTGACTGTTCATTTTCCTACTTTTATCCCTTTCTTGCTCATAATCCTCTATAGAACAAGGCTCTTAAATTGAAATCCTGAGAGTATGGATTTAACAAGTTTTTGGGAACTAGAATCAAGAGTTGTTCATTCCATCTTCAGGTATGCTAATCACATGCAAAATTAAAAATAATCGTTAATTTAAAACATAGTGTTTTGCAGGGAAGCGATATGGCTTGAAGGAACTCGGGAAATTTGTCGAAGGAGTCCAGACAGTGGTGGTTTTTAAATTTATACATTTAGTAATGGCCTTCCAGGTCTTTTAGGAATGTGGCAGGGGTTGTCACAGTGGTTTGGGATTTTACCGTGATAGCACAGGGTCTCAAAAGATTTCAAATGGTTAGTGCTTTCATCTTATGGCATGGAGGCAATTTACGATTTATCACATGGTGCATGAGCGGTTAGGTGGTTTGGTTTGAGGGGATGCGACGAAGAGCAGGGGAAACGCGTGGCAGACGGGAGGGTTACAAAACTTCCTATTTCACAACCCTGCATCAGTTCTAAACAATGGACAGTTGTGGGTGCAAAAAATGTTGGGGACCATAAGATTAGGTGATGGAGATCAGACAATGAGTGGGCGAATGATAGAGTACAGGTCGGTTTGAATAGTGGGGTTGGGGTTTGAACGAAGATAGAGGGTTTAAACATTAGCGTGGGGTTTTAATATATTTAATGGGAAGCAATGTAATAGTGGGCCTTGGGGATATATCAAAGTGGAGGGAAGTTATATTAAAGTGGAAGCTTTAATATATGTGTGAGTCGGGGTTTTAATCATAACAAGGGTTGGGTGAAATAAACAAAGTTTATTTGAAAAGTGGGACTCAGGATAAATTGTAGTGAGCGAGGGGTATAAGATAAGCGGGAAAATAATATAAGGTAGGGGAATAGAAAAACTTTAGGAGGGGAGGAGGTTTAAATAACATGGAGGTAAGGTCTTTTAAATGTGGAGGCCCCATATTATTTTAATTAAAAACATTGTAAAAAATGGGTTTTTTACATGTTTTTAATGGAAAAGGGAAATGAGTAAAAGGAGAAGGGATTATACATATGGAAATGTTGGTTCTAAATGGGGTTTCAAAGCATCAAAATGTCAAAAAATGTAAAATGAAAGGTAATGGAGAGGTTAAATGAAAAATAATGAAGGTAGTGAGATATGGTTTTCCATCACACATAATCAGGAAAATTTTCCTCTTTTAACTGAATCAAATGGTAGATGGACTTCTTTGACCTCTTTGTCACCCAGAATCTACTTTTCTTTCTTAAAATAAAATGATAGCCATAGAATATTATTTTTAGCATAAAAAATATAAGGAATAGGCAGTCATCTCGTGATACTGTAAAAATATAGGAGTCTAACAATGGCTCCAACTAGGGAGGGCAGTTTATTTTTAGGAGGTGTCAAGAAATTTGAAGACTAGTAGCCGGATTTATTTAGTTGATTCCCACTATGTAATCTTGATCTGCTGAAACTTTTGTGACTGTGACCTTTAAAAACTGAAATCCATGCTTACTTCAAACTGAGGTTTGAAATACAATTGTTCTTGAGCCTGAATAAACAACCTTAAATTGAAAACATTGAACATGCTCAAGTATTTTGAGAGATATTTCTCATACGTACCTACCCAACCTATGATTCAAATATTTTTTCTTCCTTTTGGGGTGCACTTAGACTTGCAAACCTTGACATCATTTTTCCTTTTGAAAGCAAACTATCTATTTCTAACCTTATAACTTCCAAAGGATCAGATTAAACTGATGAGATCTTTTATTCTCTAGCTAACTATTGATCTACCAAGATTAAACAATTTGCCCAGATCTTTATTCACTAATTATCAACATGAAATTTAAAACATGAATGAATCAAGATTAAGTAGTTTGATCATCATGAATTGTGGCGTTTTTTGGACAAGTTGCACATAATATCATTTGCAAAAGTAAACTACCACTGATAAGCCAATATTAAATGGTTTGGAAAATCTTCATTTTCTAACTTATCAACAAAAATTCAAAATTTTTACAATAATGTTTAGACTGTATAATTGAACAAGGCCTTTTAAAAGTAGTGGCATTTTTATTTTCAACACTTTCAAAAACATTCATTTTTTGGTATGGGGCTTACCTTTTTCTTTTTACATGCCCTCTTTTCTTCTTTTTCTTTATTTCTTTTTTGTTTTATCAGACTAGGCTCATAGCCTTTGATTTGGGCCTCAAACTGGTCCAGTTTTCTGTTTAAAATTGATTTACGAAATGTTATATACAATGAAGAAAATTCAAACTGAAATTTCTAACTAAAATAATGCTTTAGCATCTTGCCATTGACAGGACCTCCAAACAACTTTGTTCCATCCATCTCTTGTAAGAAGAATGCATTATTACCCCTTGAAGAATGAATGATGTATGGAACTTTCCATATCTTATCAAACTTTCCATGCTTGCATTTGCCCTCTCTTCTAGAATCCCAATTCATCACTTTGTCTCCAATGTTGAAATCATTTGCTTTGGTCCTTTTGTCGAATATTTTGTTGATTGTTTCTTGTACCAGTTGTGTTCTGTTGTATACTCCTTTGGATTGCTACATCTAAATGGTTTGGTTTACTCTTCTTTGTATATCATTCTCTTCAGACTGTACTTCTTGAATAAGATTCATTACTGGCACTCCAAAGGTTTTTGGGAAGACTGAATCCATTCCATAGACTAGCTGATAGGGTGACATATCAATTGATTTCTTATTTGTCATCTTGTCTACCCATAGTGCATGTACAAATTTGTTGTGCCATGATTTCTTGTTTTCCTCCAGTAACTTTTTAATGATGTTCACCAAACTCTTATTTGAGGATTCAGCCAACCCATTACCTTGAGGGTAGTAAGCTGTAGAATGCCCCAAAATACTGTGTTATTTTTGGAAAAAAATCCACCATTTCATTCAATTTAAAGGAAACAACGTTATCAGTAATGATTTTCATAGGAAAACAAAATCTAGATAGAATGTTGGTTTCAAGAAATATGACAATTACTGAGTTTGTGGCCGTCCTGGAAGGAATGGCTTCTATCCACTTAGTAAAATAGTCAGTTGCAGTAAGGATCTATTTATGCTAGGCTAAGGAGGAAGGCTGGATTTCTCCAATGAAAGCTAGACCAGATTGTTGAAAAGGAGTTTCAACAGAGATTGTATGTAATGGCAAAGGTAGCAACTTTCTTTTTCCCTCAAAAATTTGGCATTTATGACAGGTGACTACCATTTTGTGGATGTCTTAGAAAAGGGTAGACCAATAAAAACCAGCCCTAAGGATCTTATTAACAGTGGCTTTCCAATAGAGGTGGCCTCCACAATCCCCTTCATGAAATTCATGCATAATCCTATCTACATTTTCTTTAGGCAAACATTTAAGCAATATACCACTAGAATTTTTCTAGTGTAAAACTTTTTCCAGAATGCAGAAATTTACAGCTTTTAATTTCAGAAATCTAGCTTTTGTTTTAAACAAATCAGGAGGAGAATTTAAATTAAAGAGCACTTATAGTATATCATCATACCAGGGAGAATTTAGGAATGCTTCCTCAATAGGTGGAATTGCCAGCTCCTCTTTTTCATCCAGTGAGTAAATCATATTGATGTCTAGTGCTTGAAAATTTGTTTCAGCCATTAGTCTAGCTAACCCTTTTCCTTTGATTAATTTGGTGGGTTTTATTTATAAATCATACTCCAAGATGAAAAAAAATCCATTTGCCTCTTTTTCCATCAGGATCTTGTATTAGGATGTCTTTAACCACTGTATAGGGCACAAATGCAATGATGTGCGAATGAAGAATGTAGACTCTAAAATCCTTTAGTGCTTTGATTAAGGAAAAATCCTGCTTTTCCATGATATTATATTTAAAAGGTGCATCTCTTAAAGCTTGGCTAAAAAATGCTATGGGTTGTTCCTATCCCTGTGTGTTTTTCTGTAGTAATATAACAACAACTGTGTGCTCTGATGCAAATGAAAATATAAAGAAATCTTTGGTGAAGTTAGGGCTGATCAGAACTGATGCTTGTGTAAGTTCTTGCTTCACCAGGTCAAAATACTTCTTTGCTTCCTTGGTCCACTTGACTCCTACCTCTCTTTTAAGCATGTTGGTGATGTTCCTCAGGAATTATACAAGGTTTTGTATAAAACTTCTTAAAAAAATTATCTTTCCAACAAAAGATTGCAGCTCTTTGATATTTCTTGGGTGATTGATTTGAAATATTCCCTCAATCCTATTTGGGTCAATCTTGATCGCTTCTTTAGATATGATGTGGCCTAGAAGCTTTCCTTCTTGAAGGCCAAATAAGGATTTCTTAGGATTCAAAGACAAGCCATACTTTCTGCATTTCTCAAAGACCTTTTTCAAATGAGCTATATGTTCTTCATCAGTCTTTGAATAGGCTATGACATCATCAAGATATATTGCAATGAAGAAACCTATTTATTCTGAGAAATAAATATCCATTTCTCTTTGAAAAGTGGCTCTAGCGTTCATTAATCCAAAATGCATCTCTACATACATAAAGGTGCCCCAAGGTGTAGTGAATTATTTTGTGTTGATCATCTAGATGTACCAGCACTTGATTTTACCCTGAAAATCCATCTATCAGAGAGATCCTTTTGCAGCCTACTACCCTCTGCAATATGTGGTTCATCTTTGGTAAAGGGTAGTTGTCCTTTAGGGATGCTCTATTTAGATTTTTGAAGTCAATGCAATGTCTAATCTCTCTTATCTTCTTCCTCACAGATAAAAGATTTGAAATCCATTCTAAGTACCCGAGTGGGACTATTGTCCTAGCATCGTACATTTTCATTATCTCTTTCTCAACTAGTGGCATTAGGACAAGATTTATTTTGTGTAGTTTCTATTTAAATTGCTTCTAGCTCTCTTTGAGTAGAATTTTGTGCTGGATGATATCTATATCATAGGAATTCAAGCCTTCATAACTCTAGGCAAACACATCAATAAATTCTTTGAATAACTCAATATATTTTTGCTTTATAGGTGTTGGTAGTGTCTTTGATAGCTTTACCATCTTGGGCTCTTGCTCACTGTCCAGATTGCACTCCTATATATTTGCTTCAGTGCATTACATTTTTGGCTTTCTAGCAACATCATTGAAATCAAAAAGTTCCTCTAGAGGGACCAGTCCTCTTGGCAGGGTATTGTCTATGAACTATAGCACTTCAAATTCTTCTTTTTCTGGATCTTCACACATTTTTGTCCTATGTGGGTCTTTCTTTGCTAATAGATTTATATCAGAATCATGAGGGGACTCCTCCTTGTATGTTTGTTCCTCAGTAGAGCAATCCTCTTCACGATCTAAGTTTGAATTTGGAATCTCAATCTCATTTTTGGATTGCAGGAAATCTTCAATCTATTTGTCATCTTCAAAAAATTTCCAATATCTCATATTATCTGGGACTATTGGTCCGCGTTTAACCTGTACTGTGTATTGTTTGTTAGGATGAGGTATTTGACAAGTGCTAGTTTCAAATTCTAGTCCATTTTCAAGGATATTTTGATTTATTAGGATGGAGGCAAGGTCATATTCTTTGAATGTTTTGAGGAGGTCAAGGGAAACATTCCTATATGCTCTCAATCTAGGATGCTTGGCTGAATATTCTCCCTTAATTTTCCTAATGACTAGCTCAGAATCCCCATGGAAAAATATCCTTTTAGCTTCTAATTTATTTAGTAATTGTAACCCCAAAAGGAGCGCCTCATATTCTACTATATTATTTGTACACTAAAAGTTTAGTTTGTAAGAGTGACCCTCTACGTGGTTGTTCTTAATGTTGTGTACCCAAACACCTCCTCCTGATCTAGTTTTTCCACAGTAACCATCAAAACTCATGCTCCAAAGAGGTTCAGGTTTAGGCTTCTATTATTCATTTCCTATTTGGTCTAACTGTTCTTCCTTTTCTTCTTCTTTTTTAGTTGTTTATTCATTAATTGCTACTTGTTCATTAATGTTTTCATCATGGTAAAGGATAAATGAATCAAGATCTGAGTGGAAAGAGTAGAGAGGGGAGTTATTAAGCTTTTCTTGATTGCTCACCATGTATTTCATATGAGTTTACCTATACAATCTTCTTGGTTGACTAAAGACTGGTATGGTAGCATAGGTCATATCCATTTGGAGGGTGCCTTGAATCTTGGCTCCCCATGAGCATGATAGAAGCATGCCATATTTAAGGGGAATGTTAGCCACCATATTATCCATTACTAGAATTTTGGCTGGTATCTGTGCTAAAGAAACACAAATATCTTTGATCACGCCTAGACATTTAACTCTACTGGAGTCAAAAGAGTACAAGTCTTTGTATGGTCTAGTTATCTCAAGGCCAAGTTTCTCCATAATTACCATTGGCATGAGGCTATGATATGCTCCTGAATCTAACATGGAATTATGAAGGATTTTATTATGAATGTTCAAACTGACATAAAATGGGGGCACACCTCCCTACTAGAATTTACCTTCTACATCAGGCCCAAACAAAAGTTCAGGTTTGTCATAATTCAAATTTACAGTATCAATGTTTTCTCCTATGTTTAGTGCTTTCAAAACTTGGGATCTATATACATCTTGGCCTACCAATTCAATGAGAGGTATGGAAATCTTTATCTTGGCAATTTCATTCTCAATACTAAATGGTGTCTGTGTTTTTGGTAGATTTAAATCAGTTTTACCAGACATTATTTTTCAGCAACTTTAGATCATTGATTTGCATTAGGGATATCAGCTGGACTGGTTTTACTAGGGCTGATAGTTGATTTACTAGTGCTTCTTTCTAGACTATTTTTATTTTATCAGAAATTTTAACCATTTTATTTGAACTTTTTAATGTTTTTTTAGGATTAGTTTCAAGGGCCTTTCTAGCAGAATTTTTAGAATTCTTTCTCTTGGGAATGTCCTGGGCTTTCTTGCTTCTGAGGTCATATTGTATATGAACATCCATGATATCATATTTGAATCCTTATTTATAATCCTCAGATTATGTACATTCCTCTTTAATTTAAGCTGGGGCAAAGATGCCTTGCTCTTCCTGAGTGAGTAAAACAACATCCTCATCATTAACTCCCATTAGATTAATTTGACTTCCTTCGGGCTCTTCAATCACCCCCTCATCCTCATCAGCATAGTTTTCTTGGAAAGGAGGCCTGATTTGCTAGTCAAGTACTCTTTGTTCCCTCTGTCTTATTTGAGGGGGGTTTATCCTAAAGTTTTGGTTTTGGTTTTGGTTTCTACACTAAGGAGCTGCCTGGTTTTCTCTGGGGAAAGTTCTCTCATTTAGGTTGATTCTCTCCATCATTGTCTCCATGGTTCTAACAAGGTTATCAATCTTAGTATCAGATGTGGAGGCTACAAACTCTTCCCCATATATGACTCTCTTTTCATTTTTCAATCTAGCCCTTTTGGAAATTAGATTTTCTTCCACAGTTACTGAACTCCTCTACATGTCTTCTAATGTAGGAGGGTCTCTCTCTCTCAGCTGATAAGCCATTCCTGGGTCAAATCCATCTAGAAATGTCATTAGGGCTAGACCTTGTGGGGGTTTCATTTGAGGAGGGAGGGCATTATATACATTATTGAACCTAGCATAGCAATCTTGGACACTCTCTCCAACGTTTCTATTAATTTTTTCGCATTCTGACAAGATTTGGAGAGGGATTTTCTTAACTTCCCATTTATGTAGGAACAGTTGCTGAAAAGCACGGAGGTCATGTATCCTATTAGGGGTCAGGCCTTTAAACCAATTTCTTGCTTCTCCCCCTAAGCTTTGAGAAAACATTCTTAATTTAATAGTTTCATCATCTATCTCTTGTCGATCAAAATAATCATCCATTCTATCCACATGTTGTTGAGAAATTGTAGAACTACTTTCATCAAATAGGGGGATTTTCGACTGATAGTCCTGTGGTAGAGGCAATAAAGGCAATGGTAGGACTAATGGGGCATACCAGGCTACCATGGCTGGTGGTTGGGGAACCCAAGGGGGTTAACAAGTGGGGGGTTGACAAAAGGAGGTGGAGGGTTGAATGGAGAAAGGTGAACAGTGGGTGTATGAATGGGGGTTTGTGGACACTGCTGAGTAAGGTTCAAGGAAATGACATGGGCTAAAGAGGCTACTGTAATAGGACTATGTTGTAAGATGGATGGGTCCAAAACTATCTGGGTTATCCAATTATTGAATTTAGTGTTGACAAGCTTTGTCCAAAGTGTGAGTCAAATTGGATATCCTACAAGTTTTTAAGGTTTTCAGGTAGGGAACTTGCCTTGTGAATAGGCTTTCTAACAGATGAAATTTCAGATCTAGGAGTTTTCCTTAGGATTTTCTCTAGATTTTCAACTATTGCAAGAGTATTTGGGTCAGGATAGGATCTGGTATAGATTCTTCGAGAAGCCAAAATTTATACCTAAGGCGTAGAGAGGTTGAAAGTTTTATAATAGCTAAAAAATAAACCAATATGTGAAAAATACTTAATTCACATAGTATTTTGATTGGGTTTTATTTGGGTTTTGATAATACTAGGTTTTATCAATAACTCCCTAGTATGGTCGACATTATGTTAGCTCCATATAATTTGTAATATTGGCAAGAAAAAATAGCAGAGAACAACATCAAACCACTTTGGAGTCCAGGACCTAGCCTTCTTGGGCTCAGAGAGGGCTCTCTTTGTATTTATGATTAACTGATTTAGCTTTCTGATTATATTTTCTGATTTTTAGGCTAGTTATAAATATTGGGGTTGTTTGTTTGATTTTTTGTTTGGATAGATAGAATGTGGGAAGCTTAATCCATTGGGGGAAGCTTAATCCATTGGGCTATGGAGTGATAAAAGGGTTGAGTTGTACATCAAATTTTCAAGGGTTTTCATATGGCAAGCTAACTATGTCAAATGGATCATTGTGGCAAGATGAATATGAGATGGCAAAAAGCTATGAGTTCAGTAAAGCTAAAGGGAAACTAAGATTCCTTTAACTATACATCAAAATAAATGTAGAGCAGACAGACTATGAATTCTGCATTCAAGCCTTTTAGAGAAAACATTCAAGATAAAAATTCAGTGAAATTAAAGAGCAGTTAAGGATTCTTTCACTAAACTTCAGAGAAAGCCTTAAGATAACAGTTTGGTAAAAATAAGGAGCATTTAAGAATTCCTTAGTTATACTTCACAAAGAAAAACCTTAAGACAACAAGCTAGTAAAAATATAGAGAATTTAAGAATTATTTAGTTATACTTTCAGAGGAGAACATTAAGATAATAGTAATAGACAGAGTTAAGATGCTCATACAACATATATTAATCTAAAATTTATGTTTTTCTATCAGAGAAATTGATGTACATTATGGAAAAAAAAAGGGAAAACATTAACGCAAAAGGGATAACATCACCATTAACATAGCTCAAGGATCCTATGAACGTGCTTGTATTATTGATGTCCATCTCAAAAATAGTTACAGTGCTCCAATGCAATAATCTTTGCAACTCAGAGTCTAAACAATGTCTAACCAACCAACACTGATAATGAAAATACATGTAGTATTTAACTGCAACTGAGGTGGTTGCCCTAATCTAGGGTGACAGATTGCATTTACTAGAGAGTAAATGAAATTTTGAAAATTGAGACCATGCAAGGGCTAAGCCAAAAATATATCTGACAAACCTAATGTAATAATAACTTTCCAATTAACTCATGAGCTAACTTTAAAATATCTTGGGCCAACTACCTGCAAAATTAAATTTTACAATAACTTCTGAACTGATGCTAAAATATCTCTGACTGAAATATTAACTTTGGTAGCTTTCATTAAATCAAAATTAAGTTGGAGGTGGCCAACATGGTTTTGAAGAGGCAAATGCTGAGTGGTATTGACATCTGGCTTTGTCTTTTGATTTACCACTTCATAGACCATAAGAGAGGATGCATCACTAGCACTGAAAAAAAATATATTTCACGTTGTTTATCATCTGAATATTTCTTAACTCTATACTTTAAACTCTGTTTCTCATCTTTAACCCATCTTTATCTGTCTTTCATCTTTTTACTTCCTTCGTTGTCCCTGTAAACTCTCCTTTTAGTTTACTATTTTATTTTTCTTGAACTTTGTTCTTTAACTGTGTCTTTTATATGTTTTCATCTTTTACCCTAACTGTTCCTTTCCTTCTTTTATCCATTTCTTGCTCATAATACTTTGTAGAACGAGGCTCTTAAATTGAAATCCCGAGAGTATGGATTTAACAAGTTTTTGGGAACTATAACTGAGAGTTGTTCATTCCATCTTCAGGTATGATAATCACCTGTAAAATTAAAAACAGTTGTTAATTTAAAACACAGTGTTTTGTAGGGAAGCGATATGGCTTGAAGGAACTCAAGAAATCTATGGAAGGAGTCCGGATAGTAGGGGTTTTTCAATTTATGCATTTATTAATGGCCTTCCAGGTCTTTTAGGAATGTGGCAAGGGTTATCGTAGTGGTTCTGGATTTTACCGCGATAGCACAAGGCTTCAAAATATTTCAAATGGTTAGTGGTTTTGTCTTATGGTGCAGAGGTGGTTTATGGTTTATAGAACAATGCATGAGCAGTTAGGTGGTTTGGTTTGAGGGTATGCGACGAAGCACAGGGGTGACGCATAGCAGATGGGAGGGTTGAAAAACCGCCTGTTTCACAACCCCCCAATGGTTCTAAACAATGGAAATTTGTGGGTGCAAAAAAGGTTGGGGACCATTGGATTAGGTGATGGAGATCGGATGGTGGTTAGGCGAAGGATAGAGTACGGGTCAGTTTGAACAGTGGGGTTGGGGCTTGAATGAAGACAGAGGGTTTAAACATTAGCATGGGGTTTTAATATATTTAAGGGGAAGCAATGTAATAGTGGGGCCCCGAGATACCAAAATGGAAGGTAATAGTGATTAGGTTTTAATCATAATAAGGGGTCGTGGAAACAAATAGAGTTTATTGTGCAATGTAGTGAGGGAGGGGTATAAGATAAGTGGGAAAATAGTATAAGGTAGGGGAATAGAAAAAATTTAGGAGGGGAAGAGGTTAAAATAACATCAGAGTAAGGTATTTTAAATGTGGAGGCCCCATATTATTTTAATTAAAATCATTGTAAAAATGAGTTTATTACACGTTTTTAATGGAAAATGGAAATGAGTAAAAGGGGAAGGGATTATATATTTGGAAATGGGGTTTTAAATGGGGTTTTTGAACATGAGAATTTCAAAAAAGGTAAAATGAAAGATAATGGAGAGGTTAAATGAAAAATAATGAAGGCAGTGAGATTTGGCTTTCCATCACACTTAATAAAAAAAAAATTCCTCTTTTAACTGAATCAAATGGTAGATGGACTTATTTGACCTCTTTGTCACCCATAATATCCTTTCCTTTTTGAAAATAAAAAGATAGCCACGGAATATTTTTTTCAGCATGAAAAATATAAGGAATAGGCAGTCATATGGTGATACTGTAAAAATACAAGACATAAGAAAGAGGGGCAGGGAAAAAATTTCAAGGGAAAAGAGGTAAAATCGAAATGGGACAGGGACAGTTTATTTTGAAGAAAGGGGTGGTAAATCTCAATATGAAAAAAATAAGAATTATGGAGGGAATTTTACGAAAAGGGAACAAGAAGAAAGGAAAATTTTCACCTCAAAATATGCCTGAAATAGTGCTGAACCAAAAATAATTGCAGCGAGAATTGAGTGTTGCTTGAATAAATATTTTCGGATCAGTTGTCCCGAACTTGTATAAGGGCTTAGTTCCTGCACTGGAAAACCTGCTTCTTCTTAGTAATAGTTAACACATATAAAGATCAAGTAACATTCCCATTTTATTAAATATTTATCCTCCTGCCAACATGCTAGTTTTCAGGCTGATCCTTCTGTGATCATGTCAGTAAATTGATTTTCACAACCACAGGAAACTGATTTTTTTTCTTTTTTCTTTTTATTTTTTGTCATTTTTTTGGATTTTCATTTTCTTGTATTTTATTTATGGAAAATAAAAAAGAAGATTTGTAATAGGTTGGCACAACCACCTACCATGTGTAATTCAAATTTTTGTTATACTTGCTACATGAATTTTTCCTTTGTGAGAGGCTGAAAATATACTTTAAGTCTATGCTAGTTCACAAGGAATACTAATTCTTTCCCATCAATATTTTTAATTTCTACTACCTTATTTTCAAAAAATTTAATCACTTCATAAGGTCACATCCAGTGTGTATGGAATTTCCCTATAAAATGTTTAAATCTAGAGTCATAAAGGAGTACCCAATCACCTAGTTGGAACTGCTTCTTTCTGATAAACTTGTCATGCCACTTCTTGCGTTTTTGTTGAACTAACATATTCTATTGAAAATCATATCTCATGAACTCATATAACTCATTTAGCTACAATAGACGCTACTGATGTGCTTCTGAGAGATCTAGTCCCAATTGAACTGCAGTTCGGAAGGTCTTTATCTGGAACTCGATCGACAAAAGGAATTGTTTCTCGTATACTAACTCATATGGTGTGTACCCATTTCTGTTCCACCAAGTGGTTCGATAAGCCCATAGGCTTTAGGAAATATGTTGGCACAATCCTTCCTATGCAGATTTACTATTTTGGTGAGGATGGATTAGATCACCTCATTCGTAGATTCCACATGGCCATTTTCTTGCGGGTGATACAGTGTTGATTTTATATGCCGAATTTTATATTGATCCATCACACCTTCTACCAGATTAGAGACAAAATGTGATCCATTATTAGTAAAAATCTCTTTGGGAATAACAAATCTTGTAAAAAATTCATTAAACAAAAATTCAACAACAACTTTTTTAGTAGAGAAAGAAATAACTTTAGCCTCTACCCATTTTGTAACAAAGTCCCTACAAAACAAAATATGATTTTTATTTAAAGACGTTGGATTTATTGGTCCTAAAAAATCAATAGCCATTTTTCAAAGGGCTCAATCATGAATTGAGGACATAAAGGCATTTCATTGCCTCGGACAGGCTAGCCCATGCGCTGACAACTATCACATTGCTTGACATATTGTTTGGCATCCTTAAAAAAGGAAGGCTAAAAGTAGCCAGCTCGTAATATCTTGTATGTAGTTCTCTTATCAGCAAAATTTCCCCCACAAGGTTCATCATGGGCATATTTCATAATTTCAAACACTTCTTCCTCTCTTACACATCCATAAATGATAAGATCTGTTTGCCAAAACCTTGACCTTTTAGTTGTTTGCTAAAACCTTCATCATGTGATAAATTTCATATACATTGTTAGATTGAGTCTATCCAAGTGTATTTGGGATTAAAATGATGATATCTCTGATTTGGCACTAGTTTCAGGAGATTTTGATCACTTTGATTTTTTTAGCATATTTTTGATCCCCTGGATGAGGTGTACTCTTGCATGCTTTGCCCTGCCTTTCCCTGAAGTAGTTCCACCAGATCTAGTGATCGTCTACATACCTAATAAGGTAAAAATTTAACTTTTTGAACTTTTTAAAGTCCTCCCACTTATTCATTAGAGGCTCTCACTCCAACCTCAAGATTTTTGTGTGACTTTCTCACCAAGTTAGGGCACGAGCCTTTAATTTCAGTTGCACAAATGAAATATTATGTTCCTCCTCTATATGATGAACACTGAAATACACTTCTATTTTATAAAACTAGTGATTTAGCTTTAGAGTGTCAATTTCACTTTGGTATGGATTGATATTAACCTTTGCTTACATTTTGAACAGGGACTCTGAATGGTTCATGGTACTCAAAATAGGTTGATATTTTTCAAGTCCTTACATTGATTGGTTCTCCTTTTCTTCTTGATCTCCTGATTTTCCCTCTTATTTGTCCTCTACATTAGAACCCCCATATTATTTGAATATCTCAAGCATATTGCTTAGACATGTCATTGGGAGATTTACATTATGATTTATATCCATGAATTATTGTTCCAAATGTGACAACCTCTCCTCTGCAGGATCACGAGGGTTATTCATAGATTTTTTGACCATGATTAGGGTTTTAAAAAATTTGGCCCAGTCGATCTAGATCCCTTGAAAATATCCATCATTTATCCAAAGAAACCCTCTCTGTCCCGGTCTGTAATATTCCAAAATTGGAACAACTCAGCAAGCATGCACTAAAAATGCATTTCCAGCAACATATGCTATAAAATAGTGAAATGGAATCTTGGATCCTATATATTAGTCATTATAAAACCTAAATCCAAGAATAGAGCTTAAACAAATCAAACTAGGTGGGCTAAAAAGAACTCCCACACTAGTGTAGATGAAAATGACTAAAAACCCCAAATACTGCAACACAAGGATTTCTGCATAAAAGTAACTGCGCAGTCTAAAAGATGGTTTTAACTCAGAAAATACGAGAACAATTATATGTACTCATATATTATACATTCATGCTTAAAAACTAAGATCTAGTCTCCTTATACAAAATACAAGAGAACTCGGCAAGGGTTTCTTGTCAAACACTTTGCATACAAATGTGATCTTCAGAAAATTACTGAATAATCACTAAAAAAATGAAGCATAAGAGTGCATAAGGCTGAATGATGACTGATATGATGTATATCCCTCAAGGGCTTCCTCCCATTAAATGTTGGACCTTTCAATCACAAGAAAACACTGCAACGGAGCCACTAGACCATCTGCTGAATGCTGCCTCCAAAATAACACATTCCCTAGCTAGAACAGTGCTGGGAATGTAGGGGAAATGTGTGTTATGATAAAAAATATCTGAGATAGGCTCTATATATCTCCAAATAGGTCCCTCAAGTGAAGGAAACCTTCCTCCACTGAGAAACTAGCTTCGAAACTGGGATTCCAATCCCTTCCACTGCTGCACCCAGCAACAGTGCACAATATCTGGAAAAAACTGTGCTAATGAATTAGGTTGAAGCTTGGCCAGAAAAATTGATGTGGAATGATGAATGAAAAGTCTCCCAATGAGGCTCCTCAAGGAGAGAGTTGGGATTCCCACTCAGGAACACCCGGTGATAAACAACACTACAACCCTGCTAAGCAGCAAAGGAAGCAAAAATTCTTAGCAGACAAAATAACAATATAAAGCATGAAGAAAGATGGTGCCATCCTCTTCCTTAAATAATTTATGATTTTTCTTTCCTTTGGCCCCACTCAATTAGGTCATCTCTATCAAAATATTCCCCTCCCTCCAAAATTGCGTTATTCCTCCTTTGATTCCTCCTCCTCCACAACTGCATTGTTGACTTAGTCAAAGTGGACTGAATCAACTTGATAATAGCCCTATTCACACATGGAGGTGTTTTATTAAGCTGTAAAGAGTGTCCCCTTTCACACTTGAAGTGTTTTTATTTTTCCTTAAGAGACGTAGGGGCTTTTCTACCCATTTATTCACTGGTTAGAGATGCTACTAACTCTAATGTTCCATCTAGCTTTGAGGCTAAAATTTGGGAACATTATAGTCCTACCTTCCAAAATATTTGATTGTCCTCAAGAAAATTCATAGGGAGAGAAAAATTTCTCCCCTCCTCCTCATGTGGCCTCCCATCAATGGCCTCCATCACTGCTTCAAGATAATCTGCAATAAAACTGTCATCCAATGTTTCCTCCCAAGTGTGCAAAACCAAATGGCCCACATCAATCATAGGTGGAAAGTGTGAATGGAAACATGTTTGATCTCTCATGGCCTCCACAAAGTAGGAGTGATGAAAAACATGTTGAATGAGTGACTCCCTCACCCATACTATCATCCAAATGCAATGAGTGATCCTAGGTAGCTCATCAAGAAAATCATCAACCCCAGTTTTGTACAATGTGTTGGGGCTGTATGGAGAGATTGCATTCTGACATCCCAATGTTTTCTCTCTCCATTTATGGTAAACATGGGGCTACCTCTTTCCTTGGGCTAAAATAGCTTGGCCTCCAAGATTGGCTTAAGATCCCCCATCAAACAATTCAACCATGAAGTGCCTCCTTAAGTTCTTCAAGTGGTTCCTCCCACAAGAAGGGAAAAAGTGTGATATAGAAATCATGGTTTTACCATGGCTCCTCCTGAAATGTACAACATGTAAAGTGGGGAGAATCATGCTCCCAATGGGCATCCTCAATCTCAAGCCCACTCTCCAACCAAAACTTCCCTTGAACATAAACATATCAACAATATATGGAAGCAAAGTACAATGAGAACAAGTTGTCAAGTGACAACCGGAGAGTGAATCATAGTTCCACTCATGGAACCAGAACAGTGCATCCTTGCCCTGCATCAGAATATGAAATAACAAGTTCTTCCCTAGCCACTTGTTTGCTGCCACAATCATCTCATAAGATGAAAACATAGAGATACAATGTGGTATCAATGGTGCACATCAAGAATCATGTGGCTTCCCCCACAAACCACCAATGATATAGCCAATATCAATGCTACAAAAGGCTGTAAGTACATTATTATAAAATATGCAAGAAGGAATGACCCTCCTTGGTACAATATGTTGCTCATATAAAGTAAAGAAAGGTAAATCATAATGCAAATGTATACCTCCTCTACCATGCACTCTGGTCCTTGAGCTGAACTGGCTCAACTGAAAATGATCCCTCACTCCCAATGAGTAGGAAGGTGGTTGTGATATCTTCTTTGTTACCATCCGGGATATGCATCTCTCCATATGCGGAAATATGTCATGCTGAATGCCCTCCCAAATGAACTCCTCTGCCAAGGAAAGATATGCATCAAAATGCATGGAAGAGAAATACTCATGTGTTGCATGTAGCAATTTCTCCTTGAGACTAGAAGCTCTAGTCAAGAAGACTCTGCCATGTGAATAGATGACCATATCATCCACCATACACTCATCATTTCTATCCGAGACATCGAGAATCATGCATGCACCAAGATCCTTGGAGTACTCTATTAAGAGCTGAGATCTCCGGTAAGGATTAATCCTCCTAAGAGACAGCGCTAGTGATCTGGCATGTGAAGCTCTCCTCATGATGCTACCTGCTACTTTGACATCCCCCATGCCAAATTTCTCCTCCAAACTCTTCACCTTCCAAAATCCAAGAGCGATGAATCCAAAGACAAGGTGTCTTTCATCAATGATAGATCTGGTGGCCTCCCAGGTGGAATGCCTCCATGTAGTGAGACATCAATGTCAAGAGTGGACTGTACATATGGTTGGGAAACCTTGCCTTTACTTTCATAGTGCAATACAGTCAGCCTCCTCTTTGCACTAGCTCTCTGAAATAGAGAAGGGTGTGTGCCTCTCATCACTTGATGCTTCTCTTTCTCCCTACCTCCTCCTTCCAGCTGCAATGCTACACAATCATGCTGCTCACTGATTGTGATGGGACCTCTATGTATGAGATCCCAGGGAACTTCTTGTAGATGTACAAGAATCCCTCCTGTTGGAGCATGTGCTCCTCCTCCCTCTTCATGAGGTAGTAGATATGCTCTAGATGTGACATTGTTGTTGCCCTGATCTCCATCAATATGTATGGGAAAAATCTCAATAGTTGGATCCTCTTCTGAAAAAGAGATCCCCAATTCTAGGAATATGAACTGCCTGGGCACGGTAATGCAAGATGCCGCCTTCTCCCATGAGCCATGGTTTTGTTTTCTCGGCTGAGGTTCGCTTCATGTGTCTTAGGAAGTTTTTCACCAAACCTTCCCACCAATGTTTCTATGAATATTGCATAAGAGGAAATGTTTGCATTTTTTAAGTAACAAGATTCAAAAATCCACCATGCATGAGCCTTACCTCTGAAATGCAGCACTGCAACTCTGATGGCTTCATCTTCAGAAATATGGTGCAGCTACAAATAGGAGTCTAGCTCCTTCACCCAAGCTCCAGCTCAACATGTAGGTGATCTGACAAAAGTAGATATAATAAATATACTTGCATCCTACTGCTTGCTCTTCTCCACCTGGATCTTGCAAAACTCTTGGAAATTAGTATGATCTTTAAACCTCTCAGTTTGGGATTCATACTTCGGCAACAAATCACTAAGAGTCATCCGCTTAGGAATTCTTCCTCCTTTCATCCATCTCAAGATAGAACTAGGAACTTGATGGCATTATGCATCATGGTGTGTAGCTTCATGCTCACACTCACCATGTGCAAATCTATATTCAACTCTAGATCCAAAATCCTTTGGAGATCCCATCTCCAATCTCATTTTCTTCAGCTCTCCTTGAAAGATCTACATAGATTTTAGAAGAAGCTTTGTAAGCTTGTCTTCCTTCCTTCCTTCACATACTAAAGCATTCTATTTTCTATCCATCTCTCCTGAAATCTTAATGGCTTGAGATCCACAGGCTGAGCCAAGATTGAAGCTCTGATACCACTATAATATTCCAAAATTAGAACAGCTCAGCAAGCATGCACTAAAAGCGCATTCCCAGCAACATATGCTATAAAATAGTGAAGTTGACTCTTTTATCCTATAGATTAGTCATTATACAACCTAAATACAAGAATAGAGCTGAAACAAATCAAACTAGGTGGGTTAAATAGACCTCCCACACTAGTGTAGTTGAAAATGACTAAAAACCTCAAATACTGCAACACAAGGATTTATGCATAAAAGTGACTGTGTAGTATAAAAGAGGGTTTTAACTCAGAAAATAGGAGAACAATTATATATACTCATATATTAGAAATTGATGCTTAAAAACTTAGATCTAGTCTCCTTATAAAAAATACAAGAGCACCTAACAAGGGTTTCTTATCAAACACTCTGCATACAAATGACTACCGAATAATCTACCGCAACATTGAAGCATAAGAGTGAGGGCTGAAATATGACTGCCTCTCCCCATGAAAGGTTGGACCTTTCAATCACAAGAAAACACTGCAACGGAGCCACTAGACCATTTGTTGAATGTTGCCTCCAAAATAATGCATTCCCTAGCTGGAACAATGCTGGGAATGTAAGGGAAATGTGTGGTCTGATACCAAATATCTTAAATAGCCTCTATAGCTCTCCAAATAGGTCCCTCAAGTGAAGGAAACCTTCCTCCAATGAGAAGCTAGCTCAGAAACCGAGATTCGAATCCCTTCCACTCCTGCAGCCAGCAATACTGCATAATCTCCGGAAAAAATTGTGCTAATGAAGTAGGTTGAAGCTTGGGCTGAGAAACTGATGTGGAATGATGAATGAAAAATCTCTCAATGCAGCTCCTCCAGGAGAGAGGTGGGATTCTCGCTCGGGAACACTCGGTGCTAAACAACACTACAACCCTGCTAAGCAACAAAGGAAGCAAAAAGTCTTAGCAGACAAAATAACAATCTAAAGCATGAAGAACAATACTTCCATCCTCTTCCTTAAATAAGTTATGAGTTTTCTTGCCCTTGGCCCCACTCAATTAGGTCATCTCTATCAAAATATTCCCCTCCCTCCAAAACTATGTTATTCCTCCTTTGATTCCTCCTCCTCCACAACTGCATTGTTGACTTAGTCAAAGTGGATTGAATCAACTTGATAATAGCCCTGTTCACACATGGAGGTGTTTTATTAAGTTGTAAAGAGTGTCCCCTTTCACACTTGAAGTGTTTTTATTCCTCCTTAAGAGACTTAGGGGCTTTTCTACCCATTTATTCATTGGTTAGAGATGCTACTAACTCTAATGTTCCATCTAGCTTTGAGGCTAAAATTTGGGAACATTACACAGTCCTTTGTTTTTCCTTAGTTTATATCACATTTTACTCAAAATCCCTCATGCTTTTGTTTAGTTTGAATAATTATTTTCATAGTTTTGTGCATTCTCAAAGATAATAGAGTAATTATTTTCCATTCCCTTTTTTTAACGAGATTTAAACATTAAAAGAATCATTAATAATAGTTTGTATGTTTGTAGGTTTAAAATTGAGTTGATTATATTTTTTTATGCATATGCCAACAAGCGTTGATCCTACATTCAACTTCCTATACTATGTGTGTTAGTGTGTTTGGTGCATGTATGTACGAAATCACACCAACTTAAAGGGTGTCGTTTTCCCTCTTAAGTTATTGGTCATAGGCAGAAAATACATGGATTCAAGCAAGTTAGTGGAACATGTTAGAACATAAACATACTAGATAGAGAAATAGCATGCATATTCAAACATAAAAATTAAACTAAAACTAAAACAAATAACACACAAGATCTAAATAGAGTCAAACAACTTCAATAATGAAAATGGTGGTGCTTATGTCCTCTCTTATTGAGTGCTGGTAGGAATGAGGATGAAAATTTAACCCACTATTATGAAACGAGCTCCAAAAATAGAAGAAAATAGATATCAATGCCTTAGAAATATGCCACTTCGAGGGGGAAACCTCCAATACATTACATGAATGAACAATTCTTGAATGATACAAATTACAAAACCTCCTTTCTATATATAGGAGTCCATGGGGCAACAATGTAATCCTAGTGGGGCCACAATGTAATCCTAGCCGACCTAACAATAATAATTTAAGGGCACAATAATAACAATATGGGGGTTATATGAGTACAATAATAACAATAAGGGGGTTACAATAACAACGATAAGGGACTATACTAGTAATATAGGGACCTAACATGCCCCTCTCCGTCAAAAAAGTGTTGTCCTCAACACTTGAGTAGCTATGGGTGCTTTTGTATAAAATTCTCATCCTCCCATGTAGAATCTTTAGTGGGTAAGTTCTTCCACTTGATGAGATACTCTGAAATTGATAAATTTTGTAGCTATCAAGTTCTTGCTTCTGTGACCACTTCAGGTTCCAATGTGATTTTTCCTTCTTCATCAAGACTTAGCAATATTGTTTGAACTGGAAAATTTTCACCTATAACCTTCTTTAAGCATGAAACATGGAAAACTTGATGCACTCGTGAAAAAGAAAGAAGCTCCAATTTGTATGCCATAGTACCAATATTTTACTACACCTTCTAAGGACCATAGTACTTTGGCGATAATTTATAATCCTTCTTAGCTTGCTTGAGGGACATTTGTTTGTATGGTTGTAGCCATAAAAATACCCAGTCTCCTACTTCAAAACTTATCTCACTGTGATGTTGATCTGCCTGTTGTTTCATTTGATTTTGTGCCAAATTCAGGTTATCCTTTAAGAGTTGGAGAACTTTTTGTTGATGCTCGATGTGATCTTCCACTACTTGAACCTTGGAATTTTCTCTTTAAAATGATGTGATGGATGGTGGATGATATCCAAAAAGTGCCATAAATGGGGTCATTTTTGCTGCAGTATGGAAGGAAGTGTTATACCACCATTCAGTGAGAGGTAACCACTTGACCCATTGTGTTTGTTTGTTAGATACAAAACAACAAAGATATCCTTCCAAAATTTTATTTACTATCTCATTTTGACCATTGGATTGAGCATGATAAGATGAGCTAGGAGCTAATTGAGTACCCAAACAAGAAAATAACTCCGTCCAAAAATTTCCAGTAAAAATGGGATCTCTATCACTCACAATAACCCTTGGGTTTCCATTTAGCCTTTGAATTCTATCAATAAATGTAGTAGCAACTGTACTTGCTTTAAATGGATGAGATAATGCACAAAAGTGTGCATACTTGGTAAGTCTATCAACTACCACCATGATGACACTCTTTCCTTCGAACATAGGTAAGCCTGTGATAAAATCCATTTAAATCTCCTCCCAACGTTGAATTGGAATGGATAAAGGTTGTAGAAGTCTCGGGGTCTTAATTTTCTCAACTTTATTCTGTTGGCAAACCAAACATTTCGCCACAAAATTTTGAATATCAGATTTAAGGCCATCCCAAAAAAATTCTTTCTTCACCCTGTGGTAAGTTTTTAAAAATCCTGAGTGTCCTCCTAAAGGAGAAGTGTGCATTTCCAGAAGAATCTTTTGTTTTAGTTGGGAATTCTTACAAAGATATAAGCGATCTTTGTACCATAAGGAATCATTTTTCCAACTAAATATATCAGATGTACTAGGATCTTGCTGCAACTTTTGAATGAGTGTCCACACTTCTTTGTCCTTCTTCCATTCATCCCTTGCTTCGGTTATCCAATCTGGTTGGATAATAGAAATGGCACAAAGCAATGCTTCCACCTCTTCATTCTTTCTTGAGAGTGCATCTGCAACAACATTTAGCTTCCCTATTTTGTAGATTATTTCAAAGTCATAACCCAACATCTTTGTGACCCATTTTTGCTGCTCTTCTGAAGATAGTCTTTGTTCCAAAAAGTTTTTAAGACTATCATGATAAATTTTTACCTTGAAGTGTCTTCCCATTAGGTAAGTTCGCCATTTCTTTAGTGCATGCAGTATTGCTAACATTTCCTTCTCATAAATAGGTTTCTGTAAATACTTTCCTTTGATTGGACGACTTTCAAAAGCAATGGGTCTTCCTTCCTGCATTAAAACTGCACCAATTCCATTTCCTGAGGCATCACATTCCACAATAAAGGTTTTTGTGAAGTCTGGCGTAGCTAAGACCGGTGCTAGGCACATTGCCTCTTTAAGATGTTCAAAGGCCTTAGTTTCTTCGGGAGTCCATGAAAATGCATCTTTCTTCAATAATGTTGTTAGAGGTGCTACTATTCTCCCATAATTCTTAACAAACTTGCGATAATACCTTGTTAACCTGAGAAATCCTCACAACTACTTTATGGTTGTGGGGAATTTCCATTCCTTAATGGCTTTAATTTTGTTAGGGTCTACCTTAACTCCCTCGTGAGATACAATATGACTCAAATACTCCACCTCTTGTACTCAAAAGAAAAATTTGGATTTTTTTGCATATAATTGTTTGTCCTGCAATAGTTTAAGCACCTTGTCAACATGTTGAACATGATCCTTCCAAGACCTGCTGTAGATTAGTATATCATCAAAAAATACTAGCACAAATTTTCTAAAGAAGGGTTTGAAAATGGAATTCATCAACCCTTGAAATGTAGAAGGTGCATTGGTAAGGCCAAAAGGCATGACCAAAAATTCATAATGCCCCTCATGAGTTTGAAATGTTGCTTTCGGAATATCTTCAGTATTCATTCTAATTTGATGATATCCTGAATGAAGATCCAACTTGGTAAAATAAATTGCTCCATGTAATTCATCCAATAATTCATCAATCACAGGAATGGGAAATTTATATTTAATGGTGAGCTTATTGAGCTCCCTATAATCCGAACACATGCACGATGATCCATCCTTCTTGTGTACCAATACTACAGGAGCAGAGAAAGAAGCTTGACTAGGTTTAATTATACCAACCTCTAACATTTCTACAATCATACATTCAATTTCGCTCTTTTGGACATAAGGACATCTATAAGGCCTTATGTTTGGAAGAACACTTCCTGGAATCAAATTAATAGCATGATCATGATCATGAATAGGTGGGATTCCTTTGGGAGTTTCAAACACCTCGGAATGATTGTCCAAGACTTTTTGGAGATCTGCATAAATAAATGATTTTGATGTTGAAAATTCTAGTGATCATAATTGTGCAATTACGCCTCTTTTTTCTTTCTTTAGAATATTTGTCATGACATTAGAGCTTATTATATTTCCTGGCTTCCCTGCAATACCCCGTAATTTGACTTCCTTTCCTTCTGAAAAAAATTCAAGAAAACTTCTTGAAAATTAAAAGCTGTTGTCCCCAAAGATTGTAACCATTGTACTCCTAGTACAACATCAGCACCTCCCATAGGAATGGAAAGCATTGGACTATTCAATACATATTCCCCCATGGTTAGCTTGATATTATGGCATTTTCCAGAGCAATTTATAGTTCCTCCATTTGCAACCATCACTTGACATTCTAGTGCTAGGTATAGAAAACAATTCAATTCCTTGGCTACCTTACAATGAATAAAATTATGGGTACTACCTGAATCAATCAACACTATTACCTTTTTCTTCTTCATATGTCCTTCTATCTTAAGAGTTTGAGGAGTGGTAATTCCTGCCAATGCATTACATGATATGGTCAGACTCATTTCTTCCTCTTCTAGGGTTGGTTCCTGGTGTATATCCTCTTCTTTTGAATATTCTTGTTCATTTTCTTCTTCCTCTTCACAATCTATGTAAAATAATTTCTTCTCAGCACACTTATGACCTTTAGTGTATTTTCTATCACAACTGTAGCAAAGCCCTTTTTCTCTTTTTCTTCCAATTGTTGTGGTGTCAACCTTGTAGGTTGTGGAAATCTAGGCGTAGCAACACTTCCTTCTTTATAGAATTGAGTGGTAGGCTTCCTTGTCGCCATAATGTTACATTCAACTTTTCTTGCCAACCTGAATGCCTTCTCCAATGAATCAGGTTCCAAAACGCGAACTTCATGTTGGATGTTATCCTTTAAAGTGCCTATGAAGAGATCAATCCTGTGTTCCTCTGGAATATCAGTTACTCTTATATTCAATTTTTGGAAGTCCTCAATGTGCTGCCCCACTAAACCCTTTTGTTTGAGATTTATCAATTGGCTAAAGAAGGTGTTGCTCCTTGTATCCTCATAATGTGCTATCATTTCCTCCGTAAAAATTGACCAAGTGACAATTTTTTTACGGGAGCAAAGCCATCGATACCATACAAATGTATTTTGTTCTAAATGTAAAGTTGCAATGCGTACATTTTGTGTTTTTTTCACATTATGGAGATCAAAATATTGCTCCATCTGTAGTATCCATGTTACAGGATCCTTTCCATCAAACTTCCTCATATCCATTTTTGGAATATGGTGGTTCTTCCCTCCAATATTAGAGTTTATGAAATCACGATTAACATTTATTTTGTTCTCATCATGAGTTTCCTCTACTATCTTTTCACCATTACGAAACATTTCTTGTATCAACTTTGTCAAACCTTCCATGTCTGCTTTTAGATCATTTTTCATGTTTTCCATATTAGCTTCCATGTCATCCATCTTAGATTCCATGCCAGCTTCCATGCCATTCTTCAAACCATCCATATTAGATTTCACACCTTTATTCAAACCATCCATCTTAGTTTCCATGACTTTCATTAAAACTTCCATGTCATTTTTTGTTTCTCTTTGCTAGAGCGAAATGTGTTGCAATTTCTCTTATAATTTTGATATGTTATGTTGCCATTCTTCATCTTCATGAGTCATAGTAAAGCCTTCTAATGGCTTAATGGGTGTTTGAATTATTTTTAGGTGCCATTTTAGAATGAAATACTGATATCTATTTTACAATATTCCCTTGGAATCAATTCAACTTGATTCTTCAAGCAAGACTTATGCAATTTGGAAAAAAATATACACACCTTTTACTTGCTTTTGAGGAGCTCAATATTGAAATTTAATTATCTGTAAAATTGCGGATCCTCAATATCTAAAATTCAGCCCTGTAGTATCCCTCTAAATCTTCTTTCAAATGCCATGGGTCTAACCTGATTTGGATTCTTCAAGACAAAGTTATGTCCAATCTCCCACCATGACCTAATTATGGACTAGTTTAGTAGAGCGAACTTGTATGACTTGACACATGTCACTGTTTCCTCCTTCAGCTCTGAAATTGATAGAAAGGAAACTAAAAGTCCATGTACTTGTGACCAATTTTTATAGCATTCCAATCGGATGCTCAGAGAGAGAGTTATGAATATTTTCCCACGATCACCTCTTTGAGATGAAATTGAGGAGCCTGGAAAAGCCCTAACTTCCACAAACCATATCTCTGAAACTATTGTGCACCAAGCTCTAAAATTTTGGGAAGATGTTCCTTAGGAATTTGGCTTCACACTCTAAAAATTTCAGCCTCTTAAACTTGATAGGAAAAAAATTTATAGTAAAAATTCCATGATGACCTGTTTATGTTAAATTTAAGAGCTTGCAAAAAGCCCTAACTTCCACAGATCATGTCTTAGACAATATTGCGTAAAAAGATCTAAAATTTTGCAATGATGTGCCTTAGGATTTCAGATTTTCACTCTAGAAATTTCAGCTTCTGAACATTCTTAGAAAAAAATTTATAGCGAACATGCCATGATGACCTGTTTGGAGCAGAGAAACCCTAGACTCCAAAGCTCTGATACCAAATGTTGTGAAACCAGCTCTAAAAATAGAAGAAATAGATATCAATGCCTTATAAATAAGCCACTTTGAGCGGGAAACCTCCAATACATTACATGAATGAAAAATTCTTGAATGTTACAAATTGCAAAACCTCCTTTCTAGATAAAGGAGTCCATGGGGCCATAATGTAATCCTACCCGACCTAAAAATAATAATTTAAAGGCACAATAATAACAATATGGGGGTTACAGGGGTACAATAATAACAATAAGGGGGTTACACTAACAACAATAAGGGACCATACTAGTAATATCGGGACCTAACACCCACTTTCCAAGGGGCCCTTAGAACTAGGGGTTCTAAGTCCTGATGCAAGGATTTCTTTACTTCTGAGCTGCCTTGGTGCAAAGTCTCCCTCTCTCTACTATGGTCGACTGGAGTTGTTGGATGGCCAGGAAATGAGTCCTCTCTATCTTTGCTCTAGATCACACACTGCTGGTATTTCTTGGGGTAATTCTGGCCAGCATAACAATGTCCTCTCAAGTTGTTCATCTCTTGGTGGCCTTTTATAGGAGAATTCAAATCCTTCTCCCCTCTCTTGGTACATTGTGGATAGTGACCCAAGATGAGGGTGATTCCATTGTGTGCCACATTTATTCCAGTGTGTGATCCCTTGATGTCCTAAGGAGGCTTGGGTGGTTGTCCTTAGGCGGCTTCATGTGTGGAATCAGTGTCTTGGAGTGCGTCTTGTGGTCCCGGAAAGTGACTTCCGCCACTCCCAAGATTACATGCTTTTTGGGTCAAAAGGTGCGCAAGGGCGCGTTTATTAAAGGATTTTGCACGCAAAAGCACATTTGACTAGTCCCTATTGTAAGCAATTTGATTTTTCCTCAGACGTTATAGATTTTCAAATAATTTTAGACTCTTTAATGTCTCTCAGCCCTATAAATCCTTCTACCTGACATTAAATAATGTCACCTTTTCTTGTACGATTTTCCAGTGATAACAGTTGCCCCCTAATGTGTGAGGTATAGGAAGAACTATATAGCCAAAATACATTATAGTTTCTTTTCTGTATACTATGCATAGAGAGAGAGAGAGAGACCTACATGTAGCTCAAAATTGGAGACACCCTACACTGGATTGAAGAACGACCATGTCATGTGGGACCCCTGTATGAAATGGTATAACACAATATATAAAAATTTTCTATGAGGGGGGCATGTCCCATGCTTATGATGCTTTGGCTAGTTAAACAAATCTATTTGATAGATACAAATTCTGTCTGTGTCACTAATATGGTTGTGATCTATTGGTTGATGACGACGACTACTGATGCCCTCAAGGCCATTTTTTTCTTTGACAATAGGTAGAATGTGGTACCCATATGCGTAAACTTGGTATGGCATGTAAATGCACATTGTATGCATAGGCACTGGCTAGGACCTCCTGCATAAGCATTGCTGTTAGAGATGCTTATAAAGGCATGGGTTTTGACGGATTTGATCAACTTGTAATGGTTGTAAGGTATGATACCATCTTGACATGAAAGCTTGTGCTGTAGTCAAATTTTAGGAGGATAAATGAAATATGTGGGCAATGATGTCTCACATATTGCCACCCAAGGATGCCCTTTTTATGGAGAGGGGTGATCCAAGGTACCACTTCCTTTTCGGAAAGGAGGTGTTGAAGTCGATAAAAGTGAAGCCTCAACCGAACGAGAGGGTCACTAATGTGGAGGATCAGGATCTTGGATGTGATGGGTTTAACATAGGGATGATGGCAAGGGGGGATTCAGTGGCCCAAGGCCGGAGTATAAAAATAAACTTGGCTAAAGTCATAACTATTTCTGATGGGGAAACCCCTAGAGTCAGTAGGACTTCCAAGGTGGGTATAAACTCGTTATGAATGTCATAGTGGATTTTGTGTGAGGGTGGTATACTCCAACCAAGGGTGTTCAGGGATTGCTGCCATGGGAGAAAAAATGGATGAGTGGGTGGGGGACATAGTGCACTGTTTGCTGTCTTTCTACACTTACCAAAAGAATAAAATAATGGGTTTTGGTTTGTACAAAACACAGAGACGGGTGACCCAAAACATGAAAGTGTTCGCTCACTGATGAAGTGAGGTTTGTGTTTTGCTGAGGGTGGGGGCCCCATTGGTTGGTCTCATGTGTGAGGTTGATGAAGTGGATGAAAAAGTATTGCAAATTGGTTATGTTGATGGAGGTATGGTGGGAAAAATGCGAGGTGCAGTAGTGAAATTTTGATCTGCTTGTACAACCTGGCTGCCCGGGAAAGGGGTTTTATTTCATATGGTAAAACTTGACCTTATGCATGGTGAGAAAATTGGAATGGGGTGCTTCCAAAAATTTAGTGGTATGGCCATTGTGTCACTATTTTTTGTGATATATGGTCTACTTTGTGTGAAGATCACCATGGAGGGGAGGCTCTACTGACCAATGAGAATGCTTATCATGTGAAAAGTGAGGTGATGATAAATAGTGTCGGGTGTTTGGAACCTATAGTTAATTTATGATGGAGAAATGATGTCAGGATATGCAAAGTTTCTCTAGGACTCTATCATGCTGGGGGTAGAAAGATACCTACTCTGGAACTTTCAGTGGATGGAGTTGTGAGTGGTTTTCATTCTACCTGCAAAAAAAACTACCCCAAGTGAAAGCCTCTTATTTATAAAATATTATTGAAAGACATGTGCTTTGAAAAAGAAGATGAGAGAGGGCATATCTGTCGGCGTGAAAAAATTAATTTTTCGGGGGTGCAAATGTGTGGCATCACCTTTGTGCATTATGGAGTGCCGATCACAGTGTTGCTTTCGGTCTGGTGATCGGGATTTCTGAGCTCTCTTTATCGTCCTCCAAAGCTTTTGAAAATGGCGATATATAGGAAAATATGGCCCTAATTAAATTCATTTGTGTTTGTTGAGTATTAAGAGGTCAGAGGCTTCTGCGGAGCAGTTCTTGCCGTTGCAGTCAGCCTGAGCACCAGGGATTAGCGATATCATGCCCAGGTAAACTCCATGACATCCTGTATTTTAATTTTTTCAGTCTAAGGGTACCGGGGTTCATACAATACTAGATTGTATGGATTCTGAGCCATTTTTACCCTATATTTTGCAAGTGATCATAGTAAGAGTGTGCCTTCTGCATGCATAATTAGGGTTTTGTGCACCTTATGCATGATTTTCTCAACCTTGGGTGTGCATTTTACATGCCTGTGAGAAATATAGGTGCACCTTCAACGCACATGTCTTAGGTACATGCACACAAAAGGCCGAGGCCGTGTTTTGATGTTTTTATGCTACTGATGTGATCCTGTTTGGATGACAGGATGTTGTGGAGGGAGAGTGATTGGCCTAAGCTCCGTATTGCTTTAGCCGTTGGTGGTCATGCACGCCAACAGTTGGCGCAATGGGATCTATGAAAATTTTTGGAGAACAACCTTTTTCAGTCATAGGACTGACTCCTACGTTACCTGATCCAACATTGGAATAGACGGCACAAGGTGTTTGTGCTACGTGGGTGTGACCTTGCTATCCATCCTCAGATGGATATTTACTTTGTGACCAGGCTGCTGCCTTAGGGAAAGGTGCTACGGTACCCACTCCCTTCTTAGAGGATGGATTTTGAGAGGTTTCGGATGTGTCACTATGGTGGGGTACCCCTTACGGAGGGGTTCATAGCTATTTCATCGGAAATATATTTGGCTGAGCGATGTGCTATGGTAGTTATTGTATGACTAGAAGGGTCATCTGCTCCACATCAGGCATCGGTCCAGACACTTTTTTGACTTTGACCATTCTGCTATGATGGGATGCTGGCACAACTTTACAATATCTAGGATGGATCGAATTTTTTTTCGTATGTCAGTATTTTATGCAGCATCATGTATGAGCGGGTGGTGTTGCTAAAACCGGTGGTGGCAATGCCTGCCAGGGGGCCATAAGAGCCTCGTATGAGGAGGTGGGCTCCCATGATGCTTCGAGGAGGTGGTGGTAGGGTGGGGAATTACTAGAACGCCACTACTAAGGCTTGGTTTGAAGCCAACCCTCAGATTTTTCTTCCATTCCAATATGAAGGTGTTATTGCCTAAATCTACATTAGGCTGAGAAAGGCAGAGTCTAGGGTAACATCAAACCACGCTTAACCTGGTAGCTAGCCCTACCAGATCGGGAGAGGGCTCTCTCCTTGTCAATCTCACAAAAAGTGATCAATGAGGTTTGAGATGACTTGAATGAAGACTGATTTTAGGCTAGGTATATATGCAAATGAGTTTGGTTGATTTTAAGGGTGTTTTGTTGGATCAAATGGAAAGTAGATTTTGGGTCTGGGGAATGAGGCTCAGTTTTTCAGAGCGCTGAATGGGGCAAGGTAGGAAATTTATTTGACACTTCAAATTTTGAATGAAATGGAGAGCTTAGACAGGTGAGGAGTTGAAGAGGGTAAGATATCTTCAGGGATCCTCTTCAAAAAGTTGAAAACATGGAAAATTAAATAAATCCTAGGTAGAGTACTGCAAATTTTAATGGATTCTACCTTTATCCTTGTTTTTTTAACTTAAGAAGAAATAAGAGGGAAAATGGTATACATAAAATATCAGTAGATCTAAATCTGTAGAGAGAAACACATTATCAAAACAGTGTACCACATGAATCCCATAGAGTGCTACAAACCCTGGTCTATTCCTTTGCCAAACTGCAGAAATGATGTACAATGATGCTCAAAGCAATCCCAAATGTCCAACCATGCTAATGACTGAAAAACCACAAAATATAGACAAACAACCACTCATCCCAGCCTCTAGGGGTTGAGCTCACAAGTTTAGGAGCTATTCCAACAAAATCTAAACTGAGAACTAGATAGTAGGTAGTGGAACAGCTTGCCTCTATAAACTAGGAAACTGATTCATTCAATTGCAATTCACCTTTTGATGGATGAACCTACTAACATGAGTGAAAATTTAACCAAATTACATCAAGATCCATAAAATTACATCAAGAGTTTGACATTTAGAAGTAATAAAATCAAACTGTCAAAAACTAGGCAAAAAACAGAGTTACTGAGTCAAAAATGAGCAAAAACCTCCTATGCACTGCGCCCGATTTCTCTATGCGTCGCGCTAGTCTTATGCGCCACGCCACTGAAACTTGCACGATTTTGCTGTGATTTTGATCCGTCTTTTCAACACGGCCCTTTCTTGCTCATTCTCTCTTCTTGGAATGCAAATAAGCCTTTTGAAAAATGAAGATGGCTTATATACCAAAGAATTTTAATTTTCCACTTCAAAAAACCCACTTTGTAATGTTTACCTTTGACACCTTTTAAAACTCTATTTAGGCAATTTGCTTCACTTTGCCTTTGATCAGCTAAATGATTTTCTTTTTTTTTTTGCTTTGCAGGGTTGTTGAAGTTTGACAAGGTGACCAGGGTTGCCTTTGAAATTGCTTACAAATGAAAGAACTTGAAATTACATTAAATTTATACATAAAAGGATAAAATACTCTATTTTTTCTCAAAACAGAGTTTTGAGGAAAAATACATTTTTAAGCATATGATAATGAAATTTTTTAGTACTGGAACTTTATTCAACGTCCTCATGGGCCTGCTGACCATTATTGGGTATTTTTAAGACCTTACTGATGAAACCCTAGACCTAATGGGACTAACAACCCTAGAAATGACTCTTACAAATTTAAGAACAGAAAGTGAGTGCAGATGATCTCAATGAAAGGGAATGGGCCAGCAAGTAAAGGACATGAGGGAAAAATCAACAACAAGCCACTACCGTCAGATGATCCATGCTCCTAATGGAATGCAAATGACTGAGTGAGACACCTAATATGCAATGCAACAAGAGAATTTTGATCACTGACGGAGGGATGAAGATACCAACACTAACAGAAGGGATGGACTTTCAGGGGGATCCAGAGATGGGTCTCCCTCCTGGCTATGTTTGGGGGCCAACAGGTATGTATTTATGTTTTCTTCATTTCTTTGAGTATTTATTTTTATATGTGTATTTATGATGACAGTGACATAGTTTTGGTTACTCTTGCAGATGTTGGCGACGTTGACCGCCCTATAGTTTGGTTGGTTGGCCATGATCCTCTTAGGAGACCTCAGGGAGCTCGTGGGTGGCTGGGAGGAGTTATTGCATAGCCTCAAGGTGGGGGACTCGGTAGTGAGCCTAGCCCTTCAGGGGAGGGTAGCAGCTTGGTTGTTGTCGAGACTGCGGCTGAGTGAGCTCATGACGATGCAACAGAGGCTCGTGTGGATGCAGGAGAGGCTCGTGCTGCTAAGCTGACCACACAGGTGTCAGTTTTGGATGATGCTGGGATCAAGTGGACTTCTTGACCCAGGGGATGTCATCTCAAGGATTTTTAGATGACCTCAAGGAGGTATGGCTGGAGACCCTGATGGCTCGGGAGAGGGACTATCGACCAGTTTTACATCGAGTGGTAGTCTTAGTGTCGACAGCAGCTCCAGTAGTGGTACCAAGAGTGACAGTTGGTCCAGGTGCTCTGCTTGGGGGAGCATCATCCAAGAGTCATTTTGTACACGGGGAAAGCACCCATTATGAGGATGATCCCCTATTTTTGATGACTTATATAGGTATCTTTTTGGGCTGACCGATGAGTCAGGGATACTATTTTTTGTACTCAGACACATACATTTTGAAATATATATATATATATATATATATATATATATATATATATATATATATATATATATATATATATATATATATATGAGAGATATTTTTTGTGGCTCTACATGGTGTGCCCCTGTTTCTGATTCTGGATTATGTTATTCTGATGGATGTCTATGTTTTTAGTTTTTTATGTATGATGGTTTATTCAAGATGCATTCCAATTTAGAATATTGTTAGCTATGTGATCAGTTGTTTGGTTTTGACTCCTTGGTACATGTGTGAATGTAGTGTAGTCAAATTGTATTCTTAATCTTTTTGCATGAAAATATTTTCTAAATAGATGTGAATCTCGTATCTCAAATGTTTGGTTTAACTACGATACTATTAATTGAGCATCGAGGTAGATATGCATATGATGTATGCCCTGATGGAGGACGTTGCACATAAGTCCGATAACAACATCATATTTAGCCTAATTTTCTGTTGATGAACCAATGCACAGACCATTAGTGCAAAGTGGTAATCAGTCGAGGTGATAGATGACCCAGGCAGTTGCTGCTAAAATTTTAGACCATCGTGAAGCTCCATCAGTAAATCCAAAATAAGGTTAGGGTTGGTAATCCATTGTGACACTCAAGCGTGCTTTGTAACAAGTATTTTGGTCAAGAAAATTAAAATGATTGGGTTTGTGTATGTTGACTCTAGGGTAGGGCCAACTGGGTCCTTATGGATAGAATTTATTGAGGTAAAGGCCATTGACGAGGTTGTTGAGGTATGTCCCATCCGGTTCCGTCAAGATGTATGCCCCCTTGAAGAGGAAATTTTTTATGATGTAGGGTCCTTTCCACAAGGTTTCGAACTTTCTTGGCCTTAGGGCTTCTTTTATGACATCATAGTGGAGGACTAATTTTCCCTCGGTTAGTGAGCGAGGGTTGATGTGGCAGTCAAATGATGCTTTTACCCTTTTCTTGTGGGCCTCATTGTGTTGAAGTGACTATCGTCTGCGTTCGTCAACGAGCTCTAGTTGCACTAGGTGTTGTTCTAGAGGCTGGGTATCATTGAGGAATTAGATGGCAGCATGCAAATTCGAGATCTCGCTTTCTATGGGAATCACAGCTTCAACTTTTTATACCAAGTGGAAGGGAGTGAAACTAGTGGATGTCTTAACAGCCATGCAATATGCCCACAAGGCGGAGAAGAGCATATGGTGCGAGTTGGTTTTATTGTTATTCACCATGCGTTGTAACATCATTTTGAGTACTTTGTTTACAACTTCTACCTGTCTATTGGATTGGGGGTAGTATGGTGAAGCGAATTTGTGGGTAAATCCGAGGTGGTGAGATAGCTCCTCAAAAACTTCATTCTTTAAGTGTTTCCCATGGTTGGAGACTAACTCTTTGGGAATGCCGAACCAGGAAACCACATGGTTACAAAAAAATCGAGTGGTGGTTTCTACGATGTTGTCGTATGTGGGCATGGCCTCTGCCCACAATCGACTAAAACTATGATGTATTTATGATTTCCAAATGATGCAGGATTTCAAGTCATGAAGTCGATTCCCCATTTACAAAAGGTGCTGGCGATGATGACAAGGTGTAGAGGAGCGGGAGGGGCTCCTACCTTATGAGCAAAGCGCTAGCATCGCTCGCATCTCTTGATTGCTATAATGCAATCAAAAAATAGGGAGGGCCATAAATATCCTTCCCATAGGACTTTTTGGGAGGTGGCCATCCCAAAGAGGTGGCTACCACAAGCTCCTTCGTGGTAGTCATTAAGGGCTTTTTCCCCTTGGTCGTGAGTGAATGTAAAATGGTGTGGATGCCCCATCGGTACAAAACATCGCCCAGGAGGAGATATCAAGGGGCCTGATAGCGTATGCACTAACGATCGTCTCGAGTTAGATGAGGTCTCAAATTTTGAGTTCATAGGAAGAGGAGAATGTCTCTGTACAAAGGGTCTTCGGTTGCTAAGAAGAGATTCTCGTCTGGTAGTGAATCGTTTATTGGTGATCCTTTGGTATCTCTTGGGAGGTCCGTAATGAACTCTGCTAATGTAAGAGCCTTTTTTATTTTAGGGGAGTGAAACTGTAAGTTGTATTCTTGGAGAATAAATATTGAGTGAGCATACTTATGGTTCATTAGGCAGCGTGTGAGCAGATATTTGAAGGGATTAATATTTACGATGACCGTAATGGTTTTTAAGATGATGTAGTGGTGAAGCTTCTGGACTTCATGTATTAATGCTAGGGTAGTATTTTCTTCAGGATCATATCTTAACGGTGGGCCCACTAAGGTTTTACTGATGTAATAAATTACGTGCTCCTTCCCATCCGGGACTTCCTGGATCAAAACTCTGGCTAGGGAGAATTCAGAGGCTGATAGATACAGGATGTAACCTTTGTTATAGTCTGGGGGACTAATGAGTGGAGTTGAATATAATGTTTATTTCAGCCCTTTGAACGCTTACTGGGCGTGATCATCCCATTTGAATTGGATGTCCTGCCGGAGGAGGAGCACGAACCCTTAAGCGCAAGTGGCATAATTTGGGACGAAGCGCCTCAGAAATTTGGCCTTCCCCTATAGCTTTTGTAGTTTCTTGAGGGTTTGAGGTGGAGTTACCTCCTTGATGGCTTAGAACTTGAGGGGTTCCATTAAAATCCCTTGTTGGGACACAATGAAACCTAAGAGTCTACTTGATGTGACGCAGAAGACACACTTGAGGGGGTTCATGCATAGGTTGTATTGATGGGATCGTTGGAATACCAATCACATATCCTCAAGATGGTCTAAGTGCTTCTTGGAGTGGATGGTCAAGTCGTCTAGGTAGGTGAGGATAAGGTGTGCCAAGTCATGAAATATATAGTTCATGGCCCTCTAGAAAGTGGCTCCAGTGTTATTTAGGCCAAATGGCTTTACCTTGTATGAAAATGTGCCCTAGGGGGTGGTGAATGTGGTTTTGTACCGGTCTGTGTGGCGGATTTGAATTTGGTTGTACCTAGATAATCCACCCATAAAGGAGAGAGCCTCGTGACCCACACAAGCATCGATGACCTAGTCGATGAATGGGGTAGGATAATTTTCCTGAGGAAAAGCTTTTTTCAAATCCAGAAAATCAGTGAAAACACATATGGTGCCTTGTTTTTTTCATGACGGGAACAGGGTTGGAAACCCAAGATGTGTAAGCGATAGGGTAGATAAACCCATCTTCGTGAAGCTTGTCGATTTCTCATTTTATTGCTTCTGCCTTTGATGGGTTTAGTTGACATTGTTTCTAGCATACTAGAGGTATGTCAGGCCAATTGTTAATATGGTGCTCTACGATAGTGGGACTAAGCCCAGCCATTTTTGAGTAGTCCCACTCAAAGATATCTCGATACTCTTGTAGTAATTGGGGTAAGGGGCTATTTCTTCTGGAGAGCATGCTGACCCAGTGAGATTTCTTCGACCTTTCCATGATTTTGGGATATGTCAAACTTGACGATAGGTGAGATGTTTGACATATTTCCTTCCTCGAATGTATCAGGTGCTGGGATGGGATTCTTGAACCAATCTACTTTTCCTGATGGGAGGAAATATTTTGAATCAATCACATAGATCTCTTTTTCTTTTGTCTTGTTAGGACTGAATGTCTGCTTGGAGAGAACAAGCGAACAATGATGCATTGCATCCCATGGATAATCTCGCCCCGTCATTATCTCTAGGATGTCCTCATCCGAATCAAATAGGGATCCTAAGGGAGTTTGATCCTGGACAATATTATGCTGAATAGGTTCAATCCTCATGGAGTTGGTTGAGAGACACGAGAAGGATTCCATCATCAATGTGGTGGAACCACATGTGGTCGACAGAGTGTAGAAAGATTGGGTCTACACTATCGTAGGTATAGCTACTCCCATAGTTGTATCTGACTCGACACCTATGGTAGGTGAGCAGACAGGTGGAGTCATAGTTCCATGATTAGATAAAGTGCAAGGTTAGGTCCCCCGTTAGGATGGTAAATTTCTTGTTGGTGGAATTGTGCCTTGTGCAGAGGTGCCTGAATGTTTCCATTAGTGGGCATGCCTCTGGTTTGTGGTTTTGACCAGTGCAGATGGTGCATGGTACCACTGTGCCAAAAGAGTAGATTGTATGGGAATCAACACTACTCATCATCCCCGATGTGGACGCTTGGAAAGTATTTGTGATAGAAGATGAGGTCTTTTTCTTCCATTTCCATGTTGGCTTGGGTGTGTCTAACTTTTTTGGGGAGTGTATACTTAATGCTACTGTTGCCACTCTTAGCTTGGGGAGATGCTCACATTTAATTGTATGGTGAAAGTGTGAAAAAAACCAGCAATAAGTATGCATGATATTCTCTTGGTTAGAGAGAAGTATCTGTAGTAGAGAAGAGACTGTGCAAAAATTGCTTATGAGGGGCTTCAGTTCTTTGCACTGATTGACCCAGTGGTCAATTAGGTCGTGTAGTCCGCATGTTATCCTAGGTTGGGCCTAGGTCATTCTTGGTTGGTGCGCTATCCCAGTTTTCCCATCACGTCGATGTGGGTGTGGGATTGCTAGCCTTGGGGTGATGTACTTTCTATATTGTTTGAGAAGATCGTCCTATTTCTTCTCTATTGTATGAATCATGTCAATGAGAGGATGAACTTGTGGGATATAGGTACACCATTTTCCACAGGGATTGCCTTGACATCCTAGTCAAAGTAGCCTAGATGTGGGGGTCCCGTCATGTTCAGTTTGTGGTCTAACGGGGTACCAGCATCGTAACGCTGCTAAATTAGGGCAAGTGGCAACCAAATGATTGGGAGTTTTACATAATGCACATGTTGGTCTTCTCTGTAGAGAGCAGTTGGGGAAAACTAAGGGTTCCTTGATTGTTCGCTTTTCAGCTAACAAGAAGAGGATGGATCTGCGCATCATGTCTTCTTGGGTTGTCGAGATGTTTGTATATTCTGAGTCTGTGACATCTTCTCTTGAGAGGAGGACTATGGTTGAGCACAAACTAGCCAGTGCTAATCGGAATCAGGGGATATAGTGGAAATTTTCCAGAAGGTGGTTGTCGTCACATAAAGGACATGTGAACTGTGCTGCCCGCAATCCAACATAACAAACCCGTTTTATGGGATTCCATCAGTGGATGATTTCTAGGGTCGCGCATTCTTTGATGAAGTGACCACATTCATTGCACATCGTGCAATGTATGATAGGAGGGTGATATATGAACAAGAGTCTTTATGGTGGCTATCGTTCCTCATGTAGGTACAAGATGGTACGAGGTTCATCTCCATATGACTGGGTGGAGGGATCCTCTTGATAGGATCGTTCGATGGCGTGTAAGTCATCCCTATATTGCAGGATTTCTAGGCAATTATGGGCATAGTGCCCATAATTTCTGGAGATAGTGCATGCATGATTGGCACGCAATGCTTTTCCTTTTCATTTGGTACCAAGTTCCTTTTTTTGAGAACGTGGTGTCATGATGTTTGCCTCAGAGCCAAGGATTGGTTTTAATTTGTCCATTTCTAGATAGATATGGGTAGGGTGACCTATCATGTCACATATGGCACAACCAGGTGATTCCTGTTGTATGGTGGGAGTCTCCACCCTCTTTCCTCTCTTGGTTTTCCTAGCCGTAACCATCGGTTTTTCAATGGGAATATCCTTTGCGGGGATGTTTTCGACAATTTTTTGTATAGGTGGGGCCTCATCAGGATTGAGGGGCTTTAACCCTGTGGCAGTGATGTGTGTGGCTCTTGTCCTAGTGGGGGAATGAGGTACCAAACTGTTCTAGCGAAAGATATGTTTGGTAACACTACCATTTCCAAAACCTGCTAGGATGTCAAATCAGATGAGGGGTAGAGGAAAGGAGTTTGGGAAGTGGCGTAGGCTAGAGAGGCTACCGTAGCTGAGGACTCGGTGTCATTACTGCTCATTTCCATGTCCTGACTAGCTTTAGTGCTTGATGTTGACATCATGCAAACCAGAGCTCCCGTGACATCAGGTGATGACTCAGGTATAATGGGGGGATCTCCTAGGAATGATCCTAGGATGGACGATGATTTGAATTGGCTAGGGCCATATTATTGGTACCGTGAAAGTGCATCCGTGGATGTATCTACATAGAGTAGAATGACATCTGTATTTGTTAGGGGTTTCTTTTCACTATGCGTCAATTGGTCGACAGTAATGATGCGGTCCTCATGGTGGAACATCATAGTTCGGAAGATGTAGGAGGCTATCGTTGACATGGCATACATATAACTCCGACCAAGGAGTATATTGTAGTCCAAGTGGGCGTCCAAGACTTAATTATATATAAGGACTATCTTTCCGGCTAAGCAGACTAGGACGTTTTGGTAGAGTCTGAGAGGGGTTGAAGGGTGACCATCTTATGCTCTAAGCATGATGTCTGATGGCATTATCTTGGGAGATCCTAACTTTTGCCAAACGTTCTTTGACATGATGCATGTGGATGCACCTTCATCAATGACACATCGGTGAATGGTAATTTTTTGGACTGATACTCGTATCTGAAAGGTAACCATTGAAGGAAGCCTCGGGGTGGCTTTGTCTAAATGAAAATCCATTAGGCATGTATCGACAAGGTCAATAGCACCTAACGTAGAAGGAAAGGCTTTACGTTGCTTTGGGCATGACTGTAATACCTCCAAATTTGACATAGCGGCGGGAGATTGAGCTAGATCATCCATAACGTTATAGTTATGGGCTACTTTGGAATAGTCTCCTGCTCACCTAGTTGGTCCCTTAGCCATCTTGGGAAAGGGTTCAATAGGCATCTTTGATATGGTCAAATGTGTTGTTGGTGCACTAGTACTAGCCCCTGACGCGTTAGTGTTTGGTGGGGTATCACAATTTTGATTCCATGTTTGAAAAAACATTTCCCCGCTAGTCATGTAGATTTCATGGATGTCTTTTCCAAAGTCATCGGGATTTTGCTGCTGAGTGCTAACTATCACTTGATGGGGGAAGGGTTCCTGCTTGACCGTTGGCTGTTGGGTAGATCTCCCTTGTCCATAGTCACTCTACAACTTCTTCAGCTCAGGGAGGTTGGGACAGTGGTGAGTGTATTGGTCGTACTCACCACATATTGAACAGGAGTAGTTTGTTCGGAGAGGTGGCCTTTTGTTCTGCCTCTAGGATTTTCTTGGCTACTAGTTTTTATTTCAGTTGGATTTGTTTCTATACTAAGACCGTTAAGGGCATTGTTGATTGTTTCCCCCCTGTCCAGGATTTCTATTAGGCTTGCTTTTTCCCTTTTTCTTAACCACGTTAGGAGGATATTTTGGATTCTCCTGGTTATATAGTTGGCGCGATTGGTTTTGGGAAGGCTGGACAAAGTTCGCCTATGCATTATTCTACATGGGCAGGTCTTGTGCTAGGGACTGAGCATAATGTAGTCCCTATTTTAGAAATGGCTTTGGGGGGGGAGCTCTTCCGTCAGTATGCCTATCTACATATTAGGGACCCTGAGCCGGAGGATAGGGTCCTCCATGCTAATGGTGATACGACGACACCCTATTGGTCAAATTTTGCAGAGGCATGTAATGACTTTGGTAGCCGAGTTGTGGCACATTCTGGGTAGAATCATACGTGTAACTGGGGTTTTGAATGCTGCTGCCTGGGTAAATTTGGTTTAATGACCCAATTAAACAGTCTGCAGAGTTTAAGGCACCTAGAAATTCTTTGTAAGTTTGCAGGCGCAGGGCATTCGGTAGGATATTGTAAATATACCCTGACTGCATATATATCAGCTCACAATTTTGGACCTTACTGATGGCGTCCTCTTTGGTTATGGACTTTTTTTGCTCCACATCCTTCGAAACCTCTGTGGTGAGATTTTTTAGAAATAGGTCTAACAAAACTCGATCATTGAGTTTGGCTTTGCACAAACTACTACGTCACCGCCATTTATGGAGTTGGTCCGAGATATGGACGATGGAGGTTTGCCTAAATTGGGTCAGTAATTCCATTTCGGAATCACGGTGGATGGGTATCTGAAAATAGGTCAGGAACGTGGTCGCGAGGGTGGTAAAGGTTCCATGTGTAGTAGAGGGTTTCTCCACATACCATTTTGCTGCTACTCTGTTTAGAGTGTGTTGAAACAGTCTTAGGTGAATAGTATCATAAAAAATGATGTTCGATGAACACCACAGGTGGAACACTGTTACCGATCAAATAGGTAACCGCACTGTTACCTATTTTTTTTTGGTAGCATAAAAAGCACCCGATTTTGAAAAGTGGTGATGCAGAATCACCACCTTTTTTTTTGTGCCCATTTTTGACACTAATATTTTTATTTATGAAGTATGAATATTTGTTTTTAAAATGTTAGTGATTTTCATGTTGATAATAAAACACAAAACTTAGATAATACACACACACACACACACACACACACACACACACACACACATATATATATAAACAATAAAAAAACCAATAAAAATGTAGAAAAAGCAAAATTAACTCATAAAAATAAAAAAATTTAAACAAAAATAAATTAAAAAAAAACAAAAATATTCAAAAATTATAACAAAAGAAATGACAAAATTTGAAAAAAAAACACATAATTTAAAGAAAAAAAACAAAAATTAACCAAAAAAATAAAAATAAAAAACGTCAAAAACATTTTTTTCTAAGTTATTAAAAAAAACCATATAATTAAAAAAAAATTAAAATAGAAAATTTAAAAATAATTAAAATTACAAAATTAAAATTTAGATAAAAAAAATAAAATACAAAAAATAAAAAATTAAATTTAAAAATTTAAATTAAAAAATAATGATAATAAGAAAAAAAAATTACAAATTTTAAAATTAACAAAAAAAACAAATTTAAAATATATATATATATATATATATATATATATATATATATATATATATATATATTGAAAAAGAAAATTAAAATAAAAAAAACTATCATTAAAAAACAAAAAAATGAAAAAAATCACGTGCAAATAATTAAAAAACAAATATCCATAAATTTACTGTTTTTTTTTTTAATAAAATAATTTATAAATTTTAAAAATGAAAAACTAAATAAACTAAAAGATTAAAAAAAAAAATTAAATTAAATTAAAATTTAATAAATTTAATAAATAAATTTTAAATTTTAAAAAATAATTAATCTAAAATATTAAGTTAAAAAACGCGTCGTTCCTAAAACTCTCATGTGATTATCCGGAAGATTTATATCTAATATGTTATGGATCACAGAAGCTTGCACTCTTAAAAAAAAATATTAAAAAATTATAAAAAATCAAAAGCAAAAAAGAAAAAAATCAAATTAAAAAAAAAATATTAAAAATAAAAAAAAATAAAAAAAAATGTTATGAATTAAAAAATATTAAAAATTAAAACAAAGTTACGAATTAAAAAATATTAAAAATTAAAAAATACTAAAAATTAAAAAAAATTAAAAAAGAAAACTAAAAAAAATTAAAAAATTAAAAAAATCAAATTAAAAAAAAAATATATTAAAAATTTAAAAAAAATAAAAAATAAAGAATTTTTTGATGAGTCGATCGCCATTATTTGTTGAGAAACAGTTGGAGGCCGATTCCGGGAATCGGCCTCCAACTGTTCCTCAACAAATAATGCAAACTCCTGTTACACACCAATTTTTAAAAAACACTCAAATCTAAAAAAATAGAATAGTGGTTGAGTTTGGACAATTATACTTATATAAAATATTATATTTTTTTATCCAGAAACCTATTGAAAATATTCAATAGACATTCCAGAAAACCTATTGAAAACCGTTCTGGCTTAGGTTTCATTCTATGATTTGTACAAAAGGCAACAAAGGAAAAAACACCGAATCATTGAAAAAACACCGAATCATTAGTTCAATTATTGGAAATGTATTCACCGGAAATAGTTAGTGTGAGTTGCACAGCTGCATGCAGTGTGTTTTTGGAACTAAAGTGTTTTTTAAAAATTGGTGTGTAACAGGAGTTTGCATTATTTGTTGAGGAACAGTTGGAGGCCGATTCTAGCTGCATGCAGTGCGTTTTTGGAACTGGAGTATTTTTTAAAAATTGGTGTGTAACAAGAGTTTGCATTATTTGTTGAGAAACAGTTGGAGGTGGATTCCGGGAATCGGCCTCCAACTGTTCCTCGAGTTGCACAGCTGCATGCAGTGCGGTTTTGGAACTGGAGTGTTTTTTAAAAATTGGTGTGTAACAGGAGTTTGCATTATTTGTTGAGGAACAGTTGGAGGCCGATTCTGGGAATCGACCTCCAATTGTTCCTCAACAAATAATGGTGATAGAATCATTATTGCTATTGATGGTATGATAATTCTCCTCTGATACCACATTTTTTTGCAAAATATATCATAAAACCCCCAAACACATGCCCCAGAAGCTTTCATTTCAGTGGCAGATGAGAGCGGGCTTGCATATAATAGGGCGGTAACCCGCCCTTGAGTTTTTTCCTTGAATGTCCAAACTTCCGTATTATTAATTCGGCTTCTAGCTGACCCGTGCAACCTGTTTTGTTAACTGTAAAATGGGACAAATGTGGCCAATTTAAGCAAATTCTTGCCTGGCATCTTAAGGCACTGGTGAATAGATTTTCTTTGAGTTCGAATCTACAAGTGGTCAACTCCATTCATAGGAATGAAAGATTAATGACGTGGATACCCCGCCGAGCACAACAATCTGGTGTTTTGGCCAAGAACGTATATCCACAGGTAAACGTTTTCGAGGCGTTGAGTTCATCTTTTAATAATCATACAATTTGGGGACTTTAAGGCGATGAGAGCGAGTTCATTTAGCCCTTGTGAATAAATTGAAGTTCCATTGCTGATTGGTCTGCTGGTTTGGTCTTGTCCTTTGCAACGCTGAAATGTGCAAAGATTACCGCAACTGTAAAAAATTTCAGAATTCACTGGAAATTTTTCTTTTTTGAAATTGTCTTTGGATGTATATTTGAAAAATCTACCCAGCCATCAAACTCTGGTCCGCTTCTAATAACATAAAAGATAACAATATAGCAAATTATTGTTATGTTTAAAGCTCTCAAACACACAGGAAAACAAGGGAGGGATTATATCATCCAAATAATAAGAATGGTAGGAGGGGAACAATCACCATTATGCTATTTTTAATAATTTAAATTTAATTTATTTTTTAAAATTTATTTGTTTTTTTAATATATATTTTTTTAAATTTATATTTTTATTGTATTTTATTTTTCATTTTTTATTTTTAATAAATAAAGTTGTTTTTTTTTTAGGTTTTAAATTTATTAAAATTTAATATATTTCTTTAAATTAATTATTTTTTTTTATAATTTAATAAACATTTTTTTTTCCTTTTTTAAATTTATTTTCTATATTTTATTTTTTATAATTTCTTTCTTTTTAAACCCTTTTTTTAATTTAATATTTTTATTTTGTTTTTATTTTTATTTTTTTATTTCTATATATTTGGAAATTTTAATCTTTAAATTTTTTTTTTCTTAAATTTTAGGTTTTTTTTTAATGTTTGAATTTTTATTTTTATTTTGTTTTTATTTTTATTTTTTTATTCCTAAATATTTTTAAATTTTAAGCTTTAAAATGTTTTTATTTTTTAAATTTATTTTTTTTTCTTAAATTTTAGGTTTTTTTAATGTTTGAATTTTAAAAATTAAAAATGTTATTTCTATTTTTAAAAATGTCAAAAATATGACACAATTATTTTTTTTGTTATTCCAGCATCAACTACTTTTGTTTTGATGGTGTTTTTTCAATCCTTTTTTCAAGAAACAATTTTGTTTTTAGCATAATTTTATAAAATGTTGAAAATTGACCTTAAAAAAAAACCAAGTGCATTCTGGAATACACTTTTTTTGTTTTTGGGGTGTTTTTTCATGTTTTTTGAGTCTTTTTGGGCTAGAGTTCCCGTTTTGAGGTTAGGTTACCTATTTCATCGGTAACAGTGTTGTGGAAAGTCATAACGTTATTTTCGGGGTCTTCTGTGTGCATCCCTTCAAATTTTGGAATGTATGATGGGAGCTTCATGGGCATGGGAGGCCATATGGGGTTGTGTGAAATGGGGTCGTTTGTCAACTTGGTTAAATCTGGTAGATTTAATGAAGCTACAAAAGGTGACTGCGAGGTTGTAGCATTTCCACTTGTGAAAACATAATGGTTTAGTTAGGAATAGGGTTTGTCTATGATGTACCCTGTTGTGCGTTCACCTGGCTTCTTGAATAGGTAGCACTCCTCTGCCCTATAGAGGTTGTGGGAGGAGTGGTGTGTGGTGTGGCATTAGGAGACCAACCAGGGTTCCTAACTAAATATGCCCCAATAAAGGATGAACCAATAATGGTGGCAGTGTTCCGTCTTTGATGCCTAAATGGCGAAAGACATGAACCCCTCCCGGTAATGGGGGAAGGTCCAAAATACGTCTAGATTGACGAGGTCTAATTGGGTCTATTCTGGCATCAACTAGGTATGGATTTGGAAATATTTGAGAGGACAGATATTATAATCAAAGAAAAATTTCAATCGCATAAATAAAACAAAGCGAAAATAAAATAAATTTTCTCTTTAGGTTTATCCTATGTGATCAGTTAATTAAAAAATATCATTTTTTGTTGTTTGCATATGATACTCAAATCTTAGAATACCTATTCATCCTCACACACTCACATGTAACTGGGCCTTGAAAAGATATATTGTGAGTGCTGGCACAATGTCCCGTAAGAGCTGGCAACACCCCTAGTCCGCTGAAGAAACTCCACCAAGGTAAGGGTAGAGGATCTAGTGCTTGCCTGCACCATCACCTATAGGGAAAGGATGCCCTAATTTTGGCCACTAAGCACCACCATCCCACGTGAGCATTTGAGTCTTGGGCTTCTTGGTATTTCAGCTAACAGTACCAAGTATTAGCTGGGTCATGTTAGCCACCTATAAAAATTTGTCATATCAAATGGTGGCTAGATATTTTTAGACTTCAAGAAACAATGTTGTGACCAAATTGTGAGTTCTTAAAGTCTTATGAAGTTAACTAAGCCTTTAGTTAATCTTCACTACTGTTTGCCTCATAATACTAAAAAAATTGTTGTTTTCCTAAAGAAGATTGCTCAAAAACCCATTTTTCCCTTCATTTTACCCCTTCTTTCACTCATAAAATGACCCCATTTTCATCCCTTTTTCTCCATAAGAATCCCTCCACAAGCCTCATTCAAACTTCAAAATCACTTAAAAACCCTTTTATAACCATTTAATCTCCTCTCATTTGGTTTAAAAAGCCTCCATTTACCTATCGGAAGCACTATTTTGGCCTAAAAACACTGTTTTTAAGCCTAAAACAATCTGTTTTCATATAATATTTTCTTCACCCCCCAAGGGCTTAAATCTGGTAAAACCCTACCTCATGGGACCATAAGCCCTGCAACTGGACGCTAAAAGTCCTTAAACCCCCGTCCAAAACCCTCTTTCCTTTTATTTTATCATTTCCCCAATGAAAATATTAAGTCAAACATGGACCGTTGATCTTCGTAGATCAACGGCCATCGTCGCACCCGATCTTCCCTCATCTACCTTTTCCTCTATTCATTAACCCACCCTTTCAATAAATCTCAAACGTCCATTTTCATAGATCCTACGGGCCAGATCTAAGCCGACTTTCCTCTGTTGATTTTTCATAAGCCCGACAGTGAAATTCTTCAGTGAAGATCCACTGTTAATCTTTGTAGATCGATGGTTCACATTACACCCGATATGACCCAATGACACCCCCACCTTGTTAAAACTCTTGACCACTCACAAACTGCCACATGGATCCCACTACCTTCCTGGTTCAAAGCTTCCCCCGTCACGTGCGATATGCATCGTCGGATCTGCACCCCTCCATCTGATGGCCAGCAGTGCGTTTCGCATTTTTTTTGCATCCGGGGTTTAACCCCAAGAAAAAATGCGAAAAAGTGGTTTTCTAAGGGATGCGTGTCAGGAAGCGAGGCGTATTGCGTTTTTTTTTGAATATTTTTGAAACCACCTTTGAGTTGCATGAAACCGATTGTTTTTCTACCTTACCACTCTCTTCTGCAGTGTGTTTGTTCGTTGATCCTGGCCGTTGATGGATTTCATCCGACGGTCCTGACTTAACGCGACCCCGAACCTTTTTACCATTTGCCTCTGCTCTCAAATGCCTTGTTAATTGATCTCATCCATCAATCATTTAAATTTAATGACCCAGATTTTATTTTCACCCCAAGCCATCGCTCTTCCCCTTTGCTCTAAAAGATCCCATCAGAAGATCTTAGTGATCAATTACTTTAATCGAATGGCTCATATTACATATAACCCCCAACTCTTTATCTCTTTGTTTTCTCTCTCAAGCATTTTATCGAGGCTCCTCCACTGTCAATCTCTGAAGATCGACGGTCCCGATACATTTTGCTCCATTCCATTATAACATTTCCCCCCGCATTGTAAAGCTCCTTATCAATCTCAGCCGTTGATCAATCTAGATCAACGTCCTGGTTAATCTCCCCACCGTTTACCCAATCGCCCCCCAATTGACCCTAGCAAGTGATCCACGATTAATTTTCACCTTCAAAACAACCTTTGACCTATTTTGATCGGGGTTTTCTTAATTTTTCTTCATTTGTGTAGGTTTTAAGGTTTCTCCACTGTTTTAAAAGAAAATCAAGGACCGGGGATGATGATCCCCCAGGCCATTATCCATGAAGACAAGGAATCTATAGGGTTCCAAATATGGTTTTTGCATGCTTCATGAGTTTTGTGAAGTCATAAAACCCTCTGTGCACTTGCAAAAACAACAAAAAACACAGTAAACCTTTAATTATAAAGAGTATTAGTGTTACAGCATTAGATCAAAGCAAAAGTGAACGATCAAAGGTTTTTAACACAGTTTTGAGGGATTAAGGCATAAATTCAATTATCAAAGGCCTAATCCACATAGTTAAAGATAGTATGAAGACCAGAGATGAAGCTTAAGGCCTAATCAGACCTAAAACACAGATCAAAAGCAAATTAACAGTGTTTTAGGGAAAAACAAGGAAATTTATCAGTCCGAGAAACCTCCACTACCACATCAGAGGCTAATTGAATCCTCTCTGGCTACCAAAAGCCACCTGTAGCCTCAAAACAATCAAAGAAGGCATAGTTAATGCCCATTTCAAAGATATTTGCCTAAAGACAGCCGAACAGTTAATACAACCACAAAAACTTATTACAACTATCAACAGAGTTATTATAAAGATAAGAAACAACCCTGAAGTCAATTTTCTCATCCATTAAGCCTCAAAAAGCAAAACAGAGTTATGAAATAGAGATGTAGATAAAATTCATTCCTGCCTTATGCCTTGCATGGTTTTCAAGGCTAGGAATTGCATTAAGTGTAGAATTAATTGTAATTGAACCCTAGAAACTCTTCCACCTCCTCATTTTCTTATAAAATCTCCTTGAGGAGCACATTGTAAAGGGTTGGTCTCTGGATATATGTAGCATGAAAATAATTTTCTAAAGCTGCTGAAGCTCTGTTTGTAATTGAAGATACATAAGCATGAGAAGAGAAAGTTTTCTGAGTTGTTGAGACCTTTTGGACTTGAAGATTGTACTGGTTTGAACATCAATATATGAGTCAAATTCTATGGGATCCTGGTCTACATTAATGGTGATGTTTTTCTTATTGTAAATTGTCTTCCTTCATGTTTTTCATATTGTCCATTTTCTCTGATAAAGAACAACAAATATAGAGCTAGGATTTATTGTTAAAGGTACCCTACTCTCACTGATAAGAGTTTCCTCCTTTGTGTATTTAATAATGATTTAATATAGTCTATAACAGTTAAGGAATGTTGGTGAGCCCATGTATTACTGTCCAAAATTTTAAACATTGTTCTTGAATGAGATCTTCATTACATTCTAAGTAAAGACTAATCTAGGGAAGCTTATGGTTATCCATGTCCTCTATTTTCTTCTCTAATAGTTTGTCTTGAAATTTTCCCTTAGAGTATGCTGAAAGCAGGTCTAGATTTCAATGATATCTTACTTGATATTAAGTTACTCTTATGTTTGTCTTTAATGTTTTCATCCTTTCTAAAAGTATTCATGTGGATTACTGGATTGTTTGTCTGATAAGTAAGCTTTAATACAAGCTTGTCAAAAGAAGTCTATGGTTAGCCCTGTGCTTTGGCTGGTTTCAAACAGTTGCTTAAAAGGCTTTTCTTGTTTTGAAAGTTAATAAATCATTGTTGAAATTATTAGCTTCTTCCACCTTCACAACACTTTAATGTTCTACTCCATCATTTAATCTAAGATATCCTAAGGTGTAGATGACTTGCCCCATGGTAACCTTTGTAAACTTGATGTTTCGATTAAATCCTCTATGAATCCATAGCCCAATGGATTGAAGCTACTTCTTGCCTATCTTATTAGTTGAATCATTCCTTAATTTTCATACACCTTCACCCTTCATTTATACTTCATTCACCTTAATTTATCTTTGCCAAACCAAAACAAAAAAAACCCTTGTTCTTCATAACTAGCCTAATATCACATTTCAAGCCTTAAAGATCACATCTTTAAACACACTTATAGAGAGATCCCTCTCTGGATTCAGGAGGTCTAGATCCTAGAATCCCAAAGTGGTTCATATGTAGGCTTTGCAGTTTTTATTTGTCAATCTTGCAAATTACAGAGACCTAACAGGTTAGGTAGCCCCAATTGATACCGAACACACTACGCCTAAGCCTAACCCCCTCTGAATCGTGTCTCTGTTGTGCTCAGGTTTTCTTTTCCATGGGATTATAGGGGGATTTGAAAGCTCCCTAAACAATCAAATTCTATGTTTCAAGATGAAGAATGATCAAGGCAACTTATTGGATGCCTACCCCCTTGATCCTACCTTAGACTATAAATTCTTTTGTGGCCCCTATGGGGATAATTTATTGAGTTTTGTTAAGTTAGTTTTCGGTGTCTTTGCTTTGCTTAATGTGTGGATGTGTTTGAGAAAAAAGTGAACAAGCACATAGTTTTAACGTATGGATATGCGATGTGTTAGGGTCCTATAATAAGAGGGTTCATAATTTTTGAATTTTCTATGATAGTATTGTAAATATGTACATACCTTTCTTTCTGCAAGTTGTTTTCGCATATTTTTAAAAATAAAGAATAATAAAAATGAAAGGAGGGTAAAATTCCTAAAAGAAATATCAAAGGACTTAGAAAAAGATAGACCCCAAAATAAAAAGAGAAAAATAAGACCTGAAAGTGAGTAAGTCAAAATGCCACTACTATTTATTTTTACTGCAAGAATAATGATTATGTGTAGATTGTCAATAAATGCCATAATCCATGATTAGTTAAACCGTTTAATTTTCATGTTTTATATAGAGAATAAAGACATGTAAAACAATTTAAACTTGAAAAAACAATAGATAGTTAGAGAATAAATGAGGAGCTCAACAGTTTAATCTAAGCCCCCGGATGAAATAAGGTTAGACTTAGATATTTTTTATATTTTGAAAGAAAAAATGATTTAGGGTTGCAAGCCTAAATGCACCCATGAAAATGAAGTAAAAAATGTTAGAAATAAATATGGGTAGGTAGAAAGCATTTGATCAAGCATGTAATAAAACATCATCGGGAAAAAAATCACTAATTTCATCTCCCCTACAATTATTCAGTATTCTAAACTATCAGTTAAAAAGACTCAGAGCATTTCTCTAACTTCTACTGGGACTGGACCCAAGGCTCGATAGCTGGTTGGTTAAAAATATTGAATTCATATATAAAGCCCACATTCATCAGCATTTATCCTTCATTCATAATCATAATCCCATTTTCCTAATTAAAAAATCATTTTTACTTAGTAAAAGTAAAACCCTAAATAGCTAATTTCATTTCCTTTCAAAAATCATTCAAAAACCTATAAAAACGCATTTATCCTAAGTTAAAGTGTGAAAAAATACAAACAAAGACAAGCTATGCTTATTTTCACTTTACTTAGAGTTAAAACATGTATTTTTTTATTCATTATATGCATTATCGCTTTATTTTCATATTAATTTCTAACTTATTTATCAAATCCCTAATTACACCCTCCTGTATAGTATTAAATCCTTTTATTTTGAATAACCCTCAAAACCCTCTATTTTAGTTTAAGCCAATGTTTAAATATCCCATCTGATAAATAAAAACCCCGCCCTTATCCCATTGGTTTAAACCTATTGATAAAACAAAATACCTTGCCCCCCTATGGTTTTTAAACATTTGTCAAAAAGTTTTAAAAATACTATATATTAAACCCGTGCCCATATATATTTATTAAAAAATTATGAAATGTTTTAATTAAAACATATAAAGCTTATATCCACTGCATATTATAAACCTAAGGTTTTAAACTTTATTAAACGCATATTCATAAAGTTTAAAACTTGTCCCCGTCGTGTTAATAAACCCATCCCTACTCCATCCCGATGCAACTTCCACAAGAGATCTGGGCCATTCGCAATCAAGCCCCACGATTTGACAGCTAACAACACATATCGCAAATAAACTTATGCAATAAAAACTATCTCATTTCTACACGAAATGGGTGGTATTTTACTTTCTCCCTCCTCCACGTGTTTCTTTCCTCCAAAACAACTTACCACCGAAATGGCGTGCGATAACCACTCACAGTTTTAGACCCTTTGAGCCTGAAAACCACCATTTATGACTTGATCGCCATTTATTGCAGGTGCCTGTTAGCCCTAATTTTGCTAATAAACATTGAAAATGCATTTATTTCCTCTCTTTCTACGTGTAAACCCTATATAAGTTATTCTGAATATAAGAAAAAGAAATTTCCACCATTTTCATACTAAAATCTTGTGATTTTCAGCCTATGACCATTAAATATTGCTGAGGAGCTTTGCATTTCTCTAGAGATCGAAAAGATACCATAGAAACTGTTCAAAACCTTCAGATACGTCTTCAAAAACCTAATAGCTACATATAACAGCTATTCCTCGAGGAAATTGAGACTGTTTTAATTTGAAAGGACCTTTTGAAAATAAAAATTACATTCAAAGCTCAAAACCATTCAAAAAAACTTGTTAAAATACCCAAAAAATAGGACAAACCCTATTAAAATTTCTAAAAAACTCGTGTTTATGTTGTGCATTGTTTTAAACACAAAATTTAGCCCTAAAACCCTTTGAAGGTAGGCTAAAATTTTGTGCCCAATCTCAAAAGAATTTTTAGCCCAATTACTCATTGAAAAAACCCAAGGAACCCCTATTTATTGTTTATAACTAGTAAAAGTCTGTGAATCAAGTTAAAGAGTCCAAAATTGGAAGGAAAAGCCCAAAGAAAGACCATATTTTGTCTATTTTTATCCAATAAATCCCTGTCAGTGTAATATATATATATATATATATATATATATACTTATGCAAACTGTTTAATCTTACAGAAGTAGCTAGAAAAACCTCAAAACAGAGTTTTTGTAGTCCAAGGAATCTCAAAATTTCTAAAACTAATCCAACTTCATATTTTAAAACTACTATCTTTATAAACCCTCTACAACCTCTAGTTGTAGACATTGAGCACACTCCATTAGCAGATATTGACTATAAGATAGCAGATCCTATTGTAGAGTTCAGTTTGTTGGAACTTCATAATTGGACCTTTGAGAAATCTTTAGATGATGTTGTAGAAGTCAAAATTTGGGAATCTCATTTACCCAAATATGTCATCCCAGTTACCTATTCATTCCCAGAAGTCATTAGGTTATGCCATCATTACTATATGCCTGAGCAAAGAGCAATAGTAAATTCCAACAAAGAAGTGCTTTTCACCATTACTACTGAATCCATCAACCAAATGCTACAACTCCAACCTGATCCTCAAGCAGTCCATTTGTCCATAGAGACCCTTACCAAGCTATACATTGGCCATGATTTCCCTAAGAGATTCCAAATATTCCAAATATTCATGCCCATGAATGTAGAAATTCCTCAAATCAATCCCCCATACTCTTCCTCAAAGTTCCCAGAAGGTTCAAGGCATATCATTCCATGCTTTCATTCATTCTAGGGTATTTTACTGATGAACGTACAAATGAATCCATTTTAGGTTTCTTATCTACTTTTACCCTAGGACAACCTCCATCTGTTATCATTGATTATGCTGGGTATATTGCAGACAATATCCATGACCAATTGATTGAGTTGCGAACTAAAGGAGTGTTCATATACACATCCTTCCTCTTCCACATGTTCTTGTATTTTCAAGTAGATAATTTTATATTTACTCTTCAAAGGCTTGACATAGAGGGAAATCCTCTTTCAGTTATTTTATCGACCTCTTTAATTAGGAAAGAGTCCAAAGAGTTCACATATGAAAATTTTTCAGATTCATTCATCCATCCATTGATCAAAATGTTAACAAATACAGAACAACCAAGGATAAGTGATGAGATGAAGAAGCTTTTATAGTTTTCAGAGGAACCAAGACGATTGATTGGTACTTATCTTAAAAACATACTGAGATTAAATTTTTTGGATCCAATTTGTTGCCCTACAAGTTACCCAAACATATATCAATGAGGATTTTTTCCTTGGAGTATATCAAGTAAATATTAAACTCTGATTCTATCAATTTCTTAGCAGCAAAGAAGAAAACACAGTTTAAATTGAAGAATCAAGTGGGACCATTCATTTGCAATCATAGAGATGCAAAGGCAAAAGTAGCTAAACAACTATTGGAGTACAGATTTAAAGAAATCTTTCTTTGGAATTATGATCCACAAGGGATACTAAGTAAAATGAGGGTTAAGTGTAGGCTAACACCATTTATTCATGAAAAAAAACTAGAAATAGAGAAATATGCCAATTAGACTAAGTGGACAAATAATACTTTAGTAGATGCAGTGAAGAAAAGTGATACTAGTCACACTTTACAGACTACATCTCAAACAGAAAAAGCCACCAAGAGAGTAAGAGAAGAAGGTACTTATGTTGCTGAAACCACCAATGAAACTAAGTTCAAGATAAGATACAATAAAAGGCCTAAGTTAAATCCAGTGGGTAAAGAAAAAGTTACCATTGAGGTAGAAGATGAAGATATACCAGTAACGAATACAGAGCTTGCTACAGTCATCATCAATGAGCCAGTTACTGAAAATCAGAATGAAGAACAAGTTGATAATTCAAATGTAAAAATGATAGAAAAAAAAAACAAAACATATAAGCTTACTCCTCATAGACAATAGAGGAAAAGGATTTAGATATCAGGTAAAAGTACAAACAAATCAAGTTAAATAATGAAGAGATTAAAAATGAAATTTATTCTCAATATCTCAAGCAAACACCTAGTATTGAAAACAGACTTCTATCTTCTTTTGATTACTCAAACAAAAAGTTTATCATGTCAGTATTACAGCCTAGAGTGAATACCCCAAAGGCATTTTCAGATTATAAAAATATTGATATAGAAGTGCCAACATAAAGCATACATGCACTTGATAAAATAGATTTTCAAAGACAGAGTTTAGAGATGCTTTATTCTACTATTACAAATAAATCCATGAGTGTTTAGAAACTTTAGAAAACCATCTCAAATATGAAATATCAAATGAAATTGAACAAAGCATCCTTGTATGTGAAGGATCTAAGATTCAAATCTTTGGAAGAATTGGTCTTACGGGTTGGATTTGACCTAGAAAATGTCAAGGCAGCAGAACAATTAATAAAGAAAAAGAATGAGGAGATTTCAGCTTTGAGGAAATAGCTTAAACTTCCTCTAAGTGAACATCCTCAGGCCAAAGAACTTATAGAAGGAAAAAATGAGAAAGATGATATGATGAAAATAATATTTCAGCTTATAACACAAATAAAAGAGATGGAGATTCAGATGGACAAGCTTGTTAAGGAAAAAGAGACAGTAAAAGCACCGAAAACACCTACAGTCATCTCTATGGTTACTACAATTGTGCCATCAACTCTAGTAGAAGAGTTAGCACCTATATTTCGACTGGCTGCTGTAGTGCCTATAACATCATCCATAACATCAGCTACAGAGTCATCTACAATAGAAGCTCACCCTACAGATGAGGCTAGCAAGCTAGTAAAGGCCATGGAAGACATGTCTCTTTAGACAAGTGAAATTAACAGATTGAAATAGATGGTTGAAAATCTTGAAGATCAAAAGAAATTGGCTCAGATTAATGCGAAAACTCATGAGAAAAAGGATATTAGATTAACTGAAGAATTTAAGAAGCTTCAAAAGGACTTAACTTTAAAAGAACCAATATCATATATGAAGAATTATTTATGGAACAAATTCATTGAAGCCATCAATGATGTATGACCTTCAATTCAAGTGATATTTGAACAAAGATATTTGTTAACAGTTGCACTAGCATAAATCAAGAAGACCAAAGAAGAACTAGGCAACAAACCTGAGCAAGCTTGATAATTGATAAAGATTCTTAATAGTAAGAACAGAAAAGAGTTAGAAGAGATTGAAATAACTGAAAAAACTAAAATTTTCCTTGAAATAAGGAAAGTTATCTCCAAGAAGAATCTAATGAAGAAACTTGAAGAAAAGTGTGAGAACATGAACATAAAAGTGACGAAATTCTTGGTTAAATTTGAAAATATTAGGCAAAGAACTCTGCCTAACATTATGGTTATCAATGAAAAACTTATGCCTTGGGAAAAATACAACAAAAAGATCCGAGAATGTGCTAAGAAACAAATCAACAAAACAGATGGACAAGTAATTCCCATTGGAAAAGTCTTACTCATAATTTTTGAGGATCTATTTTATTTACAACATGAGATAAGACACTTGTTTGTCATTAAACAAAATTTTTCCAGGTATACAAAAGCAGATGATAATTTCAGGAAGTTAAATAAAATACAAATTCCTAATGAAGAAGATTGGCGGTCACTTAGAGATTTACTATGAAAAGTAAAAAAGGCAGAAAGATAACAGTGAAAACAATTTGTTGATTTGCAGTCAAAACAGATTTTTATCACAACAGTAAACATATTTTACATTGGTTAAAGAGTATCAGAGATTAAAGAGAATCAGTGAAAGAGTATAAGATAAAGCAGATCAAATTTCAAAACCAATTTGAAATATCTAAGCCAGCAAGGAAGACACCAAGGTAGCCAGCTGCACCTTATCCAAAATCAGCTTCCTTTTTTATTTGAATAAAATAGGACAGCTTGCTGATTTTTTAAGAAACTGTCTCTATTTTTGTTGTAAAGATATTTTTATATCCCTTAGATAATTCCTAGAAACATTTTAGGATATTTTGTAAAAACTTATGTATAAATACTTCATCATTTGAAGTATTAGGGTCGAATAAATTGCTGAAGATTTCTATAGTCATTTTTGTGGACTTGAAGGCTTTTGTGTTTCAAATTTCAAGTAGCAGACTAGATCAGATCAACTAGCATCATATTTCAGGATTCATGTAATGAGCTATTTGGAGTGGAGTATTTCCTACTTGTCATTGTTATCTTTCTTTGTTACATGCAATCCATTATGTGTTCTAGATTTGAATGAATGAACAGGAGTATTACTTCAGGATTTGATAAAATCACCCTATCTTTACTATTTGTCATTTCTATGTTTTCTGCTAATTTTTAGAGTAGGGAACCCTTAATTTCTCCCTCTTTCATTTGACCTCTGCCTACTATTTCCCTTTTTCGGATCAAAGAACTCTTAATTTCTCTTTATCCCGATCATATCACCTCACAAAACAAATTTTCAATATATTCAAGGGTTATCTATCTTGCCCTAAATTTTTTTGACTTTTTGACCTTGATCCTAGATTTGTCTGCTTGACTTTTGACTCCTCAGCCCAATGGACGAATAGATTTCTGACTATCCATCTCTTTAAGTTATTTTTCCCACCAAACTAATCAAAACCAAAACCAATTGCACAATCATAACTAGCCTAATATTTTATAAATCAAAACTAAGTTAAATTTTATAGAGAGAGCCCTCTTTGAACCCTAGGAAGGCTATATCCTAGAGTTTAAAAGTTGGTCTCTAGTTACCTCTAGTTTTCTTAACTAAAAATCAAAATCTCACAACTAAAGAATTACTAGAGTGTTAAACATACTGGCGACCATACTGGGGAATTAACCAATCCTTAGTTGTTAAATAAATTTTAAATGAAATCATTTTTATTATCCTTTTGCCTTAAAGATTGTTTGACTAGTTGTGAGTATAAAAAATTGTAATTTTGACTTCTAGGAAAATTTATTATACCAAGTCTAATCCGGATCCTAAAACCTGCTGTTATAGTGGACAACCCAGATAGAATTGGGAAAAAGAAAAGATAGATAGGAGATTTAGATGCTAAAGTTTCATTAATAAGAGTCAATTCATTACCCCAAGAATTAGTAAGTTTGCAGGATATAGAGTTTGATTTAGAATTTGAACATTCTTTATTTAGGACCAGATCTGAAAGTAATTCAAGTACTATTGTTTTAGACCCTGTTTTTATTTCATTTTTGGAAAAAAAAACAAAAAAATATTAAAGTAGACTTTGAATTAAAGAAAATTATAAATCAAAACAAACTTGAAGAGATTAATGCTACTATTCTTAGGGAAATTGATGAGGCAATTGAGTTAAATCAACTATTAGCTTATACATATAAACCTTCTATTCTTCATTTAGATACCACTACATCATCTATAGTTTCTACTACCATTCAATCTAGTGATCTATTTAGTCCTAGATTACCCTTACAACCTAGAAATTTATTTCCTTCATCCCCTACATCCACTCCATCCACTAGTTCACCTTTTACTTTGTTAAGCAAATCATTCTCATTTCCTAGTAGTTCAATATATATTCCAGTTTCACTTCCTAGTACCTTAACTTCAACTTTTAGTTCATCTACTTTTTTTTCTAGTTCAACACCTTATATTCCAATTTCATCATCCACTTCATCCATTTCAGTCCTGATCACTTCTACTTTACCTCCTAGCCAAGCTAGAATTCAAGCTATGGCTGCTAGGTATGCTCCCCTTGTCCTTCCAATGCAGCTTCATGATATGCCCCAAGATTATCAAAGTAAGATACCACAATTTGATGCTACTACATAGTATACTGCACAACAGCACATAAAAAAAAATGACAAATTACTTTGAGCTCCATGAGATAGATGAATCAGATGGACAAATGAGGCTTTTTGCACAAACATTAACAGGGGAAGTCAAGAAATGGTTTAAAAGTCTTGTAGCTGGTAGTGTAGCTGATTTAGCTATTTTTCATATATTATTTTTAAATAAATGGGAAAAGAAGAAAAAACCCCTACAAATATTGTTTGAATTTGTACAAGACTACTGCACTAGATATAACAGTGTTTACAATTCAGTTCCTGTAAATCTAAAACCCACTCCTAACTCTGTCTTACTTTAATTCCCACATGGATTTGACACTAACATGGCATATCAATTAAGAGAAAGAAATGCAGAAACATTGGAAAGAATGCAAACAGATGTTGTAGGTGTAGAAGTAAACATTCTAGCTAAAAAAGAAAGATTAAGAAATGAGAGGAGAGTGACCATGAAAGAAGAAGCCTCTAGTTCAGACACAAAAATAGATATGTTAGCTAAAACTTTAGAGAGGATGGTGGATAGGTTAGATAACATAGAAGGAAGACCTCAATGGTGTAGGAATTTACATGCTAAGTTCCTTAGATCAAGAACCAAAGGTCACCGCTGACAAACATATCAAAAATTAGTACACTAGTATAATCACATGGTTAAAACCCTCAAAGAGGGAAACAATCCATGGCCTGAGCCAACATGGCCACTTCAGGCAATTTATTAATATAAAAATAAAAGTTACATATGTTTCTCTCATAAACGGTTACCTAACAAATGACCCTCCATGCTCTTTAAATAGAGATCATGGACCAATCGAGTGTTAAGCCATGGATCAAGTGTCGTTAATACCGAGGTGAGAGATAACCGTAAAATCACTACAAATCGTGACCGTCAGATTATAAGTTACAAATGTACATGGTAAAGAAACACACTTTACCTAACTCTACACAAGACTATGTTATTCTTAACTATTTCCTATGTGTCAGAATATCCTAACAAATGGGATAATCAACAACAAATCAAAAATCCCAATTTTAGAAAAAATACAAATTCAGGAAAAATAAAATAATCAGCCCTAGACCAAACAATAAGACCTCCCTTTCAAGAGAACTATCCCGAGAGTTCTCAAAATAATGATGATGATGATGAGGATACCATAAACTTAATGGGAATAGATGATAATAGCACTATCTTTCTCACACAGGAAGATAAAGAGTTGTTTGAAATCCAACAACTCCAATTAGATTCATGGGAATCCTTTGATTACAAACAAGGTTATGACTTTTCCATTAATGAAGGACACAATCAGTATAACCTAAGAAGTAAGAAAAACAATGGGACTTCTACTAAGAAAACTTCTCAAACACCAAATAAGAAAATAGTAGAAGCTCCCAAAACAAAATTTCTGCAAATTCTCCCTAGGGAAAATAAGCAAAACTCCAGTTCTTCCCAAAAAGTTTCCAGCCCTAAGATTTCACCAAACCCTAAGATTATGGACATAACTGATGAAATAGCTAAAGTTGCAAAAGATTCAGAAAGATATGCTGCTCCTAAATCATCTAATTCTGACAAAACAACAACCTTAGATACTGAAATGCTCAATGCTGATCCTAAATCAGCAGATCCAAAAGCTGCCACTGCAAAAACAGCTTTTGACAACTCAAAATCTGAAAAAACATCTACTACTTCACAAACCATTCCTTAAAAGAAAACAAAAGGCAGTAAGACACAAGACACTCAAACTGAAACTGAAAATATAACTGTAGAAAGACAAGAGAAACCAACCCAAAATACAGTTACCAAGGAAGAATTTATTCAAATAAGTAAATCTCAACCTTCATTCAACATACAATCTAAAATTGCAAAGCTAAAAATATCAATTCCATTGACATAATTGGTAAAACATGACTTGTATAAATCAACCATAACTGAAAAATTAAACATAAATGATGGAGAAGATTCCATAAATCTGAATGATGATCAGCCACAGTTGATTTTTGGCCCAAATGTGAATGGAAAGCATTTAGATGGATCAGTTCTTCCATTTTACATTATTTTAACTATTCATGATCAAATTTTACACAATGCAATGCTAGATTTAGGAACTTCAGATAATCTAATGCCAAAACCTATAATGGAAACCCTGAACTTCGATGTCATAAGGCCCTACAAAGATTTATTTCCATTTGACTCAAGAAAAGTAAAATGCTTAGGATTAATCAAAGATTTATGTGTAACATTAGTTCAATATCCTGGTAAGAGTATACTAATGGACATTGTAGTAGCTGATATCGCACACAAATATGGAATTTTATTATCTCTCTCATGGGGAGCAAAGTTACAGTCTATAATTGGATATGTCTTATGCTACTATATCAGTTTTTGGTCAGCCAAATAAATTATATAGGGAAAACTTAATGAAATATATGGTTAGTAGTGCTGAAAGGTCAATAAATTACCCAATTTATATCACACCTACTGATCTAGATTCTTTCATCCTATGTAATGCTGAAACTGATAGTGAAATCAAGACTGAACTAAGTGAAGAAAAGAAAACACAAAACAATGATAATATCTCTCATGAATATTTATATCATTTAGACATTGATGGTTCAGTGAATAAATTAGGAGCAGAAGTAGGAGTATGGATAACTAATATAGAGAAAAATCGTGCAGAAGGACATGCTTTCAGACTAAATTTAAATGTACCAACAATATGGTTGATTATGAAGCCCTCATTCTAGGACTCCAGATAATCAGAAACTTAGGAGGTAAAAGAATAGCAATAATAGGAGATTCTGAGTTGATTGTTAAAAAAATTAAAGGAGAATATTCAGTTTACAATCCTAGACTAGGCCAGTATAGAGAGACTGTATTAGATTTGATTAATTATTTATTGGAATGTAATTTTTCTGCAATACAAAGAAGGCAAAACTTACAAGCACATTCTTTGGAAACCTTTGCTAGTACTTATAATTTACCTTTTCAGCCTAATCATATGTATATCGCAAAAGTAAAACATAAACAAATAATTCCAGACAACCTCAAATATTGGCAGATTTTCTCACAAGACCAACAAATTTACCATTTTCTGAATAATGAAGGTGAATTTCAGAACTGTAAGATAGATATTGATTGTACCATAGATCAAGAATTAGATAGTGAAATTGATGTAAATAATGTAGATGTAAATAAATTAAAGTTTACTAAACCTACTAGATTTATTCAATCAGATATAGATAAGTTAGAAAGAGTAGAAATTGATAAGATCATTGATGAAGAATCTGAAATATTAAATCTCAAAGAAAATTTCTTACCAAAAAGTTTAACTCCTTTGGAAGATCTATTTGAATCAAATGATGTTGCTAGAAAACCCAAAATGGAGCCAGTTAGATTTGACATTGAGGAATGCAATATTGGTACAGAATTAAAACAAAAAATGATCAAACTTTCCAAAGCCTTACCTCAACAAGAAAAGGAAAAATATATTTCTCTTTTCAAGGAATTTCAAGATGTTTTTTCTTGGAGTAATGAGGACCTTAAATCCTATGATACAAACATAATTCAACATAAAATCCCTATAAAAGAAGATCAAAGGCCCTTTAAACAAAATTTAAGAAGGATCGACCCTGTGTTGATGCATTAGATAGAAAAAGAAGTGAAAAGAATGTATGATGCATAGATAATTGCACTAGTCAGGTATTCTAATTGGGTTTCTAACCTAGTTCCAACAAGAAAGAAAATAAGAGAGATTATACTATGTGTCGACTTTAGGAATCTAAACAAAATATCCTTGAAAGATAATTACCCTTTACCAAAAATGGATCACATATTACAAAGGGTAGTTGGTTCTTCTAGGATTTCACTGTTAGATGGTTTTTCAGGATACAACCAAATTTTAGTCCAACCAAAGGATCAACCAAAAACAACTTTTACTACTCCTTGGGGCACTTTTATGTATTTAAAAATGCCTTTTGGTTTAATGAATGCAAGGGAAACCTTTCAAAGAGCTATTGATATAGACTTTGCAAAGGAAATTCATGAGTTCTTTGTAATTTACTTAGATTACATAACTGTATTTTCTAAAACTAATTATGAATACTTGGATCATCTTAGACAAGTTTTTATAAAATGCAGAAAGTTTGGCATCTCATTAAATCCTAAGAAAACCTTATTTGGATTAGAAGGCAAGTTACTAGGACACATAATATCAAAAGAAGGAATCAGAATAGATCCTACTAGGATAGAAGCAATTCTTAACATCAGTCCACCAAGAAACATAAAAGAGTTACAAGCCTTTCTAGGTAGCATTAACTTTTTAAGAAGATTCATATCCAACTTAGCTGAGATAATTAGAGAACTAAATAACATGATCAAAAAAGATTCAGTTCTTAAATGGATTATTGAGGCCAAACATTCATTTGAATCCATCAAAAAGGCCTTAACCAAAAATCCGGTCCTTGTAAGTCTTGACTTTAAAAAGGATTTCATAATTTTTTCATTTGCTTCAGAGCACACCATTGCTACAATTTTAATGCATAAAAATGACTAGGGTTATGAACAGCCCATAGATTTCTTTAGCATAACACTTAGAGATGCATCTTTGAAGTACAATATCATGGAGAAACAAGCCTTAGCTTTAGTAAAGGCCATTAAAGACTTCAGAATTTACATTCTCTATTCTCACATCATTGCCTATCTCCCAAATGTTGTAGTAAAATAAATTCTTACTCAGGATGGTCCTGATGGAAGAAGAGGTAAGTGGATTGTCACTATCTTAGAATATGACATAGAGATAAAACCCACCAATTTGATAAAAGGTCAAGGTTTAGCCAGATTCATGGCTAAATCAAATTGTAATGCCCTAGACATAAATTTTATTGCCTAAGTAGATGATCAGGAAGAGATGGTGACTCCAGAGATCAGTGCAACCTTTTTAGACTCACCATGGTATGAAGATATCATATTTGTATTACTAAACTTACAAGCTCCTCCTGGATTTTCAAGAACCAAAGCTAGATTTCTAAAGCTTAAGGCAGTAATATTTTTTATTTTAGAAAATGTACTTTTTTGGAGAGATCATAGTGTGATTTTATTAAATTGTTTGTTAAAAGAAGAAGATGACAGAATACTAGAGGAATTTCATGCAGGTGATTGTGGAGGACATCTTTACTGGAAGACTACTACAGACAAGATCCTAAGAGTTGGTTTTTACTGGCCTACTATGTTTGTATATGTAAAAATATATGTGACCTCCTGTCACAAGTGCCAAATCTTTGAGGGTAAGAAAAATCTCTTACCCCTACCCTTAAAGCCCATCTCTACTAAAATGTAATTTCAACAATGGGGTCTTGACTTCATTGGAGAAATTCACCCCACTTCATCAACCCAACACAAGTGGATTATGATAGCCACTGACTATTTTACCAAGTGGATTGAAGCCATACCCTCTAGGAAATCCACAGATACCGTCATTATCTCCTTCCTAGAAAGTAACATTCTTTCAAGATTTGGATGTCCCCAAAAGATAATTACTGACAATGCAATAGCATTCAAATCCAAAAAGATGATTGACTTTTGCCATAAATACCATATTACCCTAGGCCACTCTACTGCATATTACCCTCAAGGTAATGGTCTAGCTGAATCTTCAAATAAAAGCCTTGTAAACATCATAAAAAATTTACTTGAAGATAATAAAAAGACTTGCAATAAGAAGATAGTCAATGCCTTATGCGCAGATAGAATTACTACTAAAAAATCCATTGGTACCTCCCCTTACCAGCTTGTCTATGGAATGGATGTTGTTTTTCCATCTTCTTTAGGTGTACCAATGATGAAGATTATCCAAAAGTTACAAATTGAAGCAAATTACATTCAAAGAAGGATCGATCAAACTATTCACTTGCAATGTAATATCCCAAAAGGGAAACAAGCAGCAATACTAAAAAATATTGCATAGAAATAACGAAATTCAACAAAGTAAGAGAAGGAGGCCAATATGGAGGCTTAATATGTACATTTAAAACAGCAAATCAAAGTTATATTGAAGACCATGAGTTATAGAACATAAAATAGAAGACTTTACATGAAGAAAACCCTCAAAATGAGGTGCTGCAACCATAGATTAAGACTGAACAAGCTTGACAGCGTTATTTTATTGGTTGAAAGAAGCTATAGATTAAAATTCAGATCTAGAGTAGATCTGTGTACAAAATGTTAGATCTATATCAGATTTGTACACTAGAAAGGCTCCTCTTCAAATGCCCCTTGGGGTTTTCAGCAAAAAGTGAAGTACATGGAGTAGATCTGAGATCTTATGCAACAGATCTGTAGAATGATTTAGAAATTCTGAAGAAAATACAATAGTATTCAGATCAGATATGAATATGACATGAATAGATCTCAAATCAATGGATTTCCATAGTGAAGGGTAGATCCCCAAACACTAGAAATATCTCCTCCAAAAGTGTGCCAAAACACCCTGTAACTATACACTTGCAAATAATGCAGTACTAGAATGAAAACTATGTTGTAGGCTCTAGAACATGTTTGGCCTCAAGCCAAGATCTGAAAAATGTGCTCCAATCATCCAATACTCTCTTGCCAATGGGATAGAAGGCTTTCCCACTGAAAAGAGGCACTAGAATGGCCTAGATATGAGTAGATCTAGCCTCCACTTGATGCAGCTTACAAAGAAAACCAAATCCTAAATAGGATTTGTATTGTAGTTGGAAGAAGATCTTGGCCAAATTACTGATAGTGGTCAAGAAATGCAAGACTCCTCCAAGAGGCCTCTCAAGGAAGGAGGTGGGATTCCCGATCAGGAACACCCAGTGCTAAACAACACTATTCTCTACTAAACAGCTAAGAGAATGAGAAATGTATAAACAAAAAAAATATTCAGAAAATAATATGGTCATCAACAACCTTCTCAAGTTGTCCTCCTCTTCCTTTTATAAGATTGAGATCTTTCAAAACCCTAAACCATCTCAATGATTTATCTTCTTTCACATGTGCCACCTCTAACTAAGACTGCGCTGTGCATAAATGAGGATCACTTATTCTAGACATCATTGTTGATTTGGTCATGGTTGACCCAGTCAAATTATTCAATCCCTTTCACACATAAGGGTGTTTTATTTACGTAGCCCAGATTTAGCTTTGTTCACATGTGGCATTGATTTATTCACTATTTTAGGAGTTTTTATTGTCCTCCTTTACACATTTATTCATGCAATAAGAAAATGAAACAAAATTGTATATTCCCATTAGCTTGGGCTAATTGGGAATATTATAGTCGTCCCCTCCAAAATGTTGCTTGTCCTCAAGAAACTGGTAAGGTGAGTGCTGTTAGTCATCAATATTTTTCACCTGTTGTTGATGACTAAATTCTAGCTGAGTTTTTTAGAAGCTGATCTCCATATGTAAATTTGTCATCTAGAAAACCCCCATAAACGTTTTGCCTTCCTACCTTTTCAGTCCGACCATGACGAGATGAAACCTCATTATCAAATCCTACTTAACCTCAACCATACTAGTCTGACCATTAGTTCTAAAGAAACAATCCAAATCTGTTCAAACAACCTCCCCTAAGTTAGGAAGTGGCGATTTAAGACATTTCACCCTTGGCAAACTATCCAAGAGCCAAAAAACCTCCATCTACTATAGACCAGTCATAACAGACCTCCCACTCTGCTAATAAAGTCTGTCACAACCCTAAGTCGCACCACTGATACACCCTTAAGTCTCATCAATACATAGACCATAATCTCAAGCTGATTTTAGGTGTTTTACAGTGATTGATGGATTTTACAAAGACAAGAAACATGTCAGCATCTCAGAGGACAATTCTTGGCTCCACATGAGAAGACAGCTGCTTCTAAATGTGATCAGGAACCTGAGATGCATCCACAGGGCAAAGAGTTATTCATCAAACTCTTGCGACCTCATTCATAGCCTGAAAGGATAGCAGAAGAAAGAGCAACACCATCAAAAGGCTGATTGATTTGTCAAGGCCAAAAATAACCTCCTTCATCTATAAGCAGAGGGTTTTAAGGCACCTCCTTCATCTACAAGTAGAGGGTGATGGCCAATGTTTGACTTAAAGAATTGCAACTGACTGTAATCAAAGTTTGTAAATAAACAGTGAGATAGTGACACAAATTTTCTGGAGAACAATGATGATTAGAGACTGAGGTAAAAGCATAAATGTTTTCACTGTTTTATGCCTGTTATCATATGTAAGAAAACCCTTGTTAATATGTTCATCAGGTAGCCTACTTGTGGCTGGGACAGAAGGTTGACAAAGCACAGATATTTTTCCAAGAGAAAAAGGCCTCCTTCATTCATAAGTAGATGGCCAGAGCATTAATTGATTTCAAGGTTTGTTTGATCTGAGAAACAAGGTAAGAGACCAAATAGAAAGCAAGGGAACCACTACAATCAAATGGGTCAAACTTATCTCAAGAAAGTCCACAACTCCAACAAAATAAATTCTAAATAGTGGTGATAAGATGAATCATTGCACAGACAAAAGGACATAATAGTGATTATGTTTCAAAGTATTGGTCTGCTCCATTCATGAAAAGGTGCCTTTCAAATGGGTTTATCATGGTTGACAAAGAAAATTTTGGCTGACCTCCTCAAGAAGCATTACAACTGAAAAAAATTGTTCATGATATGCAAAAAGGAGGCTTTGACATATTTTCAGGTCCTGGAGAATATCTTAAAACAAATATAGGTGTTCATTATTTAAAGGACAGAAACACCATATTGGTACACTTTGAGCAGAGGAAGGGTGTTAGAAGAAGCACCCTTCTTAATAGATAGAGGATGAAAGATTTTAAGTGAATGCCACTAAAGCAGGATACCCACAGTCAAAAAGAGGCTCAAATATCTCATCTCAGCAAATACAAAGGGATAGTAAAATTTGCATCGCTGTTGAAACATAATACCTCTACCACAGTAAAATTAGGGTTAAGGAGCGACCAGGTTGTTTGTTTCAAAATGATTTTCTAACCAAAAAGAGATGCAATTTACAAACGTGAGAGAGGGTTTTGTCCCTCATAGGTTCTAGAAGAAAAACCTCCTTCAGTTTCTACACAAGTATCATGGTTTGTGAGAAACGTGAAAAATTCAGATGTCACGGGAGAATTTCTGCACCAAGATTCATCATTTTGACTAGTGAAAGGACAGTAAGATTGTGAACAGCCAAATTAACTCCAAATGAAAAAATTAAAATTTTTATGGAAATTATACTTCCATATCTTTCCGACGAGCCATCTCGGGCCAAATTCCGACAATAGGAAGGCATCCAAAAGCAGCCTGAAATCAACGCTATGTTTTTCTGCACCAGCATTCATCATTTTTGACCAGTGATGGGAAAGTTAGTTTTTAAACACCGAAATGGACACCAAATGAAACACATCAAGAATATTTTGAAATTATACTTCTCTATATTTCCAACGAGCCATCTCGGGCCCAATTCCGACACAGGGAAGGCATCCAAAAGTGGCTTACAAACAGCACTATGCATTTCTGCACCAGAATTCAGCAGTTTTGACCAGTGTTGGGATAATAAATTTTTGAACAACCAAATGGACTCCAAATGAATAAATTCAAGTTTTTCTAGAAAGTAGACTTCCACATCTTTCCAACGATCCATCTCGTGCCCAATTCTGACACCAGGAAGGCCTTAAAAATTAGGTGCAAAGTTGCCCGGTGCTCCTGTAGCAGTGCGCGACACTTTCAGGAAGAAAAATTTAAAAGGAATGCACTGCTGCACGGCACTCCTATAGCAGCACGCGGTGCTCCTATAGCACTGATCAAAAAATAACCTAAAAAAATTCCAAAGCTTTTTCCAGAGCTTCTCAAACTTGTCAACAATGGCTGCCATCGTGTTTCAAGGTATTTAAGTGCCTCTTTAGTATATTCAAATTTCTAAAGGGTAATCATATGCTTTGTGCATCAAAGGCTAAATAATTGGTGAAAGGGGTGAGGGTCTCGGTTAGGAATGTTAAATTAGTTTGTTGAAAGGGTTTTGAAGCTTTATTAATGAGAAAATCCCATTAAACTGGCCTCAATCAGTATTGAAAGGAGAGATAGGGTTTTGAAAGTTGAAACAATGGGTCTATCTTCAAAGAGCAGAAAATCATGATGTAAATGTTTTCCATTTCAAAAACAATCTCCTCTGTGAGGTAAAAAGATCAAATACCACTATTTCCTTTTGACCACAAAACAAGTTGCAGTAGGTGCAATTGTCATTACCATTTGCAGGCATGTGTAAAAATCTATGAGTGAAAGGCATTTGTTTTGGAAAGGGAAAAACAATAGGCCATCTCTCAACACAGTGATCATCAGATGAGTTTTTGTGAAGGAAAAAAATCAATGTTGTGACCTCCCATTCCGTGAACTATAACCAACAAGTAAAACTACTATTTGCATGTGGAGGTGTTGTCAAACTAAAATATGAGGGACAGTAGAGTTCAAAGAAGGCAGCGTTGATTGTGAGGAATTTTGTTGTTGAAAGCTACAGGAGTTTTGTTACCACATCAAAAACACAACATGCTCTGTCACATTATCCCTTTAACACAATGATTTCTGACTATGCATTTTGATTGACTGTGTTTATGGTGTGGAATTGATTGGTTGAGTGGCCTAAAAAGAGAGCAGTGTTTTTGGATTAAAAGGGTTTTTGTTTTTCCTTCTTCCACAAAGACAAGGGTGTATTATGTCCTCAAAACATCAAAGGGTAGGATGACCTTACCACAAAAACATAGAAAAAATAACTCTGACTGTGTATCTTTCACTGATTGTGTGTTGTTCTTAATTTTTCTGGTTAAGTGACATACCAAGTGAAAGGCATTGTTTTGGAAAGGGGCAAAGAGTGGTGTGTTCAAAGGGAATTTTTCACACTACATTTGAGACCATTACTGCTTACAGTAAGTAAACAGGATGAGACAGATCTTTGTTTAGATAAGGACATAAGCATGAAGAAAGGATGAAGAACAACAAACTGATGACAAGGGAAACAATTTGAACAGGCTTATGATGAAGGGCAACAGTTTGAACAACAGAATGAGCAGGAAGTTGAGACAGAGCAACAGCATGACAGTGATGAACAAGGAGGCTAAAGAGAAGCGCCCGGCACGGAAAGTGAGAAAAGACACATCAGGACATCATATTTTGGCCGCTTCAGAACATGTTTCTAGGGACCCTTGAGGGTCATACACACCGATTTTGGGCAAATTTTGACATGCTTTGGTTTTTTGGCATTTTTGAGTTTTTGGTCAAAAACTCATAAATTCGCCATTTCATTTTGAGGATTCGTCAAGGGAGGATAATGGTATCTTTGGATGCCATAATTTCATGAGCATGCCCTCAGTGATTTTCAGAACATTTGGAAATCATTTGCCCCCTCAAAACAGCAAAAAATGCTCGCTTTTTGCACACTCTGCCCAGTCTATCAGCAAACTGTAATTTTTGGTTTTTTACACACAGGTGCAGATTTGGAGGACTTCCAGGCATCAGATTGGGGAAATTTTAGTTACGGAAAAAAGTAGACACTTAGATATTTCCAACGAGCTATCATGAGCATCGTTTCGACACCAGGAAGGCTGCCAAATATTTCCAGCAAGTCAGGGGACCTTTTGCTGATATAAATTTTGGATATTTTTGTAATTTTTGAACCTCTAAAATCTGCTTTTTCCAAATGTGCATTTAGCTATTTTTTCACATGGAAAATGATGCAAAGTCAATTATTTTTCCTTTTTTAGCATTTTCTAGATATTTTATGAGATATTTTTGTGCCTTGGGCTTTGCAAAGCCTCAAGGACAAGTTTAGATATTTTGATTAGGCCAATAGGAGAGGAAGTTGAACTATGAGGTTTTCCTCACTTGAGCCTATATATTCCAAAGGCTTTCATTGTAAAACAAGGCTGAACTTGAGAAGAGAAGCAATATATGGTCATATGAGCTTTGGAAGAAAATACTTGTGTTATGCTTTTGGATTTCCTCTTGGATGTTCTTGGATGAATGATGAAGGATGGTTGATGGATTCCATGACTTGGTAGAATGGTATAATGTCTCTTGCTTTGTTGTTGTCTTCTAGTTTTCATTCATGAATACATGTTTCTTGATTTCTATATATCAGTAGAGAACGAATTTGAGACATGCCCATAGAGGCACCTCAAATTTCCTATTTCTTCATAGCTTCTTTGTTTTCTTCTTCCTAAGTAACATTAAATAATTCTTGACTTCTCTTTAATATTTAGGATATTGTTGCTTGTTTCATTCATGGTTTTATACATGCTAAGAAGGACTTATGGTATGCCCTGCTTACCTATGGCTAGCTATAGTTCCATCCATAAAATTTCTCTTTGACTGATTAGATTATCATTTTGTTTGAACCAAGGAGGCCTAGTTTCGATCTAGCCCTTTGCCTAAAACTATGCAAATCTTGTTGTTCAAAGTGCCCAATAACTTGAAATACTGTGTTTAGGTGTTTCGGCATAGTGTTTTGAGTTGTTTGTCTTCCTTAAGTGTTTTCCCCAAAGTCTGAAAGCCATTTCCCAAAGTTAGAGGGTCTTATACTTCTATGCATGGCTTGAATGTTTATTTCTATGTATTGATTAGCTTATAGTTACATTTTGCATAATTAATGGTTTTCCCTACCATGTTTATGTCTGCTATTAAACTAGTTATGCTTTGAAATCCTTTGTCATTCACAAACTTGATGTCCATTTACACCATTTTTCCCAAAGATCCTTTCTACCTTGAATCAAATCAGCCCTTCAATAGCCTTGCATCATCATCTAATAGCTTTCTTGACCTTTTTGACCCCATAGCCTAGTTAATCTAACATCGTGTTACCTATTTTATATCTTTGATCAGTTTCATCCCTCACAACTTAAAAAACCAAAACCAAAAAACATACTCCATAACTAGCCTAAAATCATAATATAATAAGCAAACACACAAATATCCCTTACACATATATAGAGAGCCCTCTCTGAGTCCAGGAAGGCTAGGTCCTTGGGCTCCAAAGCTTGGTTTGATGTTACACTATCATTTGGATTGCCAATCAGCCAAATCACGGGATCCTAACATAATGGCGATCACAGTGGGACTTACTGAGTACATGATAGTCTAGAAAACTCTTATAGACTCTTTAGTCCTTCAAAATTAAACTTAGACCATCAGTATTTAGAATCATTCAGAGCAAACTCTCTGTTTCACCATCTTATCAAAGTGATGAATCGGGTTTATAACACTCTTACATCCTAGGCTACACATAAAACTTAGAAAAAACCACAAAAAACTCCTTTAGATTGGTTTTTGTCAGTACTGGTGGTGGACCATACACATATACCTCAAAAAAACTAAAATCCACCTAGCGACTCCACTAGCCTCCAGTAGGCCTTACTACTTCACTAAACTCTAGGCTACTATCCAATTGAGCCACCTCATCGCCACACTAACATAATGGCGATCATGGTGGGACTCTGAGTATTAAACAAACTTAGATACCCTAGACCTTAAGAGACCTTAAGAATACTATTTCATTGACTTATCCCACCGCTCACTAACATAATGGCGATCACGGTGGGACTTTGAGTCAAAACATCCTAGGTATCCCTTAGGAACTATCAAAATATCAGTCAAACTTAGAAGAGTAGAATTTGGTTGTCTCACCATCCTAGCAAAATGATGAGTCAGTTATATGAAACTCTTCCAAACCTCGTAGGCACATAAAAACTCAGAAAACCCCAAAAAACTTCTTTAGATTGGTTTTTGTCAGTACTGGTGCTGGACCATACACATATACCTCAAAACAACTAAAAATCCACCTGGCGACTCCACTAGCCTCTAGTCGGCCTTACTATTTTACCAAACTCTAGGTTACTATACGATCGACCTATCCCATCGCTCACTAACATAGCAGGAGATGGTGGGACATTGAGTACATGAAAGTCTAGAAAACTCTTATACACACTTTAGTCTTTCATCATTTAACTTAGACCAGCAGTCCATAAGATCATTTAGAGTAAACTCTTTTTGTTATCACCACCCTAGTAATGTGTCGAAACAAGTTTAGAATACTTTAGACAAACCATAGGTTGCACATAAGAAACTCAGAAAAAACTCCAAAACATTCCCAGATTAGTTTTCCCTAGTTACTGGTGGTGGACCATAGCTACATCTCTGTAAAAAACAACCAAGTTCCACCTAGTGACTCCACAACTCTCAATAGACCTAAAGACTCCACTGGAGGAAGAACCTAAAACATGACCGGTCCTCCTAGAAAGAACAAGCACTCAGGCCTCAGTTGGATTCAAGAAATTATTATCTTTATCTATAACTATGTTATATCCTACTTTGAGCCTGATCAGGGATACACCGATGAGATCTACATTGATCATTGGAAAAATCTCAAACCTCAAAAATCTAAGCCTCAAATTTCAGACCATGAGCAGGCTTGTACACCTGTGCTTACCCCAGATTCACCTATGGAAAACCTAGCAAAACATGAGCCTCATGCTGCCTTTCCCACTCTGGCTGAAACCTCAAACAATCACGAACCTCTTTTTACACTACCTATATCCACAAAGGTGCCAGAAAGATACAAGCCTCTGGTTTTACCTCCCATCTTACAAGCCCTTCCTGCAAATCTTCAAAATAAATTACCCAGATTTGATGGAGAAAGCTCAAAAGTCACTGCTGAAGAGCACGCCCAAAAACTTGAGGATTTACTTGACCTTTATGACATAGAAGAAGATGATGTGTGTATTAGAATGTTTGCCTTATCATTACAAGGAAAAATTAAGAGTTGGTTTATAGACCTTCCCGCTGCAAGCATTACCAATTTTCATCAGTTCACTCAAATCTTCCTAGATAGGTGGGTGGTCATGGGTAATAAAGTTCTCATCATAAAGGAGTACAATTAGTTAAAAAGACAACCAGGGGAAACAATACAAAAATTTTCAGCCAGGTTCAATAAAGTGCACCATGCAATGCCTGCTAACCTAAAGCCACCCCTTGGATGTGCTCTCTTGCACTACCCAGATTCTTTTGACCCAGAGTTGGTTTTCTAGATAAGAAACAAAGATCCTTTGACCCTATAATAAATGCAAAGGATAACAGTTGATGTAGAATTCAACATAATAAATAGGGAGGCACAACTAATAATAATAGAGAAAGACAAAGCAAATCAAGAAAGACAAGCATCTTTAGAGGAAAAATTGAAAAAATTGGTATGTATGGTAGGAAAACTAGAGCATATACTTGATAGGAAAAGAGAAAAACACAAGGTTAACACTGCTTGTTCAAACCAACCTACCTTTATTCCTTAGTTTGAACACACTCGACTATCACAAGACAAGAGTTATAAATAAAATGTGCCTAATGGGAAAGTTGCAAATAAAAACATAGAGGAATGCTCTAAAGAAACTATTAGCCATTTTGAAATCACAGATTCTGAAATGGAAGAAGAATCAAAAACTTTAGATTCTCTACCCTTATGCTTTAAATCATTCCAGACTTTGAAAGAAAATTTGCACCCTAAAGATCTCTTACTAGTTATTCAGGAAAACCCTGCTCAAGTTAACTCTCACCTAAATAAGGAAGAGCTGATTGAAGAGGAATTCAAATCTGAGATAGAAGATAAAGAAAAACCTGTAGGATCTCTACCTTTATGCTGGGAGTCATTTGAGTTCATAAAAGCAAATTGGCCTCCTAAAAATCTATTAGAAAAATATCATGAATTACATGCTAACTATCCTCAACATCACAAAGAATTGGTTGAAGATGAAAATAAGTAAGAAGTGACAGAGAACCCACAGGATCTCTCTAAGGGCATAAGTGATGATTCATCATCTATCATAGGTGAAGCCCAAAAAGAAATTCATCCGTCAAATCATATTTCCCAAGAGAAAGAGGATTATTGTAGAGAAATGAAAATGCCTCCCTTTTCAACTGAAGATGAAATAGATCAACTTATAAACATGCAGACAACCTCTAAAACTTCATATAACCAAAAATTTTCTGATCTGTCTCCTGTTAATCTTGCATATCATAAGTCAAAAATTAGATTTGTAAATCAATTTGAAGAAAAGAAATCTGATAGTCCAATGTGCATGGTTGGTGACATTAATTATAATGATGATCTTCCAAGGTTTGATAAATATTTTGATGATGATTTCCAAACAGAATCTAACTTTGCAAAAAACTCAGCTTTTGATTTTTGGGAGGAAGCTCAGTTTCATAAACTTGAGAAAAGTGAGCAGCCATTACAGGTCATCTATGACACTGATGAGGAAAGCCTTGAGAGTTTAGAAGTAAGTGAAGAGTCTCGAACTCTTTTCTCTACTTCACTTCAGTCCGTCAAAGATAACATGCACATGATTGGAAATCAATAGTTTTTCAGCTTTGATGATGAGGTTAAGGAGGATGATGAAATCCTCGAGCAGGTTGTAAATGAGAAGCCTTTTCCTGAAATAGTTGAAGAAATAATTTTGGACATGGAATCTTCCTTAACTCTAGATTTGCAGCCACCAAGTTCCATTGAGTTACAAATTGTAGATGAAGAAGTAGAGGTTGATAAACACATGGGAGTTGTTACACTATCCTTTCAAGATAATTTACTGTCAAAGTGTATCCTTGCTCATAAACCTGATGACCTTCACACTGTTTTCAGTCCACTTAATCAGATCACATCAGCTTGGAAAGAAAACTGCACTGCAATACATGCTGAGTCTGACAGTTCGAGTGATCATGAAGAAGAGTTGCTTTACCAGGGGGGTCCCAGATATAGCCAAGTGGAAGAAAGAGTAGTCTTGAATGAATCCATATCTCAAATCCTCTAGATCAAGTATTGTTCCAAGATCCATTTGCTGTTTTCCTTGAGAAGTCTGAAAGAGTAGTCTTGAATGAATCCTATATCTTAAAACCTCTAGATTAGGTATTATTCCAAGATCCATTTGTTATTTTCCTTGAGAAGTCTGAAAGAGTAGTGGTTTCTATCATGAACAAGTTACTACCAAGAATGAGAAAAAACTTAAGCACTACTATCCAGAAACAAACCAAATGGGAGTGGCCTTTTCATTATTTCTGCATCATGAAAAAACTAACCCAAAATCACCCATGTAATCATCTACTTGACTGCTTACATTGGAAAGAAGAGTTCACCAAATGTGTATGATGTGTATAGTTTAGGCTAGGATAGGTAGATAGTTAAAGCTCAGCCTTGCGAGCATCTTTCTAGTTTTAGATTGTTTGAAGAAATAGTGAAAAGCAGAAAATACAACAAACAGTAAAAAGTAGAAAAAGAGGGCAGTTTCTAAAAAGCAATGGTAAAGCCCCATGTTCCAAAAAATAGTCCTTCGGAAATCGAGCAAGTCTAAATACCGCTACTAGTACTTCAATGTCTTGTTGAGCTATCTAGCCTAATCATAGTTGAACATGTTTAAATTTATTTGCTAATAAGTTAGTGAGTGAAAAAGATGGTCAACATTGTGTAAGCTTGACTTATCAAAGAGAGTAGATTAGGAAAAGATACTGGTTCCACACGCCCAAAACAGAACCAAAGAGGGAAGCAGGGATGAAAAACAAATTGTGCATCTTAGCCCTGTTTTTCCTAGTTTCCATTTCTGTAAAATAATATTTGTGTGCAGCTTGTATTTTATGCCGCAAATGCATGACAAATCAGACTGTCTAATCCTGATTTGATCATCTTTTAAATTTTGTGTTTTAGATTAGAGAATAAAATCCTGTCAAACAACTTAATCTTGACAGTTGATCTAGCATAGGTAGAGTAATGAAGGAGTTCACTAGTTTAATCTGAACTCCCGACAGATATAAGTGTAGAATTAGATAGGTTCATTTTGCAAAAAGAAAAATATATATTCAAAAGGCTGCTAGTTCAAATGCGCCAAAAGGAAGAAAAAATGTTAGGAAAGATAGTGGGGTAGGTAGAAATATCATTGATGCTAATCATGCTGTCACTTTTCAGAAGCAGCATCAAAGAAGGATGAAATTTGCCCCAATGGGTAAGGCACTGGTCTTCATAAGCCAAAGATATGAGATTCTGAACACCTCCTGAAAAGGAGCTGCCCTCCCCAAATGGAGCCACTGTTAGTCATCAGTATTTTTCACCTGTTGTTGATGACTAAATTCTAGCTGAGTTTTCTAGAAGCTGATCTCCATATGTCAATTTGTCATCTAGAAAACCCCCATAAAATTTTTTCCTTCCTACCTTTTCAGTCTGCCCATGACGAGATGAAACCTCATTATCAAATCCTACTTAACCTCAACCATACTAGTTTGACCATTAGTTCTAAAGAAACAATCCAAATCTATTCAAACAACCTCCCCTAAGTTAGGAAGTGGCGCTTTAAGACATTTCACCCTTGGAAAACTATCCAAGAGCCAAAAAACCTCCATCTGCTATAGACCAGTCATAACAGACCTCCCACTCTGCTAATAAAGTTGGTCACAGCCCTAAGTCATGCCACTGATACACGCTTAAGTCTCAGCAATACATAGACCATAATCTCAAGCTGATTTTAGGAGTTTTATAGTGATTGATGGATTTTACAAGGACAAGAAACATGTCAGCATCTCAGAGGACAATTCTTGGCTCCACATGAGAAGACAACTGCTTCTAAACGTGATCAGGAGCCTGAGATGCATCTATAGGGAAAAGAATTATTCATCAAACTCTTGCAACCTCATTCATAGCCTGAAAGGAAAACAGAAGAAAGAGCAACACTGTCAAAAGGCTGATTGATCTGTCAAAGCCAAAAATAACCTCCTTCATCTATAAGCAGAGGGTTTTAAGGCGCCTCCTTCATCTACAACTAGAGGGCGATGGCCAATGTTTGACTTAAATAATTGCAACTGATTGTAATCAAAGTTTGTAAATAAACAGTGAGACAACGACACAAATTTTATGGAGAACAGTGATGATTGGAGACTGAGGTAAAAGCATCAATGTTTTCACTATTGTTTTCCTGTTATCATATGTAAGAAAAAACTTGTCAATATGTTCATCAAGCAGCCTACTTGTGGCTGGGACAGAAGGTTGACAAAGCACAGATATTTTTCCAAGAGAAAAAGGCCTCCATTCATAAGCAGATGGCCAGAGCATTAATTGATTTCAAGGTTTGTTTGATCTGAGAAACAAGGTAAGAGACCAAATAGAAAGCAAGGGTACCACTGTAATCAAATGGGTCAAACTTATCTCAAGACAATCCACAGCTCCAACAAAATAAATTCTGAACAGTGGTGATAAGATGAATCATTGCACAGACAGAAGGACATAATAGTGATTATGTTTCAAAGTACTGGTCTGCTCCATTCATGAAAAGGTGCCTTTCAAATGGGTTTATCATGGTTGACAAAGAAAATATGGGCTGACCTCCTCAAGAAGCATTACAACTGAAAAAAATTTTTCATGATATGCAAAAAGGAGGCTTTGAAATATTTTCAGGTCTTGGAGAATATCTTAAGACAAATATAGGTGTTCATTATTTAAATGACAGAAACACCATATTAGTACACTTTGAGCAGAGGAAGGGTGTTAGAAGAAGCGCCCTTCTTAATAGACAGAGGATGAAAGAGTTTAAGTGAATTCCACTGAATTAAGATACCCATAGTAAAAAATAGGCTCAAATATATCATCTCAGCAAATATAAAGGGATAGTAAAATTTGCATGGCTATTGAATCATAATACCTCTGCCACAGTAAAATTAGGGTTAAGGAGCGCCTGGGAAGTTTGTTTAAAAATGATTTTATGACCAAACAGAGATGAAATTTACAAAAGTGAGAGAGGTTTTTGTCCCTCATAGGTTCAAGAAGAAAAAACTCCTTCCGTTTCTACACAGGTATCATGGTTTGTGAGAAATGTGAAAAAATCAGATGTCATGGGAGAATTTCTGCACCAGGATTCATCATTTTAACCGGTGATGGGACAGTAAGATTGTGAACAACCAAATTAACTCCAAATGAAAAAATTCAAATTTTTATGGAAATTATACTTCCATAGCTTTAGACGAGCCATCTCGGGCCAAAATTATGTGATAGGAAGGCATCCAAAAGTAACTGAGGTAGCAGCTATGTTTTTACGCACTGACATTCATCATTTTAACCAGTGATGGGACAGTCAGTTTTTGAACACCTAAATGGACACCAAATGAAACAAATCAAGCATATTTGGAAAGTATACTTCTCTATATTTCCAACGAGCCATCTCGGGCCCAATTCCGATACCGGGAAGGCATCCAAAAGTGGCTTACAAACAACACTATGCATTTCTGCACTAGAATTCACCAGTTTTGACCAGTTTTGGGAGAATGAGTTTTGGAACAACCAAATGGACTCCAAATGAAAAAATTAAAGTTGTTCTGGAATTTATACTTCCACAGATTTCCAACGAGCCATCTTTCACCCAATTCTGACACCAGGAAGGCCTTCAAAATTAGGTGCAAAGTTGCGCGGTGCTCCTGTAGCAGTGCGCGACGCTTTCGAAGATTCGATATAAGGCTACAGCTGGCACGCACGGCTCCTATAACAGCGCATGAGCGCTCTGTGCTGCTTGATGAAAAAATCACCTAAAACCTTCCAAGTCTTTTTTCAGGAGCTTCTCAAACTTGTCAACAATGGATGCCATCGTGTTTCAAGGTATTTAAGTGCCTCTTCGGTATATTCAAATTTCTAAAAGGGTAATCATATGCTTCATGATTCGAAGGCTAAATAATTAGTGAAAGGGGTAGGGTCTGCGGTAGGAATGTTAAAGTAGTTTGTTGAAAGGGTGTTGAAGCTTTATTAATGAGAAAATCCCATTAAACTGGCCTAAATCAGTATTGAAAGGAGAGATAGGGTTTTGAAAGTTGAAACAATGGATCTATCTTCAAAGAGAAAAAAATCATGATGTAAATGTTTTCCATTTCAAAAAAAATCTCCTCTGTGGGGTAAAAAGAGCAAATACCATTGTTTCCTTTTGACCACAAAACAAGTTGCAGTAGGTGTAGTTTTCATTACCATTTGCAGGCATGTGTAAAAATCTGTGAGTGAAAGGCATTGTTTTGGAAAGAGCAAAACAATAGGCCAGCTCTCAACACAGTGATCATCAGATGAGTTTTTGTGAAAGAGAAAAAGCAGTGTTGTGACCTCCCATTCCATGAAGCATAACCAGCAAGTAAAACTACTATTTGCATGCGGAGGTGTTGTCAAATTGAAATATGAGGGACAATAGAGTTCAAAGAAGGCAGTGTTGAGTGTGAGGAATTTTGTTGTTGAAAGCTACAGGAGTTTTGTTACCACATCAAAAACACAACATGCTCTGTCACATTATCCTTTAACACAGTGATTTCTGACTATGCACTTTGATTGACTGTGTTTATGTGTGGAATTGATTGGTTGAGTGGCCTAAAAAGAGAGCAGTGTTTTTGGATTAAAAGGGTTTTTGTTTTTCCTTCTTCCACAAAGACAAGGGTGTCTTATGTCCTCAAAACATCAAAGGGCAGGATGACCTTACCAAAAAAACATAGAAAAAATAACTCTGACTGTGTATCTTTCACTGACTATGTTTTGTTCTTAATTTTGCTAGTTAAGTGACATACCAAGTGAAAGGCATTGTTTTGGAAAGGGGCAAAGAGTGGTGTGTTCAAAGGGCATTTTTCACACTACATTTGAGACCATTACTGCTTACAGTAAGTAAACAGGATGAGATAGATATTTGTTTGGAGAAGGACATAAGCATGAAGAAAGGATGAAGAACAACAAACTGATGACAAGGGAAACAATTTGAACAGGCTTATGATGAAGGGCAACAGTTTGAACAACAGAATGAGCAGGAAGTTCAATCGGAAGCGAGCCAGCATGACGGTGATGAGCAAGGAGGCTAAAGGGAGCGCATTGCAGAAAGTGAGAAAAGACACATCGGGACTTCATATTTGGCTGCCCGAACATGTTGCTAGGGGCCTAGAAAATTAAATACACACAGATTTTAAGGGCAAATTTTGACATGCTTTGGTTTGTTGGCATTTTTGAGTTTTGGTCAAAAACTCATAAGTGCCATTTCATTTGAGGATTCATCAAGGGAGGAGAATGGTATATTAGGATGCCATAATTTCAATGAGCATGCCCTTAGTGATTTTCGGGAGACATTTGGAAATCATTTCCCCCCTCAAAAACGGCAAAAAATGCTTTGCTTTGCACACTTTGCCCGTCCCCATCACGGTATGGTACACAGTTTTACACACAAGGCCGATTTGGAGGACTTCTAGGAATTATATTGGGGAAATTTCAGTTGCGCGAGAAAGTAGACACTTAGAGCTTTCCAACGAGCTATCATGAGCCTCGTTTCAACACCAGGAAGGCTGCCAAATGTTTCCGGCAAGTCAGGGGACCTTTTGCTGATATAAATTTTGGATATTTTTGTAATTTTTGAACCTCTAAAATTTGCTTTTTCCAAATGTGCGTTTAGCTATTTTTGCACATGGAAAATGATGCAAAGTCAATTATTTTTCCTTTTTTAGCATTTTTTAGATATTTTATGAGATATTTTTGTGCCTTGGGCTTTGCAAAGCCTCAAGGACAAGTTTAGATATTTTGAGTAGGCCAAAAGGAGAAGAGGTTGAAACATGAGGTTTACCTCACTTGAGCCTATTTATTCCACAAGCTCTCATTTGTAAATGAGGTTGAACTTGAAAAGAGAAGCAATATATGGTCATATGAGCTTTGGAAGAAAATACTTGTGTTATGCTTTTGGATTGCCTCTTGGATGTTCTTGGATGAATGATGAAGGATTTTTGATGGATTCCATGAATTGGTAGAATGGTATAGTGTCTCTTGATTTGTTGTTGTCTTCTAGTTTTCATTCATGAATACATGTTTCTTACTTGCTATAGATCAGTAGAGAACAAATTTGAGATATGCCCATGGAGGCACCTCAAATTTCCTGAATCTTCATAGCCTTCATGTTTTCTTCTTCCTTAGTTGCATTAAAGAATTCTTAACTACTCTTTAACAACTTGAGGATATTGTTCCTTGTTTCATTCATAGTTATATACATGCTAAGGACTTACGGTATGCCCTGCTTACCTATGGCTAGCTATAGTTCCATCCATGAAATTTCTCTTTGAATGATTAGATTATCATTTTGTTTGAACCAAGGAGGCCTATTTTCGATCTAGCCCTTTGCCTAAAACTATGAAAATCTTGTTGTTCAAAGTGCCCAATAACTTGAAGTACTGTGTTTAGGCGTTCCAGCATAGTGTTTTGAGTTGTTTGTCTTCCTTAAGTGTTTTCCCCAAATTACGAAAGCCATTTCCAAAGTTGAGAATAGGGTTTATACTTCTATGCATGGCTTGAATGTTTATTTCTATGTATTGATTAGCTTATAGTTACATTTTCATGATTAATGGTTTGCCCTACCATTTTTATGTATACGCTATTAAGCTAGTTATGCTTTGAAATCCTTTGTCATTCACAAACTTGATGTAATCCCATTACACCATTTTGCCCAAAGATCCTTTCTACCTTGAATCAAATCGGCCCTTCAACGACCTTGCATCATCATCCCAATAGCTTTTATCCATAATTTGACCCCATAGCTTGATTCCCATAACATCTTGTTACCTATTTTATATCTTTGATCAGTTTCATCCCTCACAACTTAAAAAAACCAAAACCAAAAACATACTCCATAACTAGCCTAAAATCATAACATAATAAGCAAAAACATAGATATCCCTTACACATATAGAGAGAGCCCTCTCTGAGTCCAGGAAGGCTAGGTCCTTGGGCTCCAAAGCTTGGTTTGATGTTACACTGTCATTTGGCTTGCCAATCAGCCAAATCACGGGACCCTAACATTACCTCCGCTGCTCATAGCCATCAATACCTTACGTGCGCAGATAGATACTGCACCACCATAGTGACTCGAGACGAGTCACAAGATTGTGTTAGGGGACTGTTGGAACGGGGTCTCCTACAAGCTCCAAAATTGGTCCAATTTTGTATATTTTTTATTATAATTAATCTAGCCCGGGGGTTTTGGGGTGTGACAAAGCCCCGAAAGCATTGTAATGGGTTAAAGGGTAGACCAGGGGTTCGAAAACCACAGTTTGCGGACCATAGGAAAGATTAGGAAAGATTGTTATAAATAGAGGGACATTTTGGATTGTAAGGAGAAGACGATGAAGAGCTCTTGATGCGAATTATGGTTCAGTAGATCTGTTTGGGTTTTTTGGGAAGGACTCCTGCTGGCTGTGTGCGCGGAGATCCATAGTCTTTCTTTGTGCAGACTCTGCTACTGTGTGTGCAGGTCGGGACGGGTATTATAAGAGGGAATTGATGAATTTATGAATAAGAAAGGCTTTTTGAGGACTGAATCTATGTGTATTGTTTATGTGAATCATTGGTAATTGTTGCATTATGCGTATTATGTATTCAGCTGCGAAAGTTTTGTGTAAGTGTTTTTACTGCATCAAGATCCATTTTGTTCTATTTTATGCAATATTGTGCTACTGTCATAGAAGTATATAATTATCAAACATTGTAGTATAGTTGACATTGCACACGTGGATGCGAAATCAGACCTATAGATCCTGCTCAAAAATAGGTGATCTGGGCATCACAGGGCCAGACGCAACTCTTCTTGCCTTACCTACCTTTTCTCAGGGTGCGGAAGCCTGGTTCTAGCACCCACTCATACTACTTAGGGTGAGACTTTGACCTGCGCAAGCAGGTCACTACCGAAAGGGCCAGAAGTATAGGGGTTTGTTGGCAAACCTTGAACTCCGAACCTGGGTCAAGACCCCTCGAGCCAACATAGCATATAAATGCACATTGTACGCATAGGCGCTGGCTGGGACCTCTTGTGTAATCATTGTTGACAGAGACGCTTATGAAGGCACGGGTCTTCGGCGAATTTGATCAAAGTGCTATGGTTGTAAGGGACGATACCTTCTTGACATGAAAGCTTATGTTGTAGTCAAATTTCAGGAGGATCGATGACATCTGTGGGCAATGATGTCTCCCACAACACCACCCAAGGATGCCCCTTTTATGGAGAGGGACGATCCAAGGTGTCGCTTCCTTGTTGGAAAGGAGGTGTTGAAGTCGACAAAAAGGAAGCCTCAACTGAATGAGGGGGTCACTAATATGAAGGATCAGGATCCTAGATGTGATGAGTTTAACATAGGCATGGTGGCGAGGGGTGACTGAAAACTGATGATGGGGATTTAGTGGCCCATGGTTGGAGTATGAAAACCAGCTTGGTGGCAGTCATAACTATTTCTGATGGGGAAATCCCTGGAGTCGGTAGGACCTCTAGGGTGGGTATAAATTGGTTATGAATGTCATAGTGGCTTTTGCGTGAGGGTGGTATACTCCGACCAAGGGTGGTCAGGGACTACTGCCATGGGAGAAAAAATGAATGAGTGGGTGGGGGACATAGTGCACTATTTTTGGTATTTGTACACTTACCAAAAGAATAAAATAATAGGGTTTGGTTTGTACAAAACACAAAGATGGGTGCCCCAAAACAAGAAAGTGTTTGCTCATTGACGATGTGTGGAAGGTGTTTTTTTTAGGGTGGGGGCCCCATTGGTTGGTCTTATGTGTGAGGTTGATGAAGTGCATGAAAAATTATCACAGATGGGATTATGGTGATGGAGGTATGGTGGGCCAAATGTGAGGCACTGCAGTGCACTTTTGATCTGCTTATACAACCTGGTTGTCCGGGAAAGAGGTTTTATTTCATATGGTAAAACTTGACCTTATGCATGGTGAGTGAATGGGCATGAGGTGATTCCTGGACTACAGTGGTATGGCCATGGCATTGCTATTGTTTATGATATATGATCTACTTTGGGTGACGAGTACCATGGAGGGGAGGCTCTACCGACCAACGAGAATGCTTATCATGTGCAAGGCGAGGTGATGATAAACACGGTTAGATGTGTGGAACCTATGGATGATTTCTAATGGAGAAATGATGTCAGGATATGCAGATATTTTTTGGGACTCTATCATGCTAGGGGTAGAATGATACCTGCTCTGGAACTTTCAGTGGATGGAGTTGTGGGTGGTTTGTGTTTTACCTACAAAAACAACTACCCTGAGTGAAAGCATCTTCTTTATTAAATACTATTGAAAGACATGTGCTTCTTCTTTTTTTAAAGAAGATGAGAGAGGGCATACCTGTCGGCGTTGAAAAATTATTTTTTCAAGGGTGCGAATGTGTGGCATCGCCTTTGTGCATTATGGAGTGCTGATCACAGTGTTGCTTTCGGTCCGGAGATCGGGCTTTCTAAGCTCTCTTTATGGTCCTCCAAAGTTCTTGAAATGGGAAATATATAAGCGAATATGGCCCTAATTCAATTCACTTGTGTCTGTTGAGTATTGAGAGGTCAGAGGCTTCTGCAGAGTAGTTCTTGCCGTTACGGTCAGCCTAAGTACCAGGGATTAACGATATTATGCCGAGGTAAAGTCCATGATGTCCTGAATTTTAATTTTTTCAGTCTAAGGGTGTCGGGGTCTGTACAATAATGGTTTGTATGGGTTCTGAGCCTATTTTACCCTAGATTGTGTGGGTGATTAGGGTAAGAGCACACCTTCTACGCCTAAAATTAGGGTTTTGTGCGCCTTATGCGCACTTTTCTCAGCCTTGGGTGTGCCTTCTGCATGCCTATGAGAAATACAGGCGTGCCTTCCACGCAGTTGTCTGAAGGACAGGCGCGCGGAGGGTCGAGGAAAATTTTGTCCAAATTTTGAAATTTTTGCCTACTTTTTTGATGTTTTTATGTTTCTTATGTGCTCTTGTTTGGTTGACAGGATGTTGTGGAGGGAGCGGGATCGACCTGAGCTCTATACTGCTTTAGCCGCTGACGGTCAGGCACGCCAATAGTTGGTGCAATGGGGTCTCCTAATGGAGAATGACCTTCTTCGGTCACAAGACAACTCCTACGTTACCCGATCGAGCATTGAAACAGGCAGCACAAGGTCTTTGTGCTGCGTGGGTGTGACCTTGCTATCCATATTGAGACAGATATATACTTTGTGATCGGGTTGCTGCCTCAGGGTGAGGCATTGCAGTATCCAATCCCTTCTAGGAGGGTGGATTTTGAGCGGTTCCGGATGCGTCACTGTGGAGGGGTGCCCCTTATGGAGGGGTGCATAGACATTACCTCGGTGATAGATTTGGCCGAGTAGTACACTTTGGCAGCTATCATGCGACTCACAGGGTCGTCGCTCCACATCGGACATCGGGCCCGCAGGTTGGAGTCTTGCACCAATCAAGGGATGGGCATTTTTTTTACTTTTCCCAATTCTACTATAACAGGATGTTGACGCAGCTTTACAAGATTCGGGATGGATCGAACCTGTCTTTGCATGCGAGTATTTTATGCAACATCATGTACGAGCGGGTGGTGTTGTTGATACCAGTGGTGGCAATGCCTACTGTGGGGCCACAAGAGCCTCGTATGAGGAGGTGGGATCCCGTGATGCTGCGAGGAGATGGGTGTATGGTGGGGTGTTACTGGAATACCACAATGGAGGCCTAGTTTGAGGCCAACCCCCAGATGTTTTTTCCATACCCATATGCAAGGATGGATTTTCGAGGGGATCCAGAGATGGGTCTCCCTCCTGGCTACGCTTGGGAGCCAGCAGGTATGTTTTTTGCGTTTTCTGCATTTATTTTAGTATTTATGTTTATATGTGTTTTTATGGTGACACTAACATAGTTCTAGTTACTCTTGTAGATGTTGAAGAGGTTGGTCGCCCTGTAGCTTGATTAGTTGGCCATGGTCCTCTTAGGAGACCTCGAGGAGCTCGTAGGGGGCTGGAAGGAGATCCTTCACAGCCTCAGGGTGGGGGACTCGGTGGTGAGGCTGGCCCTTTAGGGGAGGGCAGCAGCTCGGCTGCTACCGAGACTGCGGCTAAGCGAGCTCATGCCAATGCAATAGAGGCTCGTGTTGCTGAGCTGACCACGCGGGTGTCAATTCTAGAGGATGTCTAGAATCGAGTGGACCGCTTGACCCAAGGGATTCCGTCTCGAGGATTTTTAGATGACCTTGAGGAGGTATATTTGATGACCCTGATGGCCCAAGAGAGAGACTATCGACCAATTTTACGTCAGGTGTCGATCTCAGTGTTGACGGCGGCTCTAGTAGTGGTACCAGGAGTGGCAGTGGGTCCAGGTGCTCTGCCTGGGGGAGCACCACCCTAGAGTTATTTTGTACATGAAGAAAGCACCCATTATGAGGATGCTTCCCCTATTTTTGAAGACTTATATGTGTATCGTTTTTGGTTGACCGATGGGTCAGGGATACTATTTTTTGTACTTAGACACATAAACTTTGATATATAAGAGATATTGTTTGCGGCTCTACATGGTGTGCCCCCTATTTCTGCTTATGGATTATTTTATGTTGATGGATATCTACGTATTTTATGTTTTTTGTTTTTTATGTATGATGGTTTATTTGAGATGAATTCTAGTTTAGAATATTGTTAGCTATGTGATCAATTTCTTGGTTTTGACTCCTTTGTACATGTGTGAATGTAATGTAGTCGAATTTTCTACTTAATATTTTTGCAAGCAAATATTTTCTAAATAGATGTGGATCGCGAATCTCAAATGTTTGGTTTAACCGTGACACTACTAACTGGGAATCGAGGTAGACATGCATATGGCGTATGCCTTGATGCAGGGCATCGCACATAAGTCCTATGACAGCATCATATGCTACCTGATTGTTTGTCGTTGAACCAATACAAACACAATTTGTGTAGAGGGTTGATCATTCAAGGAGATAGATAACCCAGGCTACTACTGCTAAACTTTGAGACCATCTTGATGCTTCATCAACAAATCTGAAGTAAGGATCAGATGGGTAATCCATTGTGACACTCAAGCACGTTTTTTAAAGAGTATTTTGGTCAAAAATTTAAAGTGGTTGGGTTTGGGTCCGTTGACTCTAGGGTAGGGCCTTCTTGGCCCTTATGGGTAGAAATTCTTGAGGTAAAGGCCATTGATGGGGTTGTTGAGGCATGTCTTGTCTAGTTCCATCAAGATGTATGCCCCCTTTAGGAGGCAATGTTTTACAATGTAGGGTCCTTTCCACAAGGTTTTGAACTAAAATGGCCCTATGGCTTATTTTGGGACATCATAGCGGAGGACTAGTTCTCCCTCGGTGAATGAGCGAGGGTTGATGTGGCAGTCAAACAATGCTTTTACCCATTTCTTGTGGGCCTCTTTATGTTGAAGAGACTGTCGTCGGCTTTCGTCGATGAGCTCTAGTTGTACTAGGCGTTGTTCTAAAGGCTGGGTATCATCAAGGAGTTCGATGGACGCATGCAAATTTGAGATCTCGTGTTCTATGGGAATCACGGCTTTGACCCTGTATACCAAGTGGAAGGGGGTGAAACTAGTGGACATCTTGACAGCCGTGTGGTATGCTCACAGGGTGGAGAATAGCATATGGTTCCAGTTGGTTTTATGGTTATTCACCATGCGTTGTAACATCATTTCGATGACTTTTTTTACAGCTTCTACCTATCCACTGGATTAGGGGTAGTATGGTGAAGCAAATTCGTGCGTGAATTTGAGGTGGTGAGATAGCTCCTCGAAAACTTCATTCTCGAAGTGTTTCCCATGGTTGGATACTAACTCTTTGGGGATGCTAAACCAAGTGATCACGTGGTTAAACAGAAATCGAGCGGCGGTTTCTATGGTGTTGTCATATGTGGGCATGGCCTTTGCCCACTTGGTGAAATAATCGACAACCACTATGATGTATTCATGATTTCCAAACGATGTGGGGTTGCAAGTCATGAAGTCGATTCCCCATTTATAAAAAGGGACGGCGATGATGACAGGGTGCAGAGGAGCGGGCAGGGCTCTTGCCTTATGAGCGAAGCGCTGGCATCGCTCGCACCTCTTGACTATTGTAATGCAATCGAGAAACAAGGAGGGCCAAAAATGTCTTGTTCGTAGGAATTTTTGGGCGGTGGCCACCACAAGCACCTTTGTGGCAGTCATTGAGGGCTTGTTCCGCTTGGTCGTGAGTGAGGCATCGATGTAAAATGGTGTCGATGCCCCATCAGTACAAAACATACCTCATGAGGAGATATCAGGGGGCTTGATGGTGTATGTGTCGATGGTCATCTCGAGTGAGATGAAGTCTAAAATCTTGAGTTCGTAGGAAGAGGAGAATGTCTTTCGTACAGAGGGTCGTCGGTTGCAGCAGAAGAAGAGATGCTTTCAAATGCAGTAGCAATCTCTTACGGTGATCCCTTGGTATCTGCATTGGGAGGTTAGTAATGAACTACTTACAAGATAAGCACCTTTTTTCTCTTAGGAGAGAGAAATTGTAAGTCATATTCTTGGAATAACTGTCAGGTGAGCATACTTATGGTTCATTAGGCAATGTGTGAGATATTTGATGGGATTAATGTCAACGATGACCATAGTGGTTTTTACGGTATTCTGTGTGAAGCTTTGGGTACCTGTATTAATGCTAGAGGCAGTCTTTTTCTTAGGATCATATCTTAATGTTGGGCCCACTAGGTTTCTTGTGTGTTCCCACATGCTCCTTCCCATCAGGACCTTCTGGATCAGAAATAAGCCAGGTGGACTTGGAAGTTGATAGATACGAGGATGTAATCTTTGTCATAGTTTGGGGGCTTGATGAGTGGTGCTAAAGATAATGTTTCTTTTGGCGCATTTGAGCAGTTGTTAAGCCATGATCATCCCATTTGAATGGGATTTCCTAATGAAGGAGGCGGAATAACCTTACGTGGAAGTGGCATATCCAGGACGAAGCGTCTCGAAGAAAATTGGCCTTCCCACAGCAGAGCTTTGCGGTTACTGAGGGATCGAGATAGTGCCTCTTGTGGACAGCAGGCGGTCCATAAATCCACGACGGGACCTGATAAAACCTAAGTCTGCGATGACGACGCACAAGACACACTTGAGGAGGTTCAAGTGTAGGTTGTATTGACGACATTGTTGGAATATCAATCGCGGATCCTCAAGATGGTGCGAGCACTTCTTGGAGACGGTCGGCGGAGTCCAAGTAGTTGAGGATAAGGTGTGCCAATTCATGAAATATATAGTTCATGGCCCTTTGGAAGGTGGCTCTGGTTTTATGCCAAGTGGCATTACCTTGTATCATGACGAATGTGTCAGAGGGGTGGTGAATCTTGTTTTGTACCGTCTATATGGCGAATTTGAATTTGATTGTACCCGAGAGAATCCATTGATAAAGGAGAGAGCCGTGTTCGGCACAGAATCGATGACCTGGTCAATGAATGGGGTGGGATAATTGTCCTTAGGACAAGCTTTGTTCAAATCACGAAGAGTAGTTGCAACGCCCATGGTACTGTTTTTGTGATGAAACGGTTGAAACCCATGTTGTGTAACAATAGGTTAGATAAACTGAGCTTTGTAGGCTTGTGATTTCTTGTTTATTTCTTTTGCCTTTGATGGGTGTATTTGATGTTGTTTTAGCGTCTTGAAGGTATGCCATGCCAAAGAATGTCGATATGGTGCTGCAAGATAGTGGGAATAAACCCATTTTACGGCGTGCCATGCGATATCTCGATACTCTTGTAGAAATTAGGTATAGAGACTATTTCTTCTAAAGAGAATGATACTGATGATATTTCTTCGACCTTACCGAGGGATTTTGGATATGTTCACCTTGGTAGGTGAGATGTTTGACATATTTCCTTCCTCAAACGCATCGAACACCGGACAGAGTTCTTGAACCGAATTCGAATTTTCTTGATGAAAGAAAAGTATTTTGATTTGATCACATAGATCTCTTGTTTTCCTATCTTATCGGAAATTTGGACATTTTCTTAGGAGAAAAAGTGAAGCAGTGATGCATTATGTCCATGGATAATATGGCTCTGTCATGGCTTCTGAGATCTCCTCATTTGAATGAAATAGGGATCACAAAGGGGATGATCCTACACAAGGTTATGTTGAAGGGGTTCAATCCAGAGCGCAGACTAGATTAAAATACAGAAGGGATTACACTTCGTCGATGTGGTGGAGCCGGACATGGTTGACGGAGTGTAGATAGATGAAGTGCATAGCTGTACAACTACTCTCGTAGTTGCAACTAACTCAACACCTATGGCGAGATGAGCATATAACTTGAGTCATAGTTTTGATACATGATTATATGAATCGTATATGTTGTATCATGTCATCAACGTTTGGCGGGGGAATAATCTCCATGAAGGAGTTTGTGTAGCTTTCAGGTTGGGTCCCCCATTAGGATGTTCAATTTCTGTTGGTGATGCACTTTTGAGTGCAGAGGTGGTGAATGTTTCCATTAGAGGGCATGGCTCTGGTTTGTGGTTTTGGCAGTGCAAATGATGCATGGTAACATGGTGCCAGCTAAGTAGATTGTGTGGTAATCGGCACTACTCATCATCCTGGGATGTGGACGCTTGGAAAGGATGCAGCGGTAGAAGACGAGGTCTTTGCTTCCATTTATGTGTCGTTGGCTTGGGTGCATCTAACTATTTGGGAGTGTAGACTTAACATTTCTCTTGCTACTCTTATTTTGGAGAAGTGCTCACATTTAATTGTATGATGAAAGTGTGAACGGATACGGAAATAAATACGCATGATCTTCTCTTTCTTAGAGATAAGTTTTTGTGGGAGAGAAGAGGTTATGCGAAAACTATTTCGAGGGCCTTGAGTTCTTTGCATTGATTGACCCGGTCGTCATTCGAGGTCACATAGTTTGCATGTTATCCTAGGTTGGGGCTGGAGTCATGCTTCGTTGGTGCGCCCTCCTAGTTTTCCCATCACACGATGTGGGTGCGGGGTTGTTAATGCAGGGGTGATGTACTTTCTGTCTTTGTTTGAGGATATCATCCTTTTCTTTTCTAATGTGTGAATCCTTCACTCCAGTTATACAGGACGGAACTTTAGCGGGATATATGTACAAAATTTTTCATGGTGATTTCCACAGCATACGGGAAAAATATCCTAGATATGGGGGTTCCGTCATGTTTAGTTTGTGGTCTAGTGGGGTACCAATGTCGTATCTTTGCTAAATCAAGGCAAGTGGTGACCACATGATTGGGCGTTGCAATGCACATGTTGGTGTCTTTTGTAGAGAGTAGATGGGGAAATTAAGGGTTCCACTGATTGGTCGCTTTTTCAAGCGCGGAAGGATGGATCTCACATCTTCTTAGGTTTTCGAGTTGTTTGTGGAATCTAAGTCTGTGCCATCTTCTTGGGAGAGACGACTATGAAGTTTGATCGCATACGAAGCTAGTGTTGCATGAAATCTAGGTATGTAGTGACAATGACACACGGGTGATTATCACCACATATGCGACATGAATACTAGATGTCCATGTTATTGTGATACAATATATGAACGGGATACCATTCTTTGGAACATTCAAAACTAGTTAATCAATGATGAAATGATCGAGCTCATCGCGGAAGTACACAACTCTCGATGGGAGGGGAAATGGCTAGGAGTCTTTACGGTATTTGTCGTTCCTCCTTTGTAGGTATAGGATGGTGTGAGTTTCTTCTCCGGATAGTCGAGTGGAGGGATCCTCTTGATACGATTACTCAATGGTGTGTAAGGCATCACTATATTAGATATTTTTGGGAAATTATGGGTATAGTGTCTCATAATTTCTATAGATAGTGCATGCGTGATTGGTACACAATGCTTTGCACAACTTTGGTGGCGAGGTTCCTTTTTATAAAGGAATGTGGTGTTGCTACATTTAATCTCGAGCTAAGAAGCGGTTTAAATTCATCCGGCTCTAGGAAGATGTGGGAAGGGTGACCTACTACATCACATATGGCGCAACTGGTGATTCTTGTTGCATGGTGAGAGTTCCACCCTATTTCTCTCTAGGTTTGTTAGCCATAATCATCGGTTTTGCAATGGGAAATTCCTTTGCGGGGGATGTTTTCGACGGTTTCAACAATGTGTGGTCCCTCCTTGGGACTCGGGGGCTTTAACCCTATGGTAGTGATGTGTGTGGCTCTCGTCCTAGTAGGAGATGAGGTACCAGCCCAGTATCATAAAATATATGTATGTGCGTATTTTGTTGCTAGACTGTTGGGATGAAACATTTGAGGGGAGTGAAGAAGAAATTCTGGGAAGCATTGTAGGCTAGAGGGGCTGTCGTGGTGAGGACTCCAATTTCATTCTTGCTCTGTGTCTAACTGGAGGCCCACGACGTAGGGTGATGACACGGGTATGACAGTGGGTCTCCTAGGAATGATCCTAGGATGGATGATGGTTTGAACTAGTGAGGCCATACTCTTTGTCTGATGAAAGCACGTCCATCGTGTGTCTACGTAGGGTAGAATGACATCGGTATTTGTCGAGACCAATTTTCCCTATGCGTCAATTGGTGTTGTGTGATGTGGTCCTCAATGGGGAATATCCGCAATTTGGAATATGGAGGAACGATGGCTAACATAGCGTACATATAACTCTAACTAAGGAGTATATTGTAATCCAAGCTGAGGATCCAAGACTTTAATTTCTGAAGTTCATGTTTTTTCTAAACAGAACGAGAAGTTTTGGTAGAGGCCGATGGGGGTCGACGGGCGACCATCATATGCTAAGTGTGATGTCTAATGGCTTTAGTTCGGGATACCTAACTTTCCAAAAAGTTCTTTGACATGATGCATGTGGATGCACCTTCGTTGATGATACATTAGTTAATAGTAATGTTTGGACCGACAATTGTTGGAGCGACCATTGAAGGAAGCCTAGGGGTAGCTTTTATCTAAATCAAAATCCATTAGGCATGAATCAGCGAGAGTTTGATGGCCCCTAATGCGGAAAGTAAGACTTCTGCCTTTGTTTATGTTATTAATGCCTCCAAAGAAACTGCATATGGCAGGGGATTGAGCTGCAGATCATCCATGATACTATCTTCCTTGACCACTTTGGAATAGTTTCATGCTCGCCTAGTTGGTACCTTATCCATCTTTGGCAAAGGTTCAATGAGCATATTTGAGCATAGTCGAAGGTGATGTTAGAACACGGTACTGGCCACGGCGTGTTTGGTTTCTAAAATTGGGGTGTCGTAATTTGGAGTTACTGTGTTTTGAAATAACAATTCTTTGCCGATCATGTAGATTTTTGGTTGTTCTTTAAGTCTTCGGAGATTGTTCTTGCATGCTAATTGTCCTCTGATGGAAAGTTTGCCTTATTTGTCTCTTGGGAGGATCCCCATTTTCCATGGTTACTCTTGCCTTCTTCGGCTCGGGAGGTCGAACGGTGGTGAGTGTAGTGGTCTACTCACCCATATCGAACAGAGTGGTTGTTGAGGATTTGCCTTTGTTACTGCCTTTGAGGCATTGTAGCTCTTTGGTTTTGATTTGGTTGGCATTGACTCTGGCTAGATCGCGGAGGAATTGTTGATTATTTTCACCTATCCGAGTTTCCTTTAGGCTTGATTTTCCATTTTTCTTAGCTGGCGTTAGGAGAAGGTAGTTCTCACAGTTTATACGGTTGGCGCGATTTGGTTTTGGGAAGGGATTGCACAAGTTCACTGTGCATTATTTTGCATGAGTAGGTCTTTGTTGAGGACTATGCATGTCTTGGTCCTGTTTGGGAATGGTTATTGGGGGCGAGCTCTTGGCTTCAGCATGTCTATCTGCATGCGGGTCCACCAAGTAGGAAGGATGGTCCTCCATCAGCGTGTTGATACAACGATGCCACTCTTGGTCCAAATTTTGTGGAGGCATGTGATGACCTTGTGAGTGGAGTTACGGTATGTTACGGGTATAATCATACATGTAACCCGGATTTTTAATGTTCTTTGCTTGGGTAACTTTTGGGTTAATTACCCGATTAAAAGCTGTCCTACGGTTCGAGGGCATTCGGTAGGATATTGTAAATATACCACATCTCGTATAGATGCGACTCGAGTTGTTGGGCCTTATAATGGCGTCCTCTTTGGATATGGGATTTTGTTGCGAAGCACATCCTTGAAATCTACGCGATGAGTTTTCTAGAATAGGTCTAAAAACGAACTCGTCGTTAGTTTAAGATTTGGAAAAACTATGACGCTATTTTGCCATTCATGAAGATGGTTTGAGATATGGACGGCGGGGGTTTGCCTAAATTGGGTCATTAACTCATTCCGAAATCGTAGTGGATGGTAGCGAAAATTCGGGAACATGGTGGCGAGGGTGCTAAATGTTTCCATGTGTGTGGAAAGTTTGCTCCACACACCATTTATTTGCTACTCAGGTTAGAGTGTGTTAAACAGGTCTTAGTCGAATAGTATCATCAACGATGATGTCTTACAAACACCACGAGGTGGAAACATAATGTGATATCTAGGGTCTTCACTTGCTTTCCTTGAACTTTGGAATTTCGAAGGGAGCTTTATGGTATGGGAGGCTATATGGGGTTGTGTGCGATGGGGTCATTTGTCGACTTGGTTTAAATGCGGTATATTTAACGAAGCTGAAAAGCGATTGCGAGTTGTAGCCATTTCCACTTTGACGGAAAAGAAACAATCATGCTGATTTAGGAATAGGGTTTTGTCTATGACGTACCCTATTGTGCATTCAACTTTCTTCACGAATGGGTAGCACTCATTTTCTGTTGGGGGTTGTGGGAGGGGGTGGTGTATGGTGACCTTGTGGGGGGTGTTCAGCGGTGTATCATTGGGGAGACTAGCAGGGTTCCCAACTAAATATTACCCAATAAAGGATAGACAATAATGGTGGCCGGCGTTCCATCTTTGACACCTAAATGGCGAAAGACACGGAACCCCTCCCGGTAATGGGGGGAGATCCAAAAGATGTTTAGATTGACAAGGTACCGTTGGGTCCATTCGCATCAACTAGGTATGGATTTGGAAATATTTGAGAGGGAGAGATATTATAATAAAAGAAAAGTGCAGTCGCATACATAAAAAAAGAAAAATAAAATATATTTCCCTTTAGATTAGTCATGTGACCATTCAATAAAAAAAATATGGTTTTGTTTGTTTCCATATAGTACTCAAATCCTAGAAGACCAAATCATCCTCCACTCGATTTATGCTTGGGCCTTGAGAAGATATCTCGTGAATGTTGGCACAATGTCACAGCCAAAATGCAGCAACACCCCCAGTCAAGCAGAAGCAAATCCACCAAGGTAAGGGTAGAGGATCTAGATATGCACACCGTCACACATAGGGAAAGGATGCCTAATTTCGGCCACTAAGCACTATCATCCCACGTGAGCATTCGACTCTTGGGCTTCTTGTTCATCCTAGTACGAAATTATCGGTCGGGTCGGAGTAGACCCAACTAAGACCGCATTACCTTTGCGCCTAAGCCTAACCTCTCAATAGGGACTCTATCGTGCTTGAGTTTTCTTTTCCATGGGGTGAGTAGGTGGATTTGAAATTTCTATAAATAGTCGGCTTCTATGTTTTCGAAGATAGAAGAATGATCGAGGCTTATTGGATGCGTACCCCTTGATCCTGGGCTACATTGCTCACCTATAAAAATTTGTCATATCAAATGGTGGCTAAAATTTTTTTTTAGTAGCCTTCAAGAAACAATTTTATGGCCAAATTGTGAGTTCTTGAAGTCTTATGATTATATTTATCCTTTAAGATAATTTTAACTTTTGTTTCCCTCATTAACCCTGAAAAATTTGTTGTTTTCCTGAAGAAAAAGATTGCTGAAAACCCCCATTTTCCCATCATTTTTACCCCTCCTTCACTCATAAATAACCTTTTTTTCATCCCCTTCTTTCTTCATAAGATCCCTCCATAAGCCTCATTTATCCTCCAAATTCACTTCAAGACCCTTTTAAAACCATTTGGTCTCCTTCCATTTGGTTTAGAAAACCCCTCTTTCCTCTACCGGAACCCTCAATTTGCCTCAGAAACTCTGTTTTTAAGCCTAAAAACAGTTTTTTTTCATTATAAAGGTTTTTAGCCCCTGAGGGCTCAACTACCATAACCCCCCGCCTCATGAGACCTTAAGCCCTGCAACCGGGCACCTAAGAGGTCTAAACCCCCATTGTAAACCCCCATTTCCTTATTTTCCTTTGTATTTTCGTAAAACCCGTCTTTCCTTCGTATTTCAACAAAACCCAACAGTTCAAAGTTTAAATGAATATCAACCGTCGATCTAAACCGATCAATGGTCATCAGCTAAAAGCACATTCCAAATATAAAATCGCATCGCAAATATTCTTTTGACACATTTTTATGGTTTATTGCCTCTCGCCGATGTGATCCTGCAATTGTTTCTCCACCGTTGATCCGATCCATTAAAGTGTAGATCCGACAGTCCATATTGTTCCGCGTTCTAAACCTTCCTCTCCGCCTTTTGCCTTCATGATCAAATCTCCACTGTCAATCTATTTTTTATATCGAAGGCTCGCGCTTAATAACATTGCGCAAAGTCTGAAGTGCCATCCCTTGGCTTCCTCTGATTTTGCGATCTTCGATCCAATCTCGACTGTCCATTCCCATAGATCCGACGGCTGAGATATAATCGCATTCCGCTCATAAGCCCATCACCCACGCCCGCTGATTCAATCTTGGCTGTTAATTCCGCTTCCGATCCGATGGTCAGAATCTAATCACATTGCCTATTTTCTGTCTGTCCACCAGGTCCCGAATCATTTTTTCGATGCAATCTCAACCGTCCGTTCTATAGATCCAATGGCCATGATCTATTCCGCCAATCCATCTAACCTTCTTCCCCTCAGAAACATTGGCGCTCCTACTTTTAATCCTGACCATCCATTTTGAAGATCTGACGGTCCACAATGAACCCGATGGCTCACCTCCACCCTTTTCATTTCTCCCCCATCGATAGATCTCAACCGTTTATTTCCTTGATCCAACGGCCAAGATCTAAACCGCCTTCAACCCTGTCCACCTTTTTTCGCTCGCGCATCTTACCCCATCATGCTCTCATTCCCACCGTCAGATCTCTCCGCCTGTCATCCGACGGCTGAAACTCCATATCGCGTAATTTTGCGCCTGAGCGTTAATGCCAAAAAATTACGCGATATGGGCGGTATTAAAAGGAAAGGTGTCAAGCGGTGAAGCATATCACGTTGTTTTGAAGAATTTTGAAACCACCTCAGTGTCGCGTGAAGACCACTAATGGTTTTTCACTATACCACTCCTTCCCAATATAATTCTACATTTAATCCTAGCCATCCATCATTGTCATCCAACGGTTTGGATTAAATCCTTCCCCCCATTCATTTTCCATCGCATTTTTTCCTCTACTCCCAAATGCTCTACCATTTCATCCCGATCGTTGATCATTCTAGATTAACGGCTCTCATTTGTTTCACGTCCAAACTTCACTCTATCCCTTGTTCGCTTCCGATAAAGGTTTTCTCCCATTTCTTTTACAATTTCCTCCATTCTACTATAATTTTACCCCCTTTGCATTATAAAATCCCCAATTAATCCTGGCCGTTGATCGATCTAAAATCAATGGCCCGGACTTAATATTCCCTCTGTTCATCCAACCACCTCCCCATTTAATCCCGTCAAGTGATCTCGGCCATTGGTTGATTTCATCCAACGATCACGATTAAACCTCATCCCCAAAGCGGCCTTAACCTATTTTTCACAGGTTTTTCTTAATTTCGATTGTTATGTGCAAGTTTTAAATTTTTTTCCACAATTCTAAAAATAAATCAAGGGCTGGGGATGACGATACCCAGGCCACTATTCATGAAGAATATCAATCTGCAAGGTTCACATCATGATTTATCCGTGCCTCATGAGCACTGATAACATTATAAAACCCTCTACGCACCTGCAAAAGAAACAAAAACACAGTTAACCTCAATCAAACAAAGAGTATCAGTGTCAAAGTATAAAATCAAAGCAAAAATGAAGAATTTATGATTTTAACATAGTTTTGAGGGATTAAGGCATAAATTCGACTATCAAAGGCCTAATCCACATAGTTAAAGACAGTGTGAAGACCTGAAGACAAATATTAAGCCTAATTAGACCTAAAACACAGATCAAAAGAAAATTAACAGTGTTCTAGGGAAAAACAAGCAGATCTATCAATACGGGAAGCCTCCACTGCCACATCAGAGGCTAATTGAATCCTCTCCAGCTACCAAAAGCCACCTGCAGCCTCAAAGAAATCAAAGAAGGCAGAGTTATTGCCTCAGTCAGTGATATTTTTCCTAAAAGACAACCAGAGTTATTGCAAACCTCCCCCAAAAATTTCTAAAGTCAACAAACTCTGCTAAGTTGCTAAATACTTAATGAAAACCAATTAATACAAAGAAATATCATAAATCTTCTCTGTCAAGCCCCTCAAAGGCCGAGGGGCATTAAACTGTATTAGTTGAACCTACATATCTTTTCTCCCATCCCACCTCCTCATTTCTTCTATAAATACTTCTGTAGAAGATGAGATAATGTTGGTCACTGCATATCTGTTACCTGTAAATAGTTTTCTGAAGTTGCTGTAAGCACTGTTTGTAATTGAAGATACCTAAGTTGAGATGAGAAGTTTGATGCTGTAGAGAACCACTAGACTTCATGATTGTAACTGGTTTGAACATCAAATACAAGCTGATTTATGGGATCCTGGTCTATGTAAATGGTGATGTGTTTCTTATTGTAAATTGTTATTTTCTTTTTGTTTCCATTATGTCCACTTTCTCTGATAAAGAACAAAAAATATAGAGCTAGGATTTACTCTTACAAGTACCCTACTCTCACTGATAAGCTTTATCTTTATTTTTTCCTACAATTGTGTATTTGAGAATGATTTAATACAGTACAAGCAGTTAAGGAATGTTGGTGTTCCCACGTCTTACTATCTAAACTTTAAACATTGTTCTTGAATGTTATTTTCATTACTTGCTAAGTAGAGTTGGACTAGGAAAGTTTATGGTTTGCCCTATCTTCTAGTTTTCCTCTAAAGGTTGTTTGAAAGTTTCCCTTAAGAGTATGTTGAAAGCAAGATAGGTTCAAAGTCCTTACCTGATCTTAGACTAATTTTTATGTTTATCTTGAATGTTTTCCTTTTGAATATGCTGAAAGCAGGATAGGTTCAAAGTCCTTACTTGATCTTAAGCTATTCTAAGTGTTTTAAATGTTTTCTATTGAAAGCACATCAAAAGCAGGCTAGTTTCAAAGTACTTACCTGATCTTAGATTACTTTTATGTCTTTCCTTAAGTGCATGCCAAAAGCAGGATAGTTTCAAAGTACTTACTTGATCTTAGACTACTCTTTGTTCCTTCTTTTGTTTGTTCTCTATAGCCTAATGGATTGAAGCTGCTCCTAGACTATCTTATTAGTTGAATCATCCCTTCACTTTCATACACCTTCACCCTTCATTTAGACTTCCTTCACCTTCATTATATCTTTTCCCAACCAAAACAAAAAAAAAACCCTTGTTCTTCATAACTAGCCTAATATCACACTAAAATCCTTTTAAAGATAAATCAATCTTTGCACTTATAGAGAGATCCCTCTTTGGATTCAGGAGGGATAGATCCTAGAATCCCAAAGTGGTTCAAATGTTGTATCTACAGCTTTAGTCTTGCCAATCTACTAAAATTACAGAGGCCTAACATTTCTGGCGACTCCACTGGGGAGTTCCGAGTAAAATCCTTAAAACAAAACACTCAGTGTTCAGTGTAGTATTAGTAGATCTCTTCAATCACTGCCAAGCATGTTGGCAATCATGATAGGACTTATTTGAATCAGTAACAAACTAAGTAACCCTTAGGATTCTCATATAAACTTATCAAACCTTGAAGGAATCAGCTAGCTAGGCCATAAGAGTAAACTTTCTTTGTCTCATCACCCTAGCTAAGTGGAGAAACAGATTTAGGGCACTCTTAGAACCCATAGGACTGAAAAAACTCAGAAAACCCAAAAAATATTTCAGATTGGTATTCAAATAAACATGGTGGTGGACCATAAAACATTTTACCTCCAAAAGAGCTAAAAATTTCCACCTGCTGACTCCACTGGCCCCCAGTAGGCCTATTATCCTTCTAGTCTTTGTAGACTCTTTTGGGAATGCATTTGATCAATCCCAATCATACTGTTGGTGGACAGAAAGATCCAAATCATCCACCTGGCAACTCCACACTCCAAAACTCTCAATAGACCAAATGAATCCACTGGTATAAGACTTTGAACTGGTTGATAAGATACAGTGACCTCTTTCTTGATTTTCAAACATGATTCCAAGGATACAATGAAGATATGCCCCAATGAGTAGAGATCATATCCCTTGGTTTCCACATAAGATGCCCCTGATGAATTGGGATGATAGCCTTCCTATTTTTCAAGGTGAAAAGTTTGATAACCCATTGTTACATCTTATCCAATTTCACATACATGTATGGAGGTTAAAGGTTGAATGGCATGAATATTTCCTGATGAAAATGTTAATGTTAACATTAGAAGGTAAAGCTAGGGATTGGTATGAATGGTTGAGGTCTGGTAGTTTTTTTTCTGTAAAATACCTTGAACATGTGTTTTATGAGAACTACAGAGGAAACACTACATCATTATCATGGGGTGAATTACATTATGACCCATTACAAAACATCACCCAACACATTATAGACAATGATGAAGATTTGGAAGTAATACATCCTGAAGACCTTTTAACGACCATTCATGAGTTTAATATTCTATTAAAAACTTATAAGAATATAGATGAATAAATTGAGGAAGAAATCAACCTAGAAATAAAGGAAATTCCTCAAGATATCCATGACAATGTAAATAATGATTCATCATCCCTTCTAAGTGAGGTTGATTTAAATATTTATGATATAGAGCAGCCCATGATTTTTCCAAAACAAGAACAAACTCAACCTTTACAAGACCTAGATAATGAGCTAAACATGTATGATGATCAAGACTTTATAGAAGATAATGAGGAAGGTTGCCAAGAAATTCCTAATTGTTTACCTATAACTTTTGTTTTATGGTTAAGAGATCTTTACAAACCAAATCAAAACTCTAATAGTGAGCAATGCTTTGAGGAAACAAATAGCCACTTAGAAAACGCAGAATCTAATGTGCAAGGAGAATTATCATATCTATGGACTCTCCCTCTATGTTATAACTCATTTGGAATTGCGCAAAAAGAATGGCATCCTGATAATGTAGAAGAAACAACCCATGAACCTTGTATTCCAACTAAGTATCCTAATAATCATGAAGAGTTTTTTAAAGTAGAAAAAGATCAGGAAATACTAGAAAACCCTCAAAGTTTCCCTGCAAGCACAAGCAAAGATCCCATAGAAGAGGCTCAGAAAGACATCCAGCCTCAAAACCAGTTTACACAAGAGAAAGAAGACAACTGTATTTATGTTTATGCTAAAAGAGAAATCTCTCTTTTGATAGAAGAAGAAATTGATCAAATACTAAACAAGTAGCTACCCTCCAAACCTTCATTTAAACAAGAAAATCATGAACATAGTGCCTATTCCATAGAAAAATCCAATGGCACTCAAGTCAAAGAGGATAGTGAGGAAATTAATGATAATATTCGAACTAGTCCTCTTTGGAGTATGAATTTTAATGGATCATGTACTAAAACTAATGCAAGTGTAGGAATATGGCTTTACAATACAGGAAACAATCATTCTGAATCCCATTCATATAAATTAAGTTTTCAATTCACAACTGACATAGTAGAGTATGAGGCACTCCTCTAAAGGCTGCACTTATTGAAGAAATCAGGAGCCCAAAAGATAGCAGTTCATGGAAATGAAGAATTGGTAATTAGGCAAGTGAAAGAAGAATGCATGGTTAAACATCCCAAACTTAGAGCTTATAAGAATGATGCCATGGATTTGTTAAAATATTTCAAAGGATTCCAACTTATCCTTGTTCCTAAAGACCAAAATAGTTTTGCTAGTGGATTAGCCCTCGTTGCTAGCACATGTATGAGACCTTGGGAGAGCAAACAATATAAAATTCAAGAAAATTTCAGACCAGCTGTCCCAAACAATAAAAGATACTAGCAAGCCTTTGAGGGATAAAAACAAATAAAATACCATCCTACTGAGGATATACCATCTTTTCAAGAAAAAACTTCTCGCATCATTGATGTCAATCTGTCATTCAAAGAACCTGAATTTATATCACAAGCAAGCATAGATTTAGAGAAAGAAGAAATTTCATTGCTTGCTATTTTGCAGGTTAAGGATGATGATGCTTCCAAGAAATATACTGAAGATACAGTCCTCAAAGCTGATATCTTAGAGGCGAGCAATCTACCAATCATGGAGGACCAGAAAGAAGATAATCTTCATCTTTTCTTTGGAAGAGTGTGTGGAAACCCCAACTGGCTCAAATTATCAAGCATGGATCCTTTGCAAGAGCCAAATGCATGAAAATCCGTCACCTTCTGTGATAGCCTTGGTTTTGAATATTAATCTTCAAAATGTACTATGGATACCCCTGACAAGTAGCCAGAATTTCTTTTCCTTTTTGTCACTACTCAACTGGCTACATTGGCACTTTTTTATCATATAAAATTGTAAATATTCCAACTTAGAATAGGTTAGATAGGAATGTCAATAAAGCTCATTCTTGAGCATTATAGTCAGTTTTTGATTTTTTTCTTGAAGAAAAAATAAAAATTCAAAAACAATATAAAGAGAAAAGAGGGCAGATTGTAAAAACAAGAAAGGTACAACCCCATACCAAAAAAGAGAAATAAAATCTGAAAGTGTGCAAGCTCAAATGCCACTCCTAAAAAACACACTCCTAGTTAGTCATACAGCTTAATCATGACTAATTAGTTTTCAATTTACTATTGATAGGTTAGTGAAATAGATTTTCCAAACAGCTTAATCTTGGCTTATCAGTTAGGTGGATTAGGATAGAGAAATAAAGGTTAAAACAAGCTCAAAATCTTAACCTATAAGTTTCAAAAAGATGCATGGCTCTAATCTGTTTAAATCTTGAGCCAAAGATAGAAGCAAACCGGTTCTATTATGCCCAAAACTTGAACTAGAGAATAGAGAGAGAATAGCTCAAACAAGCGTAAAAAACAGAGCTGAAGAAAAGAGAAGGATGTTCTTAAACTTTCAGATCTTAAGCCTTCACCATTTTGCTTTACTTTTCTGCAATTTTAGTCTATGTGCGGCTTTTTTTTATGCCATAGATCAGCAACAAGTTAGACTATTCAATCCTGACTTGTCTGCTTTTAAATTTTTGTTTTAGAATTCAGAGAATAAATTCTGTTAGACAGTCTAATCCTGACAGAGTGTAGTTAGGTAGAGAAGCTTATGAACTCAACTATTTAATCTGAGTTCATGGAGAAATAAGGGTAGAAATAGACTATTTTTATTCTTTCAAAAGAGTTTTCCAATCCAAGTGCACTCTGAAAGAAGAAGAAATGTTAGATCATTAGGATTGGGTAGGTATAAAGCTTGTTTTGATAGAATTCCATTGTTTTTAATGGCTCCTAACATTTTCATAGCAAAAGAAGATCAGAAAAGGAAAGAAAATTGCAGCCCAATGGATGAGGCATTGATCAGCTTCTAGAGAAGACATGTGTGAGGTTCTTGGCACCTCCAAGGAGTTTCCATCCCAAGTTGGAGCCGCTGTTAGCCACCTATAAAAATTTGTCATATCAAATGGTGGCTAAAATTTTTTTTTAGTAGCCTTCAAGAAAAAATTTTATGGCCAAATTGTGAGTTCTTGAAGTCTTATGATGATCTTTATCCTTTAAGATAATATTCACTGCTGTTTCCCTCATTAGCCCTGAAAAATATGTTGTTTTCTTGAAGAAAAAGACTGCTGAAAAACCCCATTTTCCCATCATTTTTACCCCTCCTTCACTCATAAATAACCCCATTTTCATCCCCTTCTTTCTTCATAAAATCCCTCCATAAGCCTCATTTAACCTCCAAATTCACTTCAAGGCCCTTTTAAAACCATTTGGTCTCCTTCCATTTGGTTTAAAAAACCCCTCTTTCCTCTACCGGAACCCTCAATTTGCCCCAGAAACTCTGTTTTTAAGCCTAAAAACTGTCTTTTTTCATTATAAAGGTTTTTAGCCCCTTAGGGCTTAACTACCATAACCCCTCACCTCATGAGACCTTAAGCCCCGCAACTGGGAGGCTAAGAGGTCTAAATCCCCGTTGTAAACCCCCATTTCCTTATTTTCCTTTGTATTTTTGTAAAACCCGACTTTCCTTTGTATTTCAACAAAACCCAACAGTTCAAAGTTTAAATGAATATCGACCGTCGATCTAAACCGATCAATGGTCATCGGCTAAAACCACATCGCAAATATAAAATCACATCAAAAATATTCATTTGATGCATGTTTATGGTTTATTTCCTCCCGTCGATGCGATCCTGCAATCGTTTCTCCACCGTTGATCCGATCCATTAAAGCCCAGATCCGACGGTCCATATTGTTCCCTGTTCTAAACCCGCCTTTCTGCCTTTTTCCTTTATGATCAGATCTCCACCATCGATCTAGTTTTTAGATCGACGAATCACGCTTAATTGCATTGCGCAAAGTCTAAAGTGCCATCTCTTAGCTTCCTCCGATTTTCGAATATCTAATCCAATCTCGACCGTCCATTCCCACAGATCCGACGACTGAGATAAAATCGCATTCCGCTCATAAGCCCATCACCCGTGCCCGTCGATTCAATATTGGTTGTTAATCCCCCTTCCGATCTGATGGTCAGAATCTAATCGCATCACCTATTTTCTATCTGTCCACTAGGTCCCGAATCATTTTTTTGATGCAATCTCAGCCGTCCGTTCTATAGATCCAATGGCCAGGATCTATTCCACCGATCCATCTAACCTTCTTCCCCTCAAAAACACTGGCGCTCCTACTTTTAATCCTGACCGTCCATTTTGAAGATCTGATGGTCCATAATGAACCCGATGGCTCACGTCCACCATTTTCATTTCTCCCCATCGATAGATCTCAACCATTTATTTCCTTGATCCAAAGGCCAAGATCTAAACTACCTTTGACCCTGTACACCTTTTTTCGCCCGCACATCTTACCCCATCGCGCTCTCATTCCCACTATCAGATCTCTCCACCTGTCATCCGACGGCTGAAACTCTATATCGCATAATTTTGCGCCTGAGTGTTAATGCCAAAAAATTACACGATATGGGGGGTGTTAAAAGGATAGGTGTCAAGCGGGGAAGCATATCGCATTGTTTTGAAGAAATTTTGAAATCACCTCAGTGCCACACGAAGACCACTAATGGTTTTCCGCTATACCACTCCTCCCCAATATAATTCTGCATTTAATCCTAGCCGTCCATCACTGTCATTCAACGGTCCGAATTAAATCCTTCCCCCCATTCATTTTCCATCGCATTTTTTCCTCTGCTCCCAAATGCTCTACCATTTCATCGCAACCGTTGATCATTATAGATCAACGGCTCTCATTTGTTCCACATCCAAACTTCACTCTATCCCTTGTTCGCTTCCAATAAAGGTTTTCTCCCATTTCTTTTACAATTTCCTTCATTCCGCTATAATTTTACCCCTTTGCATTATAAAATCCCCAATTAATCCTGGTCGTTGATCGATCTAAAATCAATAGCCTCTACTTAATCTTCCCTCCATTAATCCAACTACCTCCCCATTTAATCCCGTCAAGTGATCTCGGCCGTTGGTTGATTTCATCCAACAGACCTCATCCCCAAAGTGGCCTTAACCTATTTTTCACAGGTTTTTCTTAATTTCGCTTGTTATGTGCAGGTTTTCAAGTTTTTTCCACATTTCTAAAAAGAAATCAAGGGCCGGGGATGATGATCCCCCAGGCCACTATTCGTGAAGAAGATCAATCTGCAAGGTTCACATCATGATTTATCCGTGCCTCATGAGCACTAATAACATTATAAAACCCTCTGTGCACCTGCCAAAGCAACAAAAACACAGTTAACCTCGATCAAACAAAGAGTATTAGTGTCAAATGATAAAATCAAAGTAGAAATGAAGAATTTATGATTTTAACACAGTTTTGACGGATTAAGGCATAAATTCGACTATCAAAGGCCTAATCCACACAGTTAAAGTCAGTGTGAAGACCTGAAGAAAAAGATTAAGCCTAATCAGACCTAAAAAGCAGATCGAAAGAAAATTAACAGTGTTTTAGGGAAAAACAAACAGATCTATCAATACGAAAAGCCTCCACTGCCACATTAGAGGCTAATTGAATCCTCTCCAACTACCAAAAGCCACCTGCAGCCTCAAAGAAATCAAAGAAGGCAAATTTATTTCCTTCGTCAGTCATATTTTGCCTAAAAGACAACCAGAGTTATTGCAAACCTCGCCCAAAGAGTTCTAAAGTCAACAAACTCTGCTAAGCTACTAAATACTTAATGAAAACCAATTAATACAGAGAAATATCAGAAATCTTCTCTGTCGAGCCCCTCAAAGGCCGAGGAGCATTAAACTGTATTAATTGAACCTAAATATCTTTTCTCCCATCCCACCTCCTCATTTCTTCTATAAATACTTCTGTAGAAGATGAGATAATGTTGGTCACTACATATTTGTTGCCTGTAAATAGTTTTCTGAAGCTGCTGTAAGCACTGTTTGTAATTGAAGATACATAAGTTGAGATGAGAAGTTTGAAGCTGTAGAGAACCACTGGACTTGATGATTGTAACTGGTTTGAACATCAAATACAAGCTGATTTATGGGATCCTAGTCTATGTCAACGGTGATGTGTTTCTTATTGTAAATTGTTATTTTCTTTTTGTTTCCATTCTTTCCACTTTCTTTGATAAAGAACAACAAATATAGAGCTAGGATTTACTCTTACAAGTACCCTACTCTCACTGATAAGCTTTATCTTTATGTTTTCCTCCAATTGTGTATTTGATAATGATTTAATACAGTACAAGCAGTTAAGGAATGTTGGTGTTCCCACGTCTTATTGTCTAAACTTTAAACATTGTTCTTGAATGCTATTTTCATTACTTGCTAAGTAGAGTTGGACTAGGAAAGTTTATGGTTTGTCCTGTATTTTAGTTTTCCTCCAAAGGTTGTTTGAAAGTTTCCCTTCAGAGTATGTTGAAAGTAGGATAGGTTCAAAGTCCTTACTTGATCTTAGATTATTTTTTATGTTTATCTTGAATGTTTTCCTTTTGAATATGCTGAAAGCAGGATAGGTTCAAAGTCCTTACTTGATCTTAAGCTATTCTAAGTGTTTTAAATGTTTTCTATTGAAAGTGCATCAAAAGCAGGCTAGTTTCAAAGTACTTACCTCATCTTAGATTACTTTTATGTCTTTCCTTAAGTGCATGCCAAAAGCAGGATAGTTTCAAAGTACTTACTTGATCTTAGGCTGCTCTTTGTTCTCCATCTCTTGTTGTTTTCATTCCATAAAATCAATTTAAAGAGATCCTTTGAGATATATGACTTGCCCCATGGACCACTCTTGAACCTTGCTATTTCAATTAAATCCTATTATGACTCCATAGCCCAATGGATTGAAGCTACTCCTAGCCTATCTTATTAGCTGAATCATCCCTTCAATTTCATACACCTTCACCCTTCATTTAGACTTCCTTCACCTTCATTATATCTTTGCCCAACCAAAACCAAAAAAACCCTTGTTATTCATAACTAGCCTAATATCACACTAAAAGCCTTTTAAAGATAAATCAATCTTTGCACTTATAGAGAGATCCCTCTCTAGATTCAGGAGGGCTAGATCCTAGAATCCCATAGTGGTTCAAATGTTGTCTCTGCAGCTTTAGTCTTGCCAATCTGCTAAAATTACAGAGGCCTAACACAACTTTTCATGAATAAAATAGGGAAATACGTGAGAGACATCAAGATTTTGAAGGTTTTTCTTGTGTTAATGGGCGCTCCATAGTGACACGTAAAAGTAACTCGATCCAAATGTTGAAATTCCTTGCTTGATGAAGTCTTTTAGATATTTTTCATTTCCTAGTATGCATGCATTTACTTATCATTTACCTCTCCATTGTCATGTTTAATTGTTGGTTTGGAAAATGCTAATAAATGAAAGCCTTGATTATAGATTTAATTCTTGAAAACAGAATTCACATTTTTTTGATGTCTAGAAAACAATGAGCCACGGACAATGATTGGTATTATCTTCTAGAATTTTTTTTGTGCTTTTACATTTTGGGTAAGTGGATAATGAGAGAGGAGAGGTCATTGGGCATTATTCCAAGAAAACCAGCAGTGGGGAATATAAGATAATGAACTAATTATCAGTGGGGCTAGGACTTGAATTCTCCTTGAAATTCAAATCCATTAAAAGCATGTCTCTGAAACTAAATAAAAATACATGAGATCCAAAGTCATTGGAAAATATGCCAAGAAAATAAAAAATGAGGAATAGAAGATAATGAACTGGTTATCGGCAGGGTTGGAACTTTAATTCTCTTTAAAATTTAAATCCATTACAAGCATGCTTCTAAAACTAATTACAAATACATGAGAGCCATTGGTTTTGTAGGGTATCACAGGCATGTTGATGGGTATGAAGGATTTTATCTATGGGTATGCATGCCCATACTACTGTGATCTGACCATAATTGTGCCCTTCCATTTGTTGGTTTTCTCTAGTCAAAATCCCTTCCAATCAAAGATGATTTATAGTTTGTTATGACGAGGTGGCTTGAAGCCTTATGGATGATTCACGATTGCTTTGAAAATTTTACAATAATAGTGTTCCCATGTAGCAATACAAGGAATGGAATTTGTATAAAGAAATGAAATCAAATGTAAATTCCTCTATTGGATCCACAAATTTTAAGAAATAGTGGAATTTTATATGAGGCTAAAGCATTTAAAGATAAAAGCGTTTTATGCACCGATGAAATTGTTATGATCCCTATAAACTCGAACAGTCCTATAAAGGCATATGGTGGGAGTGACAGTTAAAAATGGGTTTCATCCATGTCATGTACACCTTCAACAAAAAGAATATCGAAGAGAAAGCATTCTTGATTTCTAGAAACCTTGGACTCGAAGTCTAAAGAAACTTGTGTTCGCCAATTTTAGTAGGAAATTTTTTCATTGTTCGAGTATTACACTGAATGGTTTGGAAATAATAGATCTGAAGGCTCTAATGAAACTGTGCATATGGGGAGCAACAATAGCATCTTAAACTTGTTCAAAATTTGGTATGTTTTTTCTATTTTTTGCTAATGCTATTGCTGCAGCCTGGATTCCTTCTGCGTAGGGTTCGTCACCCCCCAAAGTATTATCTTTTTGTATTGTTGAAAAAAAGACAAGATTTGATCATAAAAAGGAAGGAACTGGTTAATCTCCACTAACCTGGAAGAAGCGATGGAATAATTGAAGATATTGCGCATGAAGGTCGAGGAGTTCTGGGGTTTACCGTCTATCATTTTGCAGGGAGGTTGAGGTGCAGAAGAGGTTCCACGCAATTATTTTTTGCCTCTCTTTGAATTCAAGTCGCCCACCTGCCACCCTCATTGTATTAACAAGTGGAGTAGTCTAGAAGCCACCATGTGGTTGGATGGATATAGTCACATCAGTCTGGATATGATTCAGAATAGAATGATTTTGATTTTGATTTTGACATGCGCATGAAACAAAGCCACGTTAGATGGGTTGGAGGAATGTCAACTAGAGCCCGAAGTTTTTCTGGCTGAGAACGGAAGTCGAGCAATTCCTCCACCTAGCTAGATTACATTTTTTATTTTTTTATGGGAATAATAGGAATTTAATTTTTTTAATTATTTATTTATTTTGGTAAAAAAAGGCTTTTTTTATTATTTTAATTTATTTTGCGATGTGAAATCAATATTTTTATAGTGCCTCCCTTTACATTCAGTAGAAGTACCTGTAGAGTCTCACAGATACCTGCGTAGAAAATCAGATGGGTAGATATGGATGGATTATATTCAATACAATGGAAGATATCATGATGATGCTTGTTCGTTAGATGCCCATAACTCTGAAAAATTGTTTTCTTCTTTGATTCTACTCCCATCTCCATGATGCCTGAGAAATGGTTTCCATGGATGAAATCGGGGGTTGTTGCATGTGGATACTAATGGATTGAGAGAGGGTGAATCCCACGTGGTATCCTCTACCGCGGTCTGTGAAATACTTGATTTTAAATCCATCCATAAAGTGGATTCTTGCATCTACATTCCAATGTGTTCAGGGAACAATGATGAGTGGGCGAATTAGCTGATAAATATTTTGAAGCCCAACGTTTAAGAATTCAGAGGAGTTGTTATCATAAAAGGTAGAAGAAACAATGCTTCTGCCCTCGAAAATTACAAGAATGGGAATGGAGAATGCAATGCCGACCAAAAATACAGGTTTTATTCCTTGATTGTAGTGGCAAGTTTGACATCGGATATTAAACTCCTTTATACTAACTTTCTTTCTGAAAGTGGATGTTTTCTCCACCCATTTTCTCTTAATGATGGAACTGCAACATTACTTTCAATGAAGAAATTATGAGTTTCACCCTGAGTTGTTTCTAACGAGAGCATCAAATCTAATGTAAGTAAAGACCAATGTATGTCAAGTGTTGTTCTTTATACATGCTCTTCAAACATGCACTACTACATAAAAGGGGGTTTTAAAACAATATTTAAGACAATTTTTGGGTAAATTGTCTTAACTTGAGACACAAAAAAACTTATGTATTGTCTTGATGCGGATGTCTCAAATTATTGTCTTAAAAAATTGTCTTTGTAAAGACAATATATAAGACAATAATTATTTTCTCTTAAGAGACAATTTCATTTTTAGGTCTCTAGATACAGTACTTGAGATTAAAGACATTGCATTTATAGAGAAAATCACTACTACATAAAAGAGGGTTTTAAGACAATGTTCTAGACAATTTTTGGGTAAATTGCCTTAACTTGTGACAAAAAAAACCTATGTATTGTCTTTAAGCGTGTGTCTCAAATTATTGTCTGTAAATACAATATATAAGACAATCATCATTGTCTCTTAGGAGACAATTTCATTTTTGTCTCTCTAGAGGCAATAGTTGAGATTAAAGGAATTGTATTTATAGAGACAATGCATCTTTAATCCTAGCTATCGTCTCTTTGGATATAATTTAAAAATGAATCCAAAATATATCACCATTGAAATAAATAAATATAAAAAACATTTAATGAAAAATAAACTACAACATTATTGATTAATTCATGTTAGGGCATAGTGGAATTGAACCACCAACCTCCTGCGTATAAGGCAGGTTCTCTTACATTAATCTAGTGCCCTCTAAAAAAACAATAATTTTGTCTTAAATAAATGTCTAATTACCCATATTGCATAGTAGGGATATTATATTCAACAAGAAATGTAGTTGATTTTGACACCCTCTAAACAGCGAGAGACTTTCCTAGGAATCCTACAACTAACATTGTTCCCATTCCCCTTGAGACCACATGCAACATTGTTTCCTCGGAATCTTGGTATTTACCACATGCAAATAAATGAAATAATACACCTTTCTATAAGATCAATTAATTGTGGTTGAGAAACAAATGCACCCATACCATGGCCAATTCAACCATTCAGTTTCTTGTTGTCATTCTCCAAGAAATAATTGTCAAATATTGATAATAAATTTGAAATATCCCTTGAGTTTGAAAACTAATATAGTGGCCACATGCCCATCACATTGAACTCCATTTTATCTTTGTTGACCCATAAAAGAGAAATTATGATGTATACACTAACCCAAAGTAATAATAAAAATTAATTTCAGTTGAGAATGTGGCTAGCTAACTGATACCACAGATTCTGGATGAAAGGAAATCCTTCATAGGTTTAGGTTTTTTAGAGTCTTGGTAGTTGACACTGTATGGTGATTTTTAATGATCAATTTAGTGTGATAGCATTGTAATGGCTTACTTGGATCTAGTTTGTTTATCTATTGAAAATAATGTAGTAGCCTTCTAGAATACAATGATGAAGCTTATCCTTAAATGTTGTTGTTACCAAGAAACATCAATGAAAGTACTTTTTTTTATAAATGAAAAGTTTCAACCTAAAAGTTGTTCATATATATGCATCATGCATCCTTGGAAAATCACTAACTATGATATTTCACAGACAACTTATTAACAAGGGAAAAGGAGTTGAGGACACCTACTGGTAGGTTATAATAAAATATATCCAAGATGCATGCAAATTATTTGAGCCCATTTATGATGCAAAGGGAGGAGAATATGGTTATGTTTCCGTTGAAGTCTCCCCTAGACTTACACTTGAGACAGAAGGGATTATTTAGTGGTTGCAAAAAAGAGTCAATCGACACAATTTCTACATTAAGATTCCAAAAACAACAGAGTTCATACCATATATAAAGCATGTTATTTCACTTGGTATCATCGTCAATGTTACTGTAAGTTAATTATTTTCTCTTTTTAAGGTTTCTTTATTTTCCCTTCTTAAGGTTTCTTGTGAAGTGCATGAAGGCATTATTTTTAGTGATCAATGGTTACTTCATATGTCTAAATATTATATCCCAAAATGATATGGTAGAAATTACGTAAGCTCCAAATTTAAGTTGAAACATTGGTAAACTTCGCGACATTTTTTTTTTCTTGGTTGCACATTTTACTATGTAGATGCTAAAGGAAGTTCACTTTATAATATGGAACTCAAGATGTAGTTTGTAATTTCAAGGCACCAGAGCAATAAGAAATCTAATAACCATGGATGAAATTTTTAGGAGTTCTAACTTTAATAGTATGGTCATTCACTGTGTCAGCTAGTTTTCAATCTTTTATTCTTTAGAACATATTGGTTTCATATTCTTTGCAAAATATGAATGTGGATCTTAAAATCAACGAGGAAGGAAAATTCATAGGATAGATTTTTAAAAATGTTGCAAGTATCATTTATGGGAATATATCATCAAGGCTACGAAAATAAACTTATCGAGAATACTGGAAAATATCTTTAATAATCAATTTTGACCCATTGGCTATCCCTTGGAAAGGAATCAAACAACTTTGTTAAATTTATTTCGCTAATTTGAAGTTTGCAATTGTGTCTAGATAAGAGGACAAATAAGTTAGGAATCTAAAGAGAGTTCATCCCAATAGACTTGTTAAAGATAAAATGGTTCAGTTTCCATAAGGGGATAAAGGGTCTTAAATGTGACAGAAATAGAGTCATCGTGTACTCTTGAAAAATGACTATCAGATCCTTTCCTTGCTAAGCAGGGGAAAAACATTTACATACCGAAAATTTTTAGAAGAAAGTAACTAATTACTAGTGATGGAAAGTTATTTCCTTTGTTCTGGGTGTACTGTGTTGGAATACTAAACCCTTCCCAAAATGGAAAGGTTCATTGTCTATTTTTAGTAACCTTCAAGAGAAGATTTGATTAAATGATTAAAAGGGGTCTCTACTTATCAAATAGTGGAAGGAATTCAAAGAAATAAAGCATATTGTACTCTAGAAAAATGACTATCAAAGCCTTTCTTCTCGGAGCAAGAGGAAAAAAATGTACTTAATAACCAAGTTTGGAAGAAAGATACTACTATTGATTGGTGATGGCTAGTGATGTCCTTTTTCCTCTGGATATTATGTGGAAATAGTTAAGATTTTCAAAAAAGTGAGAGTCGCCATCTCTTTGTAGACCATTAAGATCATATAGGATTGAAGTATTAAAGGGGGTTTTCCTTATCAAGTAGTAGAATGAATTCAAATCAAATTACATGAATGTGAAGGAAAAAAGGAAACTGGGAATTGTGGATATTGTGACAAATCTTAAGACACCTATTTTCATTATATTGGATGACTCACCTTTTGTTTAATGCATTGTGCAATCAAAACAATTATTTCTCAATCCAATTAACAATTATGTTGTGTTCATGATTCTCTTCAGGCTATTTTCCAACAGGCATGAATGAGATTTGTTTCCAAACTTTGTTAAGGGCTTGGTTTCTTTGTTTATGGTGCCAGGGCCAATTCCCTATTATGGAGAATGGTGCCTTGTGCAATAATGTATTTGATGGAATCTTAAAATGCTGCATTTACTATCTTGATATAAATACTATCCTTCAACAAGCCCAAAGTGGGGATAGTGGGGATTACTTTGGATTATATGATACCCTCATAAATATGTTTCACATGGGATATTATTGGCTTGTGATGTGAGATAATGTTAAACACCTCATTAAGAGGTATCCATATTTCGAGCGATATGCTCACTTATACTATTTACCTTCCCATGATTTGATCCCCATTGTATTTCTATGTCTACGGAGGATATAGTGACAACTACCAAGGATGGTTTGGTGGAGGTTAATGAGAAGCATGGGGTGGTAAATGGTCAAGTCCCATTAAAATATATAATTTCAATTAGATATATCACATCTCAAGATCTTGCTAGAAACCACAAAGAGTTAGATCCAACCACTAGTCATGACCTGTATAATTATAGATAGCATCTAAATTCATAAATAATTACATGATCATGGTATTCACCGAGCTAGACAAGATATCTCCTATAGGAATTGATGGGGTTTGATCCATTAGGTAAGGCAGTGATTCCTACTATATTCTTACAACTTGGTTCCAAAAAGGTATACTATTATTTACTGTAATAATAAATACACTTTGCATAATGCAATACTATGACTAGTTAAAAGTATACAATTCTATAGCTCTCAATCTTTCTGCTATCCCCTTCACCTCTCTTCTTGTATTTTAACCTAGAACTTCGAGGCTCATTGGCTAAGCTTGCATGTATTAGGTGCCAACAAATTGGAGGATAGAACATGATCAGAGAAACATCCCTATCACGATAATTGAAAGAAAAAAAAATGATATAAATAAAACACAGATTGTTAGGCAAGGTCTTCATGTATTCGTTAATCAAGGTCATTGACCGGCAGAGATACAGAGGTTGGCCATTCCTTTTTTTTGTGTATGAAGTCCATTTTTTGATGAGATGGAGATATCATAAAATTTGTATCTATTATGTCTTGATAGAATAACTAAATAACGTAGTTTACTTTTGCTGCTAACTATAACTGTGCAACATATACATTTGTATGCACATACTTTTTCCAGCATGATGTTCATGGATGTGCTTAAATTATTTAGACTTAGAACATATAAAGAGATGGTTTTTTAGGAATCACAAAAAACAACAAATGAAATAATTGGCCTCATCTTATTGCAATCATTATATATCATGAATTTGAGCTATTATTCCATTTTGTGTATGGAACTACATGTGCACTCCCATGGATGCATTTTCCATGTTCAGAATCAGCAATTCCAATGATCACTTTTTAATTTGTGGAGACTAATATAACCTTTTTCTCTAATAAATATGACCTACTGAAGAAATCTCAAAATTTAGGAAATGGATATACTACTATAACAATGTGCAATAGTCAATAAGGACTAGAATGTCCATCCCCATCTGTATACATAGCCATTAGCTAGTTCCTCATCAAGAAGTGAAATCCAAGAGTTTTAAAATATAAACATGCAGTAATGTTCAACATATGGTATGCACAAAAAATAAGAGTGTTAGGGATGTGTTTTATACAAATTATTCATAGTTTAAGTTATTAATATTCAATACAATTTTGTATAACCTGACAAAGGATACTTTCTCTTAGAGTTTGTATGTAAATATGTTCAAGGAAAATTTATCAACAAAGGGATCTAGTGGGCCTCCATCAACATTCTCACTGAGTCTCCCCCCCTTGTTTACCAGAAAAATAATGAGAAAGCTTTAGAGTCACAATTTTGACCAGAATTAGTGCAGGAAACAAAGTAGGCAACTTCCATATAGTAGCAGAGATGATCACAAAGATAATAAATGCAACAAATTTGTAGTTGAATAAAAAACTACACTAACACTTCCTATAGGAAAATATCTATTAATGCCCAATGTCCATTAATATAAAATAAGAATAGTAAGAGATACCTATCCAACTTCATCAGATTTTCTAAATTAATGAAATCTTCACTTATTCCCCTTATTTTCCATAAATAGAGAGATTGTCTAGCCTTATCTGATTCAATTTTCTTTCTCCATATAAGCTCCATGATTTTTCTCTCAGCAGGTGTCTTACCAGTCAACAAATTCCAACCCATTGCAGCTACCAATGGTTGAAGATGAGGAAAGAGACCAAGGACCTACTTTGAGAGGGAAAAATTATCCATTATTATCTATTGAAAATGACTTGTAAAACATGAAAAAATAAGAAATAAAGCTTTAGATCAAATCAAAGCCATATAATACTAAGCACAAATATATAAACTATTTCCTTTCAGTGAAAAGTGAGCATTCGATTATCAAAGGATCTTCACATCTACCAAAAGCTAATATGTGTAATTTTGTGGTGACGTTTATTTTTCCTTATCTCCTATGGCATTTGAACTAGTCTAGTAATTTTTACTATTGTTAAAGATTCAAACTATTTCCCATGGAATTCCTTTTATGCCAAGGTGCTCACAATAAGACAAAAACTTATACCGAGTTAAATACACTAGTCATTCCCTCAACCATTTCCCAACATGGGGGTGTTATGGGAAAGTGAAGTGCTAACTAATAGTTGCAAATAATATAAGTTCACGAGAGTTTTGGGACAAAGAAATGGGAGGAGGAATATATGGGGTACCATGGCCCCCTCTTGTTGAAGCAGACTACTCCAAGGAAAAACACCCTAGCTATCAATACAACAAGGGGGCAGAACCTAACCATGAATGCCATTAACTCCAAATATTATTTGAGGATGATGTATTAGGTCTACTTCTATATAATGGTGTATAATTTATTGGAAATAAGTGCTTACAACAATCAAAGTCTAGTTAGAAGAGTGGATTCTAGTGATGGAAAGAAAACCACACTAAATTTCCAAAAGGAATGCAGTTGAAGTTGCATCATATGTTACAGGTTTCCTTGTGACTAAAAAAATACACACTCATGAGTGAAAATAGCATATACTACTAGGGGCAGGGCCTTCACAAAGATGGAAAAATGATTTTGCAGCACTTTCATTGGCAATAGCGTGAGAAAATTCTCTTAGAATAATAAATTAGGTGGAGGCTTTGGAAGATAGGGAGATATTGGAGCATTAATACACACCAAGTGAGAGAATTGATGAGGAAATAAAAGTTTGGACTCCTAATATGGGACTTTCAAGAAACAAAAAGGCCAAATGCACCAAAACAATTAACCTCTCCTAACACAAAATAACTTATTGCATGCACGATGGACGGCATAGAGGATCAAAATAGTTAAGTTTCAAATAACTGGACCAACTGGACGGTATATATGAAATTTTGATTAATGCAATTTGAGGCTCTAGTCTGGCACTGGGAACACTAAAAAAATAGGGTAAGTCGAGGATGTAGGGAAATTGGAAAATGGAGTAGATATGGGAGTTGAAGGGGCATTCATACACAACAAATCTTGATTAAGAGGAAATAAGTGGAAAACTATAATATATACTAAACATGAAGAAATAAATCCTTGAATTACAGTACCCATAGTATGTCAGGATGTTTGGTTGTTTATATTTTTAATCTTCAATCACCATATGCATAGTGTAGTTAGCATACCATAATATTTTATTAACTTCAACTAGTTTCTCAAGTCCTTCGTTAAATCTACTCGACTTAACCAAGATGATGAATGACCCCATTGAACATAAACCTACATGGCCTCCCATCCCCACGAAGCGCCATTCTGATATTCCAAAGTTCGAAGGAAAGCAAGCAAAAGACCGAGGTAATCACGTCATGACCTTCCACCTATGGTGCTCATCGAACAGTATCATTGATGAAACTATTCGATTGAGACTATTTCAACTCACTTTGAGATGAGTAGTTGCAAAATGGAATGTGGAGAAACCCTTTGCTTCACATGGAAACTTTAGTGCCCTCGCCACCATGTTCCTAACATATTTTCAGTTACCCATTCACCATAATTCCAGAATGGAATTACTGACACATTTTAGACAAGCCCCCACCATCCATATCTCGAACCATCTCCACAAATGGAGGTGGCTTCGTAGTTTATGTAAAGAAAAACTCGACGATCAGGTTCTTTTAGATTTGTTCCTGAAAAATCTCACGATAGAGATTTCAAAGGATGTGGCGCAACAAAGGCCCACATCTGAAGAGGACGTCATCAGCAAAGCCTAGTAGCTTGAGTTGATTTATACAAATTCAGGATACATTTACAATATCATTCCCAATGCCCTGCGCTTGCAAACTTATCAAGAATTTCCAGGCATGTCGAACTCTAGAGACAGACTAATTGGGTCATTGAACCAAGGATACCTAGGAAACAACAGTCAAAACCCCAGTTACATGTATAGTACTACCTAGAACGTACCTCAGCCTAGTTTTCAAAGTCATCATATGCCTCAGCAAAATTTGACCGATAGGGCACCAACATATCACCAGGGAGGAACCTATCCTCTGGCTCAGAGGACCCAGTACGTAGAGAGAAACACTGACAGAAGAGCTCCCCTCCAACAATCAAGTGCAAACCAGGGACCAGATTATGCTTAGTCCCCAGCACAATACCCGCCTATGAAGACCAATGCATATGTGAAATTTATGTAGCTATCCCAAAAATAGCCTCACCAATATAACCAGGAGAACTACCCTCCTAACCTGGTGAAGAAAGAAGAAAAAAACAAGTCAAAAGGGAACCCTAGACAGGGGGCAACAACCAATAAGGCCCTCCATGACCCCGGCCTGGAGGAAACTCCAACCGGAATTAGAGCTATGAGCCAATTAATGCCTAATGGCGGAGCAAAAGGCCACCTCTCTGAAGAAACCATTCTTGTTTGATATGTGGTGAGTACGACCATTATATTCACCACTGTCCCAATCTCCCTGAGCTGAAGAAGCTACAGAGTAACCGAGGACAAGGAGGATCTTCCCAACAACCAGTTGTGATGCAGGAACCTTTTCCCCATCGAGGGACAGTAAGCACTCAACAGCAAAATCTAGATGGTTCTGGGAAAAGTAGCCATGAAATTTACATGACTGCTGAAGAGATGTTTTTCCAAACACGAAATCACAATTATGATACCCCACCAGACACCAATACATCAGGGGTAAGTACCAGTGCACCGACGACACCTTCGACCATTTCAAAGATGACTATCGAACCATTGCCAAAGATGGCGAAGGGACCCAATAGGCGAGTAGGAAGCTACTCCAAAGAAACCCATAATTATAGTATTGTGGATGATTTAGCACAATTTCCTACTGCTATGTCAGCTTTGGAAGTATTGTAGTCATGCCAAAAATAACTGAAAGCCCTACTTTATACATTAGGCGCTATCGACCCTTTCGATACATGCCTAATGGCTTTCGACTTAGATAAAGCCACCCCCAGGCTTCCTTCCATGGTCGCCTTCCAAATACCAGTGCCAGTCTAGAATATCACAATTCACTGATGTGTCCTCGATGAGGGTGTATCCACGTGCATCATGTCAAAAAATGTTTGGCTGAAGTTAGGGTCTCCCAAACTAAAACCCTCGATCATCACACTTAGAGCATATGACGATCATCCTTCAACCCCCATCGGCCTCTACCAAAACGTCCCAGTCTACTTGGTCGGAAAGATGGTCCAAATAGACATTGAGGTCTTGGATGCTCACTTGGACTACAATATACTCCTCGTGCAGAGTTATATGTACACCATGTCAGCCATAGCCTCCTCCATCTTCTGCATTATGATGTTCCCCCACGAGGACCACATCACTACTATAGACCAATTGACACATAGCAAGAAGTGACCCCTAAAAAACACTGATGTAATTCTACCCTACGTAGATACATCCTCGGATGCGTTTTCATGGTACAAAGAATATGGCCCCGGCCAGTTCAAACTGTCGTCTGTTCTAGGGTCATTCCTAGGAGATCCTCCCATTATCCCTGAGACATCACCCAATGTCACAGGGGCTCTGGTGTGCATGATGTCCACATCAAGCACTGAAGCTAGTCAGGACACGAACATAAGCATTAATGGCACCGAGTCATCGACCACAGCAACCTCTCTAACTTACGTCGCTTCCCAAACCCCTTTACTCTACCCCTCAGCTGGTTTCGTCTCCCAGCAATTTTTGGCAACACTTGTGTTACCAAATATGTCATTGGAAATACCAGTTTGGTACCTCATTCCCCCTATAGGAACAGGTTCCACCAAGATCACTGCCATAGGGTTGAAAACCCTCAGTCCCGAGGAGGCCCCACCCATCCAAGAAATGGTCGAAAACACCCCTTAAAAGGAAATTTCAATTGCAAAACTGGTGATCACGGCTAAGAAAACTGAGAAGAGATGAAATAAGTTGGTGACTCCTGCAATACAACAGGAATCACTAGTTTGTGCCATATGCGACGTAATAGGACACCCTACCCACATTTTCCAAGAGCCAGATGAATTAAAACCACTCCTTGGATATGAGATAGACATCGAAACATCGCGTTCCTATAAAGAGGAACCCACCACCAAAGGTAAAGGACAATCATTGCGTACCAATCACGCATGTGCTCTCTGCATTAACTATGGGCACTATACCCAGAGATCTCGCGATATAGGGACGCCTTACATGCCATCGAGCGATCCTATCAAGAGGATCCTTTCACCCAGGCATCCGGAAATGAACATCATACCATCCTATACCTACAGGAAGAACGAAGAGCACAAGAATGACCCCCAATCATGCCCCCTCCTATTATTCGCTGCACCCTGTGTGACAAATGTGGTCACTTTATCAAAGAATGAACTGCCCTGGAACTCATCCATAGATTTTATCCTATAGAACGGGTTTACTACTTAGGATTGTGGGTAATGCAATTCACATGTCCGTTATGCGCCGAAAATCACCTTTTGGAGAATTGTCACTATATCCCCTGATTCTGGCTAGCCCTTGCTAGTTTACGCTCAGCCATAGTCCACCTCTCCCAAGAAGATGACATGGATGCAACATCCATAGACAGCTCCCCAACCCAAGAAGATGTGGCAAGCATATCCATCCTATTCTTGTCATCTAAAAAATGACCAATCAGGGAACCCCTAGTTACCCCAAACCTCTCTCTACAGAGACAACCAAAATGCACATTGTGCAAGATGCCCAATCATGCGGTAGCCACTTGCCTTGATTTAGCAGCGGTACGATGCTGGTTCCTTTCCAGGCCTCAAACTGAGCACAACGGGACCCTAATATCTAGCCTATACTTCCTAATATGTCAAGGCAATCATTATGAGTGGCACTTCACTTATGCCTCGCAAATTTTCCCTACCATCGATCATACCATAGAGATGAAACAAGACGACCTCCATGAGTGGTATAAGAGGTATACCACCCTTTGGTCAGCAACCCCACACCCACATGGGCATGATGGGTGAACTAGGACAACACACCTAGCCAGCATGACCCAGGCCAAGACTCGGATAACATGCGGATTATGTGACCTGAATGACCATCGGGTCAATCAGTTCAGAGAACTGAAGCCCCTTGCAAATAGTTTTTGCATAGTCTCTTCTCTCCCTCAGAAAATACTCTCTAACCAGGAGAAGATCATGTGTACCTATTGCTGAATTTCTTAACACTTCCACCATACGATTAAATGTGTGCACCTCCCCAAGCTAAGAGCGGCAAGAGAAGCGTTAAGTCTACACTCCCCCAAAGAGTTAGACACACCCAAGCCAACAATATGGAAATGGAAGCAGAAGACAACCTCTTCTATGACATATCCTTTCCAAGCGTCCACATCAGGGACAACGAGTAGTGTTGATTCCCATAAAATCTAGTTTGTTGGCATGGTGATACCATGCACTATCTGCACCGGCCAAAATCACACACCAGAGGTATGCCCGTTAATGGAAGCATTTAGGCACCTCTGTGGCAGGCATAATTTCCACCCATTGGAAATTGACCATCCTAGTGGGAAACCCAACCTTTCACTCATACAAAATCCCACACAAAGATTCTCCCCCCACCAAATGTCGATGACATGATTCACCATATACGATTTGTATCATCGCGTACTGAAAATAGGATTTCAGCCGCCCCCACATCCCAACATTTACACCTTATTCCCCATTCGCCAAAGATCAAGGTACTTTTCACTTTTGCATTGATTTCTACAAGATCCCAAATTTTCGCACCACCATCAAACTCCTCGATGATACCCGACCTCTAGAACAACAACTAGTACAACTAGAGCTCGTCGACGAAAGCTGACGACAGTCGCTGCAACACGACGAGGTCCACAAGAAATGGTTAAAAGTGCCATTCAACCACCACATCAACCCTCGCTCATTCATTGAGGGATAACTAGTCCTTCGCTATGATGTCGCGAAAGAATCCCTAGGGATAGGAATGTTTGAAACCTTGTCGAAAGGACCCTACATCATCAAAAATTTCCTCCGATAGGGGGCATACATCTTGACGAAACCGGACGAGACATGCCTCAACAACCTCATCAACGGCCTTTACCTCAAGAAATTCTACCCATAAGGGCCAAGATAGCCCTTCCATAGAGTAAACGTACACAAACCCAAACAATGAAATTTTTGACCAAAATACTTATTAAACACGCTCAAAGTGCCGCCATGGATCACCAACCTAAAAATTATTTCGGATTTGTTGATGGAGCATCAAGATGATCTCAAAATTTTAACTGCAACTACCTGGGTCATCTACCACCCTCACCAATTTCCACTCTGCTCAAACGGTGTGTGCATCGGTTCAGAAACAAACAATCAAGAAGAATATGATGTCGTTATCAGACTTATGAGAGACGCCCTCCATAAGGGCATACACCATATGCATGTCTACCTCGATTCCCAGTTAGTAGTGTTGCAACTAAACCAAACATTTGAGACAAGAGATACACATCTATTTAGAAAATATTTGCATGCAAAAATATTAAGTAGACAATTTGACTATATTAGATTCACACTTGTAACAAGGAGTCACAACCAAGCAGCTGATCACATAGCCAACAATATCCCATACTAGAATACATCTCAAATAAACCATCACACATAAAAAACCAAAAATATATATATCCATCAACATAAAATCATCCATAAATCGAAAGATACAAAGATACAAAAAAGTCATCAGAAAATAGGGTAAGCATCCTCATAATGGGTGCTTTTCCCATGTACAACTATACTCTAGGGTGGTGCCCCCTCAAGAGAGGCACCTGGACCCACAATCGCTCCTGGTGCCACCACTAGAGTTTTCGTCATAACTGAGACTGCCATCCGACGTAAAACAAGACAATAGTCCCTCTCCTAGGCCATCACCGTCTCTATCCAGACCTCCTCGAGATCATCCATAAAACCTTGAGCAGGCATCCCCTATGTCAAGCAGTCCACTCGACCCCATAAATCCTCTAGAACTGGCACCTGAGCAGTCAGTTTTGCAATACGAGCCTCTACTGTATCTGCAGGTGCCACCGCTGCATCGCCACAAGCTTGCTTGGCCGCAACCTCGGAAATGGCTAAGTTGCTGCCCTCTCCTGAAGGGCCAACACCACCACCAGGTCCAATGCCAGGTCCCCCAGCAACATCTCCTCCCTGTCCTCTGAGATCGCCCCTAGGCCTCCGAAGAGGACTGTGGCTGACCAACCGAGCCACGGGATGACCCACCTCGCCAACATCTACAAAAGTAACCAAAACTATGTCAGTGTCACTAAAAAAACACATAAACACATATATACTCAAATAAATGCAGAAAACATAAAAAATGTATCTTTTGGCCCCCAAGCATAACCAGGAGAGAGACCCATATCTGTATCCCCCCGGAAGTCCATCCTTGCATATGGGAATGGCAAGAACATCTGCAGGTTCACCTCGAACTAGGCCTCTATCGTGGCATTCCAGAAACACCCCACCATTCCCCCATCGCCTTGCGGCATCACCAAATCCCACCTCCTCATACGAGGCTCCCATGGCCCCCCAGGAGGCACCGCTACCACTAGTCTCAGCAGCACTACCCTCTCATACATAATGCTGCACAAAATACTGGCTTACGCAAACAACTTCGATCAACTATGGACCTTGTTCAGTTGCGTGACCATCCTATCATAGCAGAAATGGGAAAAACCATAGAAGTGCTTGGACCTCAACTAGCGCAAGACTACAACCTACGGGCCTAATGCTCGATGCAGAGCCAACAACCTTGAAAGTCACACAATCACCACCAGAGCACATCACTTTACCAAATCTGTCACTAATGCAATGTTGATGCACCCCTCCGTAAGAGGCGCCCCACCAAAATGACGTATCCGAAACCTCTTAAATCCACCCTCCCAAAAGGGAGTGGATACCTCAGCGCCTTGCCATGAGGCCATAACCAGTCACAAAATATACATCCATCTTAGGACGGATGACCAGGTTTTTCCCACGCAACACGAACATGTTGCACCTCCTGTGCCAATGTTGGATCAAGTAAGGGAGAAATCGGTCCTGCGACTGAAGAAGCTCGTTCTCCGCAAACTTCAAGAACCCCCATTACGCCAGATGACGACGTGGCCCAACATCAGCAGCCAATGCAGTTCGGAGCTCGGGCCAATCCCGCTCCCTCCATAACAACCTGTCATCCAAACAGGTACCCATCAGCAACAAAAAACAACAAAAAACATCAAGAATAGGCAAAACTTAAAAATTTTCTTGACTCAGCCTTTTGCGGGCATGTCCCTCAGACAAGCGCGCATAGAGCGTGCCTGTATTTTCCACAGGTGCGCTTAAGGCATGCCAAATAAGGGGAACACATCGCTTACAATGCGCTTATCCCCAGAAAATTTGCATAGAGGGCAAGCTTTTTCCATGATCGCCCGCACAATATAGGGAAAAAAACACTTAGAATCCGTAAAAACCAAGTTTGTACGGACCTCGGCACCTGTTTATCAATGGTTGTCATTGATGTCAACCCAAGCAGCACCAGGGGATACCCCAATATTGCATGGTAATTCTTACCTACCAAATTACTATATTATGGGTCAAGAATTCTTTTGATGGTTTCTACTTGTCGAGATGTTTCCGTTCATATATGGAACGCCACGTAATTCTTCACGGTTTGAGAGATATTCATGTTTGAAGTTTGTAACCCCAGTTAGTGGGCTAAAACCCCATAGGGTTGTGGCATGGGTCATTGAAAATTAAATAATTAATAATTTTAAAGCTCCTAAAATCCCTCCCACGTTCACTTGTTGAAGCCCCTCTCAACCTAAGCATTTATATAAATTGTGACCCTCATATCCTCCTTATGCAGGGATTTCGCCATATGAAACAGGTCATCGTGGAATTTGCGAGCTAAATTTTTTCTACAAAGTTTCAGAAGTTGAAATTTCCATCAGGCGAAGCTGAAGTCCTGAGGAAGCTCCTGTAAAAATTTTAGATCAAGGTGCACAATATTTTCGTAGATATGATCTGTGGAAGTCAGTGTTTTTGCAGGCTCCTAAAATTCATCTCAAAGAAGTGACATTGGGAAAGTCATTAGAATTCTCTTTCTGAGTATCGGATTGGAATTTTGTAAAAAGTGGTAGATAATGAACAAAAAATAGTTTTTCTATATCAATTTAAGCGTTGAATGAAGAAATAGTGACACATGGCATGCCATACAAATTCGTTCTACTGAAACAGTCCATAATTAGGGCATTGTGAGAGTTTGGGCATAACTCTCTCTAGAAGAATCTAAATTGGGTCAGACCTATGGCATTGGAAAGAAGACTCAAAGGACAACTACGAGGCGAAAAATCACATATTAGGGATCTGAATTAAGAGAGATACACCAGATTCAATATCAAGATCCTAGAAGGAAATAAAAAGCTATATCATGTGTTGTCAAGTGCTGCAAAGGACTAGAATTTCTAGGGAAACAAAGCAAATCAAGGTGCAGCAGAGGGTGGCATGACAAGAGAAGCAATCAAGGTGCAACAACAGCAAGGATTTCATCACATGAAGCCTTCAAGTGGGCAGCACTGCATACATTCATTATAAAGGTATCATTGTACTAAGTCATTGTAAATACATTATTGTAAAAATTGTACTAGTGTATATCTGCCAAGAGTTGAAGAGGTAGTGTCGAGAGGTCTAGGATCATCATTAGGTGGTTGTGTCATAGTTGGGGATATGGTCTAGGTTGTCTTCTTCTTCTACATCATTCTATATCATTGTAAAGTGGACCATTTTCCCTAGTACGGGAGTCCATTCTTGTTTTATTCTTCTATAGGGTGGTAGGGTGGTGCTAGGGTGAGTTGTAGCTCATTGCGTGGTTGGGCATCTATTCAGTTGAATACTGAAGAATCTCAGGTGTTGGAGCGTCCATCCAGTGGGATATGGAGAAAAATGATTTTCTATATTCTAGGAAGTTGGATCTTTATTTTAAATTGGAGTTGAATATTAAAGAATTATTAGAAAATAATTAGGTGGTTTTTGTCCCAGAGTGGGTTTCCACCTTAAAAATGTGTGCATTTGTGCTCCTTTTGTTTACTGCTATCATTGTACAAAAACTAATAATAATTGAAGATTAAATAATTCTGTAATTGTTGGAAACACTGATTCACCCCCCCTCTCAGTATTTCCAACAATTGGTTTCAGAGCTTGGTTCCTTCAATAGCAGTTTAACATTTGGAAGGAGGTCATGGAACATACCAAGAATGGTGTATCTCTGTTCAATGAAAATAATTATGCACTTTCTGAAAGAAAGGAAAGATAGGTACGTCTCTTAGCGCGAGGATTGTAGGTATGGGACTGCTGACTAAAATGGTTACCTCAGCGAGATGAACGAGGAGCCAGAAAGAATTTGGTAAATGATGCAAAAGCAAAGAATATTATTATCAGTGGACTTATTGAATCTACTTATCATAAGGTGTTGGGTTGCAAAACCGCCAAAAATGTATGGGACAAGCTTGAGAATATATATGCAGGTGACTCAAATGTCAAAGAAGCAAAGCTTCAAATCCATAGAGAAAAATTTGAGCAACTCAGAATGAAAGAAGATTGCAACATTGTTGCATACTTCTAATATGTTTATGAAATAACCAATACTCTGGAAGGATTGGGATTGCCAGCTGATGAGAAGACTATTATACGAAATATTCTTAGAACGTTACCAAGGAGATTTAACCGAAAGTTATCGGTCTTAGAATACAGTGAAAATCTGGATAAACTCAGCAAAGAGGAATTACATGGAGTTCTCATAGCATATGAAATGAAACTTGATGAATAAGAGGGTACTTCACATCTAGAAACTACATTCGTTGCATCTAAGAAAACCAAAAAGGATAAACAACCTTCAATTGAAAAGAAATGCACCTGCAAGTGTGAAGAAAAGGGAGATGATGAAGAAGGTCTTTCAGATGAAGAATATGCTTACTTTACGAGAAAACAAAAAATTGGTAAGGGAAAATTCAAAGGTAAACTTCCATTGATATGTTTCGGCTATGGTGAGGTTGGGCATTTCACATCAAAATGTCCAAACAGAAGTGATCGCAACTCGAAAGGAAATAAATTCTTTAATAAATTCAACAAGCAAGGATCCAAAAGGAACTTTCTCTCTAAAGAAGATAGCTCATCTTCCGATGAAGACAATGACAGCAAAGAAGAATCCAATGAGTATTGTTTATGGCCAAGCACAATAAACAAGAGGTATCAAACAATGAATAAGAAGGGTTGACCATAGAATAATTTTGTTAGGAAGCAATCAAGCTTATAAAAAATCTCAAGGCTGAGATGATTCATTCTAATACTCTTGAAGAACCATTTCAAGGTCTCAAAATTGAAGTTTACGAACACAAATTCATTGAAGAGTCACTTCAGAAGAATTTGGAAGAAAGAAACCAAGAAAGGGAAGAATTAGAAGCCGAAGTAGTCTCGTTACGTAAGGAACTGAAGAAAATAAAAACTATCCAAAACTATGCCAATAGCTCAAGGGCATTGGAATAACTGATCAACAATCAACGATCTTACATTGACAGAACTGGCCTCGGTTACAAAGAAGAAGAAGCAGGATCTTCTACAACAAAATACAATGAACCTATGAGATCTGACATGCATGTAGACTTCATTGGACAAGATTTGCAAGAATAGCCTTGGAAGACAATTCCTCGATGAAGATTTCCGTCCAGGTACCAACATATTTTTTATGGCTATTGTTATTCTTGTGGAAAATTTGGTCATAAATTTGTAGAATGCCGCACGTACCCTAGGAAAAGATATAATTCCGGGAGATCTGTAAAATATGAACCTCCCAGGGCTCAGTGAAACATCAATAGATTTGAACATTTAAGAAATAATATTGAATGTTACAAATGTCGAAACTTTGGACACATAGCCAAATATTGCAGACTTGAAAATCCCCCAGAAGAATCTTTGAAGCCACAGAACGAACGAACATGGAAGAAGAAGAAGACTGATAATTGTGCACTCGCTCTCAAGGCTCAAAACAACAAATATGTGTGGTATGTTGATAGTGGTTGCTCAATAGATATGACTGGAGATAGAAATAAGTTTATATCTCTGAAAGAGGAGAAGGATGGAACCATGTCCTTTGGAAATAATAGATCTTCAAATGTTATAGAATCAAGTACCATCACTCTTGGAAGCAAAGATGGTCTAGCCAAGAATGTTCTATTCGCTAAAAACATGAATCACAATCTGCTCAGTGTTGGACAAATGTGTGATCAAGAACACACAATACTATTCAACTCCACAAAATGTGAAATCGGGAAAGGTAGGTATGGTGAAATTGTGGCTACAGCAAGTCGAGCTCCAAACGACATATATGTTCTGGATGAAGCAACTAAAGAACGTCTAATAGCTAAAGAGGATAATATAATATTTGGTAGCAATGATGATCTACTAAGTAAGAAGTTTGCTATAAAGATGCAAAGTGATTTCGAGATGTCTTTAATTGGTGACCTAAAATACTTCTTAGGGCTTCAAATATCTCAGCAAGAGAAAGGAATATTTATATGTCAAGCCAAGTACATCAAGGAAATTCTCAAGAAATTCAAAATGGAAGATTGCAAACCCATCCTTACTCCGATGGTAATAGGTTGCAAATTGAGCATAGATGACTTATCTAAGGATGTGGATCAAAGGTTGTACAGATCTATGATTGGTTGTCTTCTATATGTAACATCCTCCCGGCCAAATGTTATGCAAGCAGTTGGATAAGTAGCAAGATTCCAAGCACCACCAAAAGAATCACATATTATTGCCATCAGAAAAATTCTTCGATATCTAAAGGGAACAAATGAATATGGCTTGTGGTATCTCAAGGGTAACAGTCTCATTATTCATGCCTTTATAGATACAGATTGGGCAGGAAGCATTGATGATCATGAGAGTACTCATGAAGCATTGAAATATCTTCGCCAGAAGCTTGGGATTCTCCCAAGTTCTCATTATATTTTACTTATTCAGAATATAAAGGGGGAATGGAAGATTGTACAGGTCTACAAGATGTTTTTCTGTTAGGGGGAGTTACCCTTTTCCATTGATGTCAAAGGGGGAGAGAATGTTGTAAGAATAGGTGTCATGATCACAGGGGGAGTACTTTTGTTGCCATCAATGCTAAAGGGGGGAATTGTTGATCAGTGGTTGTCATTGATGTCAACCCAAGCAACACTAGGGGATACCCCAATATTGCATGGGAATTTTGACCTACCAAATTAATATATTCTGGGTCAAGAATGCTTTTTATGGTTTCTACTTGTCGAGATGTTTCCTTTGATATATGGCACGCCACGTAATTCTTCACGGTTTGAGAGATATTAATTTTTGAAGTTTGTAACCCAAGTTAGTGGGCTAAAAATCCATAGGGTTGTGGCATGGGTCATTGAAAAGTCAATAATTAATAATTTTAAGCTCCTAAAATCCCTCCCACGTTCACTTGTTGAAGCCCTTTTCAACCTAAGAATTTATATAAATTGTGATCCTCATATCCTCCTTATGCAGGGATTTCACCATCTGAAATAGGTCAACATGGTATTTGCGCTCTAACATTTTTTCTATGAAATTCAGAAGCTGAAATTTTTATGAGATGAAGCTGAAATCCTAAGAAATATTCTCTAAAAATTTTAAATCAAGGTGCTAAATATTTTCGTAGATATGATCTCTGGAACAGTGTTTTTGCAGGCTCCTGAAATTCATCTCAAAGAAGTAGCCTTGGGAAAATCGTCATAACTTTCTCTCTGATTATCGGATTGGAATTTTGTAAAAAGTGGCAGATAGTGAACAGAATCTAGTTTTTTTTGTATAAATTTCAGAGCCGAATGAAGAAACAGTGACACATGGAACTCCATACAAATTATCTCTAATGAAACAATCCATAATTAGGGCATTTTGAGAGATTGGGCATAACTCTCCCTTGAAGAATCCAAATTGGGTTAGACCAATGGCATTGGAAATAAGACTCAAAGGACTACTATAGGGCCGAAAATCTGATATTGGGGATCTGAATTAGCACATATGCACCAGATTCAATATCAAGCTCCTAGAAGGCAAGAAAAAGCTAGATCATGTGTTGTCAAGGGTTGCAAAGGACCAGACTTTCTACGGCAGCAAAGCAAAGCAAGGTGCAACAGAGGGTAGCATGACAAGAGAAGAAATCAAGGTGCAGCAAAGGGTAGCATGACAAGAGCAGAAATCAAGGTGCAAAACAACAGCAAGGAGTTCATCACATGAAGTCTTCAAGTGGGCAGCACTATATACAGTCACTATAAAGGTATCATTGTACTATTTCATTGTAAATACATTATTGTAAAAATTGTATTAGTGTATATCTACGAAGAGTTGAAGAGGCAAGGTCGGGAGATCTAGGATCATCATTAGGTGGTTGTGTCATAGTTGGGGTTATGGTTTAGTCTTTCTTCTTCTTCTACATCATTTTATATCATTGTAAAGTGGACCATTTTCCCTGGTACGGGAGTCCATTCTTATTTTATTCTTCTATAAGGTGATAGGGTGGTGCTAGGGTGAGTTGTAGCTCATTGGGTGTTGGGGCATCCGTTCAGTTGATTATTGAAGAATCTCGAGTGTTGGAGCGTCAATCAAGTAGGAACTAGAGAAGAATGCTTTTCTAGATTCTAGGAAGTTGGAGCTTTATTTTCAATTGGAGTTGAATATTAAAGAATTATTAGAAATGAATTAGGTGGTTTTGTTCCCGGAGTGGGTTTCCACCTTAAAAAATTTGTGCATTTGTGTTCCTTTTTTTTTACTGCTATCATTGTACAAACACTGATAATAATTAAAGATTAACTAATGCTATAATTGAAAGGAATACGGATTCACCCCCCCCCCCCCTCAGTATTTTCAACAACACCATCAAACTAAAAAAATTAAAGTGCAAGACGTTATAGAGATTACCTAGGCATGATATCGCTAATCCTTGGTGCTCAAGATAACCACAATGGCAAGAACTACTACGCAGAAGCCTCTAACCTCTCAATAACTCAACAAGTACAAATGAATTTAATTAGGGCCATATTCACCTATATATCACCTTTTTCAAAAACTTTGGAGGACCATAACGAGAGATAAAAAGGTCTGTTCTGAGAACCATAAGTTGCACCATGATCAACACTCCATAACAAATAGAGGCGATGCCACATAATCACATTCCCAAAAAAATACTTTTTCAGCACCAACAAATATGCCCCCTCTCATCTTATTTTTTAAAGCTCATGACTTTCAATTAATATTTGATAAAGAAGATGCTTTCACTTGAGGTAGTTTTTTTCACAAGAAAATATCACAACTCCATCTACTGAAAGTTCCAAAGTAGGTATCATTCTAACCCCAGCATGATAAAGTCCCAGTAAACTTTGCATATCCTGACATCATTTCTCCATCATAAATCAACTGTAGGTTCCACATATCCGACCGTGTTTATCATCACCCCACCCTGCACATGATAAACATCCTGGTTGGTCGGTAGAGCCTCCCCTCCATGGCGCTCGTGACCCACAGTAGACCATATATCATAGCAAAAGTGATGCCACGTCCATACCACTTTAGTCTGGGAAGCACCTCATGCCCATCAACCCACCATGCAAACAGTTCAAGTTTTACCATACAAACTAAAACCCCCTTCCTGGACAACCAGGTTGTATAAGCAAATCAAAAGTGCACTACCACACCTCGCGTTTGGCCCACCATACCTCCACTAGCATAATCCCATCTGTGATACCTTTTCATCTGCTTCATCAACCCCACGCATGCGACCAACCAATGGGACCCCAACCCTCAGCAAAACACCTTCCTCACAACATCAGTGAGCGAACACTTTCATGTTTTGGGGTACCCATATCTATGTTTTGTACAAACCAAACCCCATTATTTTATTCTTTTGGTAAGTGTACAAATACCGAAAACGGTGCACTATGTCCCCCACCCTCTTATTCATCTTTTTCTCCCATGGAAGCAGTCCCTGAACACCCTTGGTCGGAGTATTACATCACCACGCACAATCCACCATGACATTCATAGCCAGTTTATATCCACCCTGGAAGTCCTACCGACTCCAAGGATTTCCCCATCAGAAATAACTATGACTACTGCCAAGCTTCTTAGTAGACTCTGACCTCAGGTCACTGAATCCCCATCATTGGTTTTCAGTCACCCCTCGCCAACATGCCTATGTTAAAACCATCACCTCCAGGCCCCTGACCCCTCATGTCAGCGACCCCTTATTCGATTGAGGCTTCATTTTTGTCGACTTTGACACCTATTTACCAAAAAGGAAGCGGTACCTTGGATCACCCCTCTCAATAAAAGGGACACCCTCCGGTGGCACTGTGGGAGACATCATTGTCCACAGATTTCATTGATCCTCCTTACATTCGACTACAAAAAAAGCTTTCATGTCAAGATGGTATCGTACCTTACAACCATTGCACTTTGATCAAATTTGTCGAAGACCTGTGCCTTCATAAATATCTCTTTCAAAAATGCTGACACAGGAATGTCCCAGCCAACACCTATGCGTACAATGCGCAACTATATTGCATACCAATTTTATGCATATGGGTACCACATTCCACCTATTTTCAAATAAAAAATGCCTCGGAGTGTGTTAGCAATCTTCGTCAACAACCACCAGATCACTACCGTATCAGTGACACGGATAGAACATGTATCTGTCAAATAGATTTTTTTAAATAGCCACAGCATTACGAGCGTGGGACATGCCCGCCTCATAGAAAATTTGTATATGTATTGCATTATATTTGCTTACAGGGGTCCCATAGGACATGGTCATTATTGGAACTGGTGTAGGGTGTTTCCAATTCCAAGATTCACATAGGTCTCTCTCTCTCTACACAAAATATACAGAAAAGAAACTATAATGTATTTCAGCTATACAGTCCTTTCTAGACCTCACACATTAGGGGGAAACTGTTAACACTGGAAAATCATACAAGTAGAAGATGACATTATTTAATGTCAAGCAGAAGGATTTACAGGGCTAAAAGACATTAGAGAATCTGGAAATTATTTAAAAATATCTAAGGTCTGAGGAAAAATCAAATTTGAGCAAGTCATAAATGCTTTTGTGTGCATAATCCTTGGTGAAGAGCACCTTTGCATGCCTTATGATTCGAAATGCACGCAATCCTGGGAGTGGAAAAGTCGCTTTCCAAGACCACAAAAAAGCACACTCTAGGACAGTGATTCCTCACTTGAAGCCACCTAAGGACAACCACCAAAGCCTCCTTAAACATCAAGTGAGCACACAATGGAATATTTGTAGCACACAAAGGAATCATCTCCCTCTCTTGGGTCACCATCCACAATGTACAAAGAGAGGGAAGGAGGATTTGAATTCTCCTATATAAGGCCACCATGAGATGAAGAATTTGTGAACATATTGTTATGCTAACCAGAATTGCCCAAGCAATACCAGCAGTGTGTGATCCAGAGCTTAAGATAGAGGGGACTCAATTGTTGTCCACCCAACAAGTTCAGTCCACCACAGTAGAGAGAGGGAGACTTTGCACCGAGGCAAGCTTAGGAGTAAAAACATCCTTGCATCGAGACTTAGAACCCATGTTCTAGGGGCCCTTTCGAAAGAGGGTTAAATTTTCATCCTCATTTCCTACCAGCACTCAATAAGAGGGGCTGAAGAGCCACTGTTCGGATTATTGAAGTTGTTTGAATCTATTCAGAGCTTGTGTTTATTTTTTTTAGTTTTAATTTAGTTTTAGTTTATATATGCATGCTATTTCTCTATCTAGTATCTTTATGATTCTAGCTTGTTCCAATAACTTTCTTGACTCCACTTATTTTTTTGTCTGTTACCAATAACTTAAGTGGTTAAACCACACCACTTAAGTTGGTGTGATTTTGTACATACATGCACCAAACACACTAAAACAGACATGAATCCATAATGGTAAACACTAGACCATCAAGAAGCTTCCATAACTTGTTTGCAACCAATGACTTGTTATAAATTTGAACCTTTTGTTAAGATTATTGATATGGAATACAGAGATACATGTTCGAAATATGGTGTACATGATTTAGATGTATACTTAGTTGGAAAAATCCTATCTGAGCACATGCTCCACAATTGGATTGATGAGGTCTAGGATCCACATGACTCAGATGTTTCCATTATCAGAAATTTTAGTAATAGTTTCTTCATCTTTGACTTGTATATCTCAGTAGATGCATTGTAGCATGCAATATGTTCCTTGTGTTTTTAGGACTACTTTGGTTGTAATCACTAATTGGAGTGAAGAAATTTCCACTGAGATATCTGCTCATATTTATTTCCTTGTCTAGATTCAGTTCCCCTACCCCAAATCCTCAGTTTTGGAACTTTCTAGAGAACTATCCAAATTTTCCATGGGCATATGAGAAAATTTCATCAATTTCCCAAAAAGCTGATTTTTGTGCCAAGTTTTCCTGCATGTCATACTTAAGGATCCAATATCCAACATGGTGATAAAGTGATCCACCAGCTTTTGAGGCATATCAATCTATTGCATTAGAGAAATTTTGAGGTCTAAAATGGGCCTCCTAAGAAACATGTACAACCAAAATAAACTTTATAAGAAACAATATGATTCAATATGATGATGTCAAAAACGGGGAGCGATTCACCATTCTTTTTGGGTAAAAAGGTAAAAATATTAAAAAATAATAAAATAATAAAACTACTTTTTCAACTTGTATTTTATGCTTACCTCCCTAAGGTTTTACTAAAATTTTGAGCAGGAGTACTCATTGGATACAAATTTTAATTCCTCATCCAAGGAGTACTAATGTTGCGTGCTTTCAATGGACCTTGGTACATGAAAAAGTAGAAATACATGAAAAAATGTGATTGCAATCACATTTTTCATGTATTTCTCATTTTTCATGTAGCAGAGTCCATCGAAAATATGCAACATTGGTACTCCTTGAATTAGGAATCAAATTTTGCATCCAACGAGTGTTCCCACTTGAAATTTGAGTAGACCCATAGGGAGATAAGTTGAAAAGGTATTTTTTTTCTTTTTTCCCTGTAAAATTTGATGATGCAATATAATCTTATTTAATTATTTCCACTATTGTTTTTTCATTTCCTTAGGAGGCCCATTTTAGACCTAAAAATTCCCCTAATGAACACCTACTTAAGTTGCTAAAGCATGAAACATATAATCAATGCCAACAATGCACACTTTGACACCTCAAGCACCCCAAGCCAATGTGGTCCCTTCATCTTCGTTTGCTAGCTAGTATATTTGGAATACAATAACAAGAAAGGGTAGTAAGTAGGAAAAAAATTGTAGCTAGCGCAATGGGATATTATTTTACCTTGGCAAAGGCCCATCACATCTAGTTCATTGTGTGTCCAAAATCTCTCAAGGTGCACACTAAAGTTTCACATCCATAATGGGTAACTCTTATATACACATAGTCACTGCCACCTTTGTTAAATGTCAACAAAAAAGAGAAAACACCAGAAATCAAGGGCCCTTCACAACAACCTAGAAACATATAGCAATTTTTTCATCTTGTTATCAATAAATTCTATTGTCCTTTTAAGGTTACATACTAGGAGGATAAGAACTAAATGTGGAGTACAAATTTCACTTTGAATTGCAGAACGAAAACCTTCTCATGGAGTGTGAAGGGTCACCCCGACCGTAGTCATAAAGTCATATTTGCAAGAATGTTAATCATGTTACCCCTTCACATCTAGGGGTAAATAGAGGGAAAAAGATATCATATCATCCTAAACAAAAACAACAATTCCACGCATAACATCCATGGTTCTCCATGGGTTGATGATGTTTTCCATTTCCCCACACATGGGTTAGTTGTCATATGTCACACATATAGGTTCATGCTTCATAATACCATAAAAAAAAGGAGATTAAATATGTGATGTTGATGTACCTAAAATGAATAAAAAATAAAGAAAAGAAAAATGCAAAAAAATAAAATAAAATTACAAAACATAATAAAGAAATAAAGAAAAGCTAAAAAATATGAGGAAAATAAAGCATGAGAAATGGACCATTGTTTTGAGGACATAACCCCAAGTACTATGCAGTGAATGCATACTTTAAAAGGACTAAGTGAAGAAAAATAAAATCCAAAAGCCAAAAGAGGTTAAATAAGCAAGGAAAATGGTGAATAAGAGGTGGAAATCCAAGGTTCCAAGGAAAGGGGAACTAATGCATAGGTGCTCCCCCAACAATGGAACTCATGTGAATGTATCATAAATAGCCTCACATTACTATCATGGGATTTTTACCCCCAAACTATACCATCTATCAGTACACATACTCCTTGGTGGTTTTCTTGGGAAATACTTCTATTTTTAGGGTACAAGCACATGTAATATGGGCTAATGATGAACTTCCTATACCTAATCCTGGAAAATTATATGAGTTCTACAAGTCATTTTTAAGTTTGAAGGTAATTTTTAAGATTATCTACCGAGTGGAATTTACATTTGACATGACTCAGTTTTTAATATTTATGTTGCATTAAACTTGTGTTCAACTACATTGGATCACTTGAGAACCTTTTGAGATAATGCACTTGCATGAACTTCACTTGGATTGAATCTTCCTTATTTGGAGGATGTTGAAGAGGCCACACATATGCTTGATGTGTGAATTTCCATTTCATTTGAAGGTTTATGCTTCTTTTTGAGAATGTTGGGCTTCTTGACGACATAACACCCTTGTAGAGAGAACTTGGCACCTTTTTGAGTGGATGTTGCACCTCTTGGAAATGATTTAGCTCTTTTTGGTTGAACCATTGCACCACTTGAAAGAAACATTTAATTTAGAGACCCTACATATGAATTTCTACTCTTAATCAAGGCATCCACTCTTTTAAGACCATAAATGCCCTCATGAAGCACTATAACAATAACCTTATGTACTATGGTTGCACATTATAACCGGGGAAGACTCTAGGAAGACACTAAAACTAAATTGTTGTTTAATTAAAGTTTGTAATCGATGTTATGTAATGTAATATAAAGATACTATTATTAGATATAAACTTTTCAAAAAATTGATTAAGCCTTTCAATAATAATTTGTGTGCTAGGGTTGCAGGGTGACCATAACTATGTCTTTATTCTATTTAGCTAAAATATGAGAGACATGTCATACTTCCTTGGCCTATCTATATACCTTATCATTGACCACATACCTAAAGACTATCATTTGTTGTGGTCTTTTTTCTACATTAGGTGGTGGATTCAATGCTTGGTAAAAGTTTACCAGTAGCTCACCGTGTAATCAATAAATAAGATAGTTTTATTAATGTGCAATTACTGACTAGAAATAGGTCAAATGGGATGCCAAATGAAATGATAAAATATTATATGTATGTTTCTACATTAACAATGATATATGTCATTCACCTTATTACATACTCAAAAGAAGCATTCGCTACATATATTAATTTGTTGGATAAAACAATTCTTCCAATGAAATAACACGTGTAGAAAATTTTTATCATGCCCACATCCTTTCCCAGGGGAAATGGTTTGTACAAATCTTCAATCATTTCAACCTTGGCTGATTGAGTTCTCCTTGAAGCTTTGTATCTTGAAATCAAAGGTCCATTAGGGAAATTTTGAGGTCTAAAATGGGCCTCCTAAGGAAATAATAAAATAATAGCTAAACCAATAAAATAATATTTATGAATTTGCATTTCATTTTTTGCACCACACTCCATGTAACCATGGTTAAATTAAATTCAAAAGTTGTATCAAAATAAAATTAATAAAAAAATTGTATGGATGTGACTATAAATAAGAATGATTTTTTCAAGAAAAATCATTATCATTGAATAACTAATGCATTTGTCCTTTGTACTAAATAACTTAAACTAAAATATAAATATAAATTCATAAATTCTAAATTATATAATATGTTATTAATTAAAATTTGTATTATTTCAATTGTATAATAACATGTAATTAATGTACTATATAGAAATAATATAATATAATATAATAAATGTAATATATTATTTTATGTATGAATTTCATATTACATATTAAATTGATTTGATTTATAACCTAAGAAGAAATAATATATAATATAAAAAAGAATATAATATATATATTTTATATCGTTTAGATTATTTTTCATAATATTATATATAATAATATATAATATTAATATAATCATAATGAAATGAATTGATTTATATTTAAAATCAAAGAAAAAAAAGTATTGAAATATATTTACTTTATATTTATAAGTATAATAAAAAAATTATATACATTAAAATTTAGATTTTTTTTCCCAAACTATTTTGAACCTAATATAACTTTTTTCAACATACAATATTAATATACCTTTTTCACCATACAAGACTAAAATAATTTTTTTTCTTTAATTTTAATATTTTTGTATTGTTATTAATATTATAATAAAATTATTTATAGATTTGATTTATCCTAAAATTAAAAAGTTACATTTTTATTTATTTTGATTTCATATATTATATATAGATATTTACTTATAATTAATTTGAAAATGTAATATTAAATAAAATGAGATGAATATATAATTTAAAAATACATATAAGAAAATATTAAAATAAATATTTATTAAAAGTGTGTAAAGACATGAAGATTGTGTAGGGATATGAATTTTTCTTTCAAAAAATATGAAATGAAAATAATAATATTTTATTCAAAAAGTGTGAAACGACATTTATGAGTACTTTACTTCATGACTTTAAAAGTACTTAGAGCACTACAATGGTTAACCATGAGTTTTTATCCACCATTGAGAATGTGACAAGTAATTACCTTTCACTCAAACAATGCCACCTCAACCATTAGGGATGGTGGCATCCCCTAAAATATGATTGGTTTTCATAAAGTGAATTTTGATTTTACATTTTCCTTAGGAGGCCCATTTTGGACCTCGAAATTCCCCTAATGATTCTCTGGATAAAGAACCTGCTAACAAACTTATTTAAAACAATCAATAACGTATACATTGTATTCACAATCACATTTTATAGTGAAAGATATTCTATTTACAACTCAGAATGCTTTTGAAAGTCATATAAATAAATATTCATCCTAGAAAATTATGAAATAAAACCACTAAAAATTCAGATCTCCAGATATATTCCAGTCTGAATTGCTTTCAAAAACTTAAAATAACTTTTGAGAATCTCAGATATGTGAATTGTTTTAAACGGGGAGAGGCTAATTAATTGATAAAGGGTAGGGATTTTGGGGCCTAGGCAGATCTTGGGTAACATAAATTAAAAGTAAATAATCACACCTTGTGATAAGAGATAAGTAGGTCACAATTAGAAATATGAAAAATTAGATAACAAAACAATCAATTCTAAACAAAGACTTGTAATCTCTTAAAATATGGGGAAAGAAACACAAACAATTATTTATAGTATGGGTCAAAAAAATACATGAATTCCGCATATTTCAAAGAGTCAACCTGGAACAACAACAAATCCAAAGATGACAAAATTTTAATTGTGCAATGAAAATATTGAGAAAGAAAACAACAAGGGTCCATGATAATTTTTTCGAAGCATAACAACTACCAACTGATAAGCTATAACACACAAATATTTAGTTAATATAAAATTGAATAATTCGGATCCATGTACATAATATTTAATTAATGTTATGTAGAAAAATTCAGGATCAAGTACATAAACACTTATACATGGCACTAAACTGTAAAAAATATGAACATACAAATATGGCACTAAACAAATTAAAATAGCTTTAAAGAGGAGCTAGAATATTAATTATTTAAAACATTAACAGAAAACAACATATTTTAAAATTCATTGTGTCTCTGAATTCAAGCCAAAAGCCTTAATAAGATGTTAAAGATGCATACTGCTGAAATTGAAGGTGAATATGCATGTCCTCGAGAACCATGTGTGACATATTCCCAATAATAATTTTTGGTTTCATTGAAATTTTAGGTATCCTATGCACAAATTCCACAACCAAAATAGAGTTGAGGCCACCAAATTGAAGAATAGAATAACAGTTCCAAAAACATCAACATACAAAATCAATAGCTAAGCCACCAACCTAAGAACATAATAGTTCTGGCAATCTAAATATAAAAAAGCAAGGGGCTTGCACCAAAAGGAAAATGAATATAGAATCTAGATTAAATATTGATCAGTGAATATTGATGAAATATCTTTGCATTTACTTTCAAAGCCACATTTGTTAAATATTAATCATTGACCTTCTTCATATTCAAAGGTAAAATAAATTGATTGATCACCCCCAAATTAGACAGGAAATTCTTCTTCTGAGGCCCTAAAATAGGCAACAGGTATATATAATATGAAATCTTATAGCCGCAAAATCTTGTTTAGCATCATAAAAAGTAAAAACTAAAATCGTTCAATAACAAAAAAAAACACACAATCACCATAAAGGTCACTATTATTTCTCTCCAGTAAGATGAAAAGCAAAAAATGACGCAACTTTTGATTTCTAGACTTCCTATGAATTAACGTCCTTTCAACCCTGTCAACACGGTTCCTATTTATGTCTTGTAGACTTTCTTCCAAAATGCTCCAACAATCAGCCATTACCTACAATAGACCTTTCAATTATGCAATGTCCCAAAATGAAAAGGATAACTACACTTGTTTAATTAATATGTAGCTTTACATACCAATCCTATTTAGAAACAACATTATTGAAGCTCGCGTCCCATGTTCATTATTTCATTTGAAGGAATTCTTGAATTGAAACATGAAATTTCCAATTCTCCATTTTTTGTCGCCTGAGCCATAGTATGAGAACAAGTGATTTGGATAAACTAAGTCTAGAGTGATTTTGATTGAAATAAAATTTTCAAAAAATTCTTGAAACAAAAATACCTTGTTGTTAAAGTTCCAATGAAAATTCATTGGAGTTTTTTCAATCATCAGAAACTTCAGCTGCTAAGAAACCAAACAAGAATTAATGGTTAAAATGGAAAATTTATAAGAGACGTCATATGCATAGGAATATATAAAAGGATCAGAACACAATTCGTTCAGATAATAATAAGCATCAAACAAAAACAAAAAAAAAACATAAACAATAAATCCTTTTATTCCTAAAAAGAAAATAATGGTATTAAGTTTGATTCCATAAAATTCCATGAGTTCAAGGCCCAAGGGAAAAAATCTTACTTCAGTCATGAAAGCACAGAAAAAGAGGAACCCCTACATTCAATAGAGGAAATAAAATATACATATCTACACATTCTTTGTTTCCTTGCTAGGACTTTTCTTTGTGAAAGAAGAATGCAACAAAAGCAGTTTGACTATAAGCCAACATTAAAAACATGAAATGTGTACATCTCTTTTCTAAGTGCCTCGGTTCTTTGTGAATGAGAATAAATAGTCTGATTACGATGGTTTTCCATAGCAAGGTAGCCAAATGGGAAATTCTAACCAATCCATGACAAAATTCAGGAAACTTGAGAAAATATCAAGGCTTCAAATATAGCAAACTATTTTTTCACTTAACAAGTCAAATAACATATAGTTCATGGAAGAAAAGTAATATACTCTTAGAACAAGTCCATTCATTAATTAAATTTCATGGTAGATTAGAGTGGTACAACTTATGATTCGAACAAACCAAACCCAAGGGATTAACTAAAGTATCCATGGGTAATATTTTTAAGTACACACCTAGTTCCGCACCAACACGTGTCTCATTCAAATCACCTCGGATGAGAAACATCACTATTCTACATCAGGTTTACCAAGAATTCCGTCCAAAAATGTGGGGAAGTATCCCCTGGTGTAGCGACTCTTTTGCACTCATGCCTAGAATCACATCTCTATTGATAATATGGTGGGAAGTAGAAATAACAAACGTTGAAAATTATTATTCAATACCTTCAAAGAGGATACTAAAAATTACCTTTCATTCACCTCATTTCCCAAATATAGGTTTGGAAGAAATCAATGTTTGCAATGGCTAGAAGCAACAAACAAATAATGGATAGACTGTATGAAAAAACTTTCAAAGATGAAAAAAATGGGATATATTATTTGTGAAATTATCATAAAGAAATTTTCAGAATTTAGAAGTAAATAATAGTCATAACGTTACAAAAAGCACTTACATTGCTCCAAACAAAACCACTAGTCAGACAACCAAGGCATCTCTACTCCAAGCCAACCTCCAAGAATGAAAAAGCATAAGGCCAGACCAACATGAAAAAGTTTTTCAATCACACATCAATATCATTTGGTTAACATCCAATACCATATTTGTTCCATCAGCTAGAGATTTTAAGCCACAAATGTTCTCAATTATAATCAATGACTTTTCTTGATCTAGACCTTAGTTGAAATGGACCTCTTGCTGCACCTTTGATGATAACTTCTGCTATAGGTGATGAAATCAAATTCCATCAAAGACCCATTTGAGGTATTGAATATAAATTTCCAGTGATACGATAAACTTGATATTTCATGACCTCTGGGGTGAGAAAATGATTCCACAAACTCATAGGATGTGCGGTGGCACAATGTTCGAGACATGTGTTACATCAATTGCTCATATCTCTCAAACTAGGAAACGAAATCAAGTTCCGTAAAAAACCAATTTGAGATAATAAAATATAATTTCAAATGAGATATATTTCACTCTCTAATATGGTTTTTGGAGAAAATGGAACTTGCAATAAGTTTACTGAATATTACTGCAAAACATTGAAACTCAAATTGCGTAACTTGAATATGGATTTATGCAGGAATGAAATAAAACATTTAAATAAAAAAAAGAAGAGAGGTGGAGCATAAATAAAAATTCATTAATATCAAATGAATGAAATATTCTTACAAACGTAATGGACATAAACTAGCTATGGATATGGTAGCTTGTGACTGGGAAGAGATGTGGCAGCTACATGCCTCTAAACTATGTTACAATGACGCTCAAGGGCCTTTTTATTATTGAAAATCAAGAGAAAACCATAAACAACCAAAACCCTAACTCGAGGAGATGTAACACCAAGAGTTTATGGCCCCGTTGGGGTTAGTTGGGAAGCCAACTTCACGTGGCCGTAACTTGGTCATAGTATCTCCATTTGGAGTGGATGATACCTTGTTGGAAAGGTATATCTAAGGAATACGTTGTTTAGGGCCTCAAAATGGCTCCTGAAGTTTAAGACCCAAAAAACTGCTAAAAATAGTAAATAAGAAAATTGATGAAACTGAATAGGTGGAATAGGTGGGTGGCCACCAATATCCACCTGGATCATTCCTCCCCCTTAGAAAGTAATGGCCCCCATTGCGTGAAGATCCTCTATAAGGTAGGTAAATTTCTGTTGAACCCGACCCTTAGTGAACCACTTTCCATGGTGAAGGTGTTGGCCTGCTTTAATGTGGGCGTAGCTTGAGGTGGGGTCCATAGAGGCACTCCTTCTGCAAATGTAACCAAAATGTGTTGCCCGCCTGGAACTTGTGTGGCACTTGATTTTGATCCTGGCATTGCTTGTACTTAGAATAGGATTTCTCCAAGATGTCATGGACCTGTTTGTCGAAGTCAGATAATACACCTATGGATTCTGTCTGTGTCATCACATGAGGTATGGAAACATTAGGCAGCGGCCCGCCTAGGGTCATATCAATGGTGTGCTTGACCTAACAGTGTAGAGGAACCTCTATGGGTGAGGATGAAATGTCCTTATATTCTTCCACAAACTTTTCCATTTGTTGCTTCCATGCAGGCGAGTCATGTTTGGAGTTTGTGGGTATAATATTCGTCTTTCCCTGTGGGCGAATTGTAATGAAAAAAAAATCCTAGTTTGGGAAATAATCTTACTACTTTGCTTTGCAGTAATCAAAGAGATGGTGGGAGGTGTTACTACCTCCGGTATCATGTACAACTTATTTTCAAAAGTAATAATAATAGAGCAAGGTCTAGAATCATACACAACATGTCGCTTCCACAAGTATGGTTCGCCCAATAATACATTAGAAACGTCAAGAGGAGCGACATGACATAGTACCTCATTTATGAAGGGCTTTATGTTGTATGAAAGGCGTCACTACTCGCTGACACAAAGATCTATTCCTTGGTGAAGCCACTCAATGGTATACGGTTGCAGGTGTGTTGTAGTCGGTAGGCCAAGATGCTTCACAACCTCTATTGAAATGAGGTTCTTTTGGCTTTCACTATTGATAAGGAATTGCAGTGGAGAACCCTCCACCCACAATTATGAATGGAAGAGGTGATCACCCTCCTCTGGATTCTCGGGATCCTCCCTCTACAGCTTGGTGGTGGCAACAATGGCACTAGGATCCACATCAATGATCTGATTCCCTTTTTCATTCCCCTTGTCCAATTCTAACTTAGAATTAGAACATGCATTTGATTCAAATGCTTTCAATTCAAACACCAACGACTGTTTCACACCACTCGCTTGTGTTGTGAATGGAGCTATTATGAAGTTCACACCACTTCCTTGTGTCATTCTTTGGATTTGTGGTGTTGTTCTGAGTCGCCTCGCTTTGGGTTTTCCCCTTGTTCTGTTGTTCGAGGGTGCCTTTCCCTGGCTTTGTATTTGTAGATCCAAACTCTCACTTCTTCTGCTTAAATTTATGCTCGATTTTGGCGGGATATCGATATTCTATGCCAAGCGAGGTATTGTCGAGGAAATCCATTTCCTCCTGAATGTATATGTGAAAAAAAATCTCGAACTTGAGCACCAAATGTCTCTCTAAATCTTTAATACCCAAATTTTTCAATTGGGTATGGAACAAAGTCTTCATCTCATGTACATATTGATCCCTTTGTTGCCGCAACGTGGTCCATTGGATGTAGTTGTCCTCATAGCTCCCCACGGGGTAATATTGTTCCTTGATGTCGTCTCAGAACAAATTTCAAGTGGGTGCGGATGAGATTAGATAGGGTTTTGTCTCGTCATTTTGGGTCACAGTAGTTTTCCCACAAGTATCTGACATGTGGGGTGGCTTTGAGGAGTGAAAAATTAGTCCTTTCTCGGTTAGAGAAATCATGGATAAAAAATTACCCTTCCAACAAATTAAACTATCTATCTACGACATCAACATCTATCTAGCCTTCAAATACAAGAATTTTGAAGTTGAATTGTACCTTGAAAGGAGTGACACCTCCATAGTGACTGTTGGATATAGATGCACTGCTGATGGGCAATCGTTGAAGGATCTAGGAAAAGTTATCCATCATTGCATTCTTTCTTTTCTTGAGGGCCTCCTTAAGAAATATTTTGATATGATCTCTTGCTATCTCATCTTTATTTTCCTTTTCCATGGGAGGCCTTCGGGTATTGCGAGGCTGATCGTGCAAATGTTCAACCAGATCGAACTCTAACTCTTTATACATCGACCTCGTTGGGGACATGCAAAGAAAGATCAAGAAAGAGCAGACTGCTTTGATACCATTGATCTAGATCTTGGTTGAAATGGACATATTGCTACAACTAATCTGAATTATGCAAGAACGCAATAGAATACACATATAACCATAAATACAAACATGTAGTGGAATTAAAAATTCATTTCATTAATATCAAAGACCTGAAATTTGTTTATAGACATAATGGAAATAAACTAGCTAGGGTGTTGATAGCTTATCTTTGAGAAGATATGTGGTGGATATAGGCCTATGAATTGTGTTACAATGAGGCTCTAAGGCCTATTTATTATTGAGAAACAATGAAAAACCATAGACATCCAAAAACCTAACCCTAAGAGATGAGGCGCTAAAACTATGGGCCCCGTTTGGGTAAATTTGTATATCAACTTCTTAGGCACATAACTTTGGCATACAATCTTTGTTTGATGTGCACATTACCTTGTTAGAAAGATCTATCCAAGGAATACAACTTTTTATGTGAGAAACATTGAATGCACTTCCATGTTACTCCTATTTTACCCAAAAAACGTCGTTTAAGGCCTTAAAATGTCTCCAAAAGTTCAGGACCCAAAAACGGCTAAAAATAGTAAAATCTACTAAAATTAAGGAAGCTGAAAAACTAAAAGAAACAATGGTGGGGCCCCAAGTGGAATAGGCGGGGGCCACCAATATCCACCTATATCATTCTCCCCCCCTTAGGAAGAAATGCTCCCCATTGAATTGAGTTCCTCCATGAGATGAGCAAACTTCTATTGAACTTGGTGCCTGGTGAGCTACTTGCCTTGGTGTAGGAGTTGGCCAGCTTTGACAACCCAATACAGTTGAATATTTTTTTGGTGAGTGTTCTTGATTTTCATGTCCATGATACGGTCCATGGTGGCCTGTTCCATATTGTCTGGGTTTAACTCTATTGATGTGAGTTATTTTTCAAGGTTGAAGGTGTCCAGTAGAGGTGGGAAGTAGGAGCGAAGGTGGTCCACATTGAACATTGGGTGCAGACCAAGGAATGGTGGAACATTGAGCTCGAAGGAATTGTCCCCTACAGCCTTGGTGATGGTGTACATCCTACATCAGAGTAGGCGAAGATTGTGATTGGGTACAGTGAGGCGCTTCTTCTGCAAATGTAGGCACACTTTGTTGCTCACCTAAAAGTTGTATGGCACCTGATGTTGATCATGTAATTCCTTGTAATTAGCATTGGCTCTATCCAATATGTCATGAACTTGTTGAAATATGTCTTGAATGCACTCAATGAAGTTTTTTGCTTTGTCAGCTTCAAACTGGACATGAGCCGAATTGGCCTAAGTAGCCGCAAATGGCATGGCTACGTCAATAGGACATAGTGGTTGGAACCCCAAGCCCGCATGAAATGGGTTGTGGTTGGTTGAGCTATGGAGAGACTAGTTATAACTATGTTGTACATAGGGATGGCTCTCAACCCATGTGCATGGATGTTTTGAATTGTACATGCGCATAATGTGTATGATCATCCTGTTGAAGACATCTGCCTGGCCATTAGTTTGGGGATGGAAAGTTGTGGAATTAGTGAGCTTGGTGTCCACAATTGACCAAAGTCTGGACCAAAATGTGCTTAGGAACTTGCTGTCCCGATCTGAGATTATAGATTGTGGGATCCCAAAGTGCACCCACACTCGTTCAAAGAATATTTTAGCAGTGGCTTCTACTGTGATATTGCAAGACACCATAAGGGCCATTTTCAAGAATCTGTGGAGGACCACAAAAACAAAGTCGTTCCCATGCTTAGTAGAAGTAAGGCCTGACATGTAATCCTTGGAGATGGATTCCCAAGGTCGACTAAGGGTAGGTAGTGGAGTATAGAGGCCTTTCTTCTTGATGTTCAGTTTGGAAATGGCACAAGCAGTGTAGGATCTGATGTACTTCTTGACATCCTGTCGAAGGTTCGGAAAATAGAAATAATTTTTTCCGTACTGAAATTTTTTTCTCGACCCCTAAATGGCCAAAAAACCGACTATACTACGTTTCCAAAATAATCTTGGCATGCTCACTTAAAGGAACAAAAAGGTATCCTAGGTGACACAACAATGCATCTTGAAGGTGAAAATTTGTAACTTGCATACAGTCCAGGAGTGTCTTGTATGTGTGCACGAATTCTAGATCACTCTTATAGAGAAGTGGCCAATAAAAATTCTGGTACCCACAAGAGTTGAAAACGGTGGTTAGTGCTACGATCAGTGGTCGGCTGAGGTAGTCTGCAACAATATTGGTGATACCCTTCTTGTACTTGATGTCCAAATGAAACCGTAGTAGATATGAGGACCACTTATGATGGCGATCATTTTGCAACTTCCCTTGTGACTGTATGATCTGCATGGGTTGTTGGTCTGTGTTGATGACCATTTCCTTCCCCAAAATGTAATTCTTCCATTATCGACAAGCTCGCACAATGGAATAAAATTATTTTTCATAAGTGGGATACTTGCGGACTGTGTCAAACAATGTCTCACTATGATATGCCACTGGATGCCCTTGTTGAGTAAGAATTTCCCCAATAACATAGTCACGGGCATCTGTCTCGATCTCAAATGGTTGTTGCAAGTCTGGTAATGTGAGAACTGGGGAAGAGCAGAGCCGATGTTTCAATTCTACAAATGGCTTTTGTTGATATTCTAACCAAACGAATTTTGCTTTCGCTCCTCCCTTGGTGACTTGACTCAAGGGCCAAGTGATATGAAAGAATCCCAACACTAACCTACAGCTGTGAAGCTTTGTTAGAGTGGTTGGGGCTGGCAAATCCCAAATGACTTGGATCTTCGTTGGACCCACATGCACCTCCCGCTCATCAATAATGTATCCCAGATACTGAACTTGGGTCATGCCAAAAATGCACTTCTCCAAATTAGCACACAACTTGTGTTGGCGTAGTGTTTGGAGGACCTATTGGATGTGGTGGAGATGTTATTCCAAAGTCTGGCTGAAGATCAGGATGTCAGCCAAGTACACTACTACAAATTAGTTCGTTAATGGCTGCAAGATTTCATCCATCAGCCTCATTAAGGTTGCAGGAGCATTTGTCAACCTAAAAGGCATGACCAACCATTCGAAAAGGCCCTCCTTGGATTTGAAGGCAGTATTCCACACATCAGAGGGTTCGATTAGTACCTGGTGATGCCCATAGTTCAAGTTGATCTTACTAAAATATTTCAGCCCTTTGAGTTGGTCTAGAAGGTCATCAATCAATGGGATCAGTTACCTATTCTGGATAATGATCTTGTTTAGCGCCTGATAATCAATACAAAGTCTCCAAGTCCCATCCTTCTTCTCCACCAACATGATCGGGCTCCCACAAGGCGATGACTTCGACCGGATGTTACCTTTATGCAACAGCTCCTAAATTTGCCTCTTGATTTCATCATTCTCCATAATAGAGCGTCGATAGATTGGTCCATTGGACAACGAAAAAATTGGGGTTAGATCGATGGGGTGCTTGACCTGGTAGTGCAGAGGCACCTCTCCGGGTGAGATGAATATGTCCTCGTGCTCCTCCACTACCTTGTCCATTTTTTGTTGTCATGTAGAGGATCCGTACTAGAGGTCATGGCCACAATATTCTTCTTGCCCTGACGGCGGATCATCAAGAAAAAAAATTTCCCGGTTTTTGGAGATGAGCTTATTGCATTGTTTTACGGTAACCAAAGAGATAGCGACAAGTGGTGGTACCTCTAGTATCCTGTACAACTTATTCCCCAAAGTAACAATAACATCGCGAGGCTGAGACTGATACAAAGCATGTCACTTCTGCAAGTATGGTTGGCCTAATAATACATCACAAACATCAAGAGGAGAAATCTCACATAATAGCTCATCCTTGAAGGGCTTGATGCTGTAGGGAAGATGACACTGCTAGCTGACGTAGAGATCCCGTCCTTGGTGAAGCAACCTGATGGTGTACGAATGTGGGTGTGTTGTGGTTTTCAAGCCCAACTTCTTCATGACCTCTGCTGAAATGAGGTTATTTTGGCTCCCACTATCGAAAATGAACTGTAGCGGCCCACATCTGGGAGTGGAAGAGATTCTCCTCCTCCTCTGGATCTTCAGGTTCCTGTTAGCCCCCTATAAATTCCTTGAGAAGCAAGCAAGGGGCTAATTTGTTTTATGAGCCTTCAAGGAATGCATTTCTCTTGAAAACACATCATCCTTGAAGCCTCTTCATGCTCCCTGCCCTTTCATTATTTCCCTCTATTGCTCTTGAGTCAATAAGCCTCACCGATGATGATAAATTGTGCTTCTAAGGCCTTCATTTGCCCCTTGTATCCCTGCAGAATGTCCCATTTTACCCTTTTTTCCCCTTTGTCAAATTTCCCCTTTTACCCTCTAAATCCTCCCAAAATACCCTTAAATCCTACACGTACCCCTTATTTGGCCTATTTTCCCCCCTTTTCCCCCTATCGTTACCCTTTCCTAGTCTCAAAATGCATTAAAAAGGAGCAAAACCCCACTTTTTAACTTATATCAGGCCTAGCCCCTTTTCCACCAGCCCCACAAACCACTTCCCCATGTGACCCCACGCCCAGGACTAAGCGCTAATGTTCTGGGCGCTGATCACAATTGCACCGTCGCCCCTCTCCATTCGCCCTTCCGATCATAGATCCACCGTCCACTTGATCCGCAAATCTATGGCTTGGAGTTTATCTGCCCCGGTGGTCCCCACAGTATTCACTGTTCAGAAACAAGCGGTATCCATCGCACCACCTTTGGGAGGTGGGTGGTATTTTCCATTTCGTAGCGATTCCACTCACCGCAGGACGTGTGGCACCGCACTGTTTAAAACCCCCCCCTCCCCCCCCCACCACCCATCAGGCGTTAAAGTTCGGTGTTTGACCCCACGCGATATGCACGTACGCCATCTGATCTAGAGCGGCCCATCCAACGGTCATCGCGCCACAAAGCTGCGCAGGAATTAGTCCAAGGAAAATCTGTCACCCTCCGACGCATTCTCAATCGTCGATCTCCTCCTGAGATCGTACGGTCCACATGAACTGCATTTCCCATCGTTGACTGGTCCCGCCACGTCACCTTTTCCATGTGTGTCATCACATTGTTCGTCCGTCCCCTTTATAATTCATGAAAAGGTCAAATCTTAATGTTTTACGTTAGAATGTCCATCTCACCGTTCTCCATATACGCCTCCCGTTGTTCCATGGTGTTTTCCTCCACAGTACCCTCTGCGTTCATCGTCCTCATACACAATACGTTGCCATTTCCAATATCTCCACTGCGTCCGCCCACCCCATGCATGGTTTTCTTAACAGGTTTTCATGTTTTGCAGGGTTACAGGTAGGCAGAAAATCGCCATGATTCACATCCACAGTTATAGTGGAAAGGAATGCAAGGAATACCATGTTCAGAGATCAAAATCATGAATAAAGGTCTGAGAAGACGTTATGACGGGGCTCGCATTAAAAGAACAGAGCTTAAACTCTATAAAACCTTCTCTAGAGCCATTAAAGCCCGGATTTCACCGACAGAGACAATCATGGAGTGACTGAGAGTATTAGTGGGAAAACAGAGTGTTTAGGGCCTGTCATTGAAGATTTTGAGCCTTAATCCAATGATTTGAAGGCAGGGTACCAGATCAAAGACATCATGGATCACACGGAAGGCCCAGCGCACAGAAAGCAATACTATCAGGGTTTCACATCAGCAAATTGTTCTTTCCATAAAGGACAAAGTGCCCATACTATCTCCACTCTATTTCGTGTCCCTAAGGAAATGTAGCCCTGACAACAGTCCTAAGCTACCAAAGCATTTGTTATGCAGTATGGCGGACTTCATAGTTATTTATTTACCTTTTTTTTTATTCACCAAAATTACTACAGAGTACTGCAGCCAAAGTACACCAGAGACATACCTTGAGTAAATGGAAGCCTGACAAAGACCACTCTTTCATCCAAAGAGTGCCATGGATAAATGCACAAAATTTAAACAGAGTGGGCTACGACCCTATTTCTTTTCTGAGTTTTAATGCTTCATTTAGTTTTTCACCTACGTCCTCCGCTCTCATCAGTTATAAAATTCATGAAGGAACTCATTGTAAAGGTTGTTTTTGATCGGTTATCAGAGAATTACAAGCTGTTTCTTTTGAGACATAGTCTCTGTGTAAAGTTGTAAGATAGGCTGAGGAAGATGTTTTCAGACTGAATATCCAGCTATTGATAATGTTGGACTTGACTGGTGTTGCTCTTTAATATGACAAGCACATTTCTTTGGATCTTAATTTAAAGCAGTGGTGATGTTTTTCTATCTCTATATTTGTTTTTAACTTGCAGCTCATTTCATTTCATTTCTACTGGCTTGCATCAGAAATCTGGCATAGGATTTACCTTTGTTAGGTACCCTATGTTTCTGCTCTACTTGCCTTCAATGTTTTCTACTAAATGTGTTATCTAAGGGTTGATTTTTGTTAATTTAACCAGTGTAGTGGATGTCATTTCCTGCTAGCTGATGTATGAATTAAGGAATCTGTTCTTAGATGTTCTTGTTAGGATTTAATTGAATGAATTGGGAACGCTGGGAGATCTAGAACTTTGTCTCTATCTCACTAAGATCCTTTTCAATTAATTGAACCTTTCTAAGATCCCTCAAGCTAGAGGCCAAAGCATTGAGAGTTCAAAGTCTCTTTCTGATCTCAGGTCTTTAACTTTGTGTTCAGAATATTTATTGTTTCCTCCTCTCTTACCATTTCATGCCACACTATCATCTTTAAGACCCAATGCTTTAGATGACTAGCCCAACTGAAACCCTGCATATTGAATAGCAAGTAAACCCTTTCCTGGCTCCATTGCCCAATGGTTTTGATGTTTTCTGAAATCATCCCTCCTTTGCCTAAATTCCTCTTTGCTCATCCTTGTCTTATATTGAACCCTTCTTTCCTGATTCCCAACAACCAAACAAACAATCAAACAAACAAACTCCGAGCCTTATAACTAGCCTAATATCTTAACACTGAGCTTCAAAGACATAAAACCCTTTGCGTATATAGAAATATCCCTCTCTGGACCCAGGAGGGCTAGATCCCGAGGTCTGAAAGTGGTTCTGATGTTGTCTCATCTTTTGGTCTTGCCAATCTGGCCAAAACATGGGAACCCCAACATAATGGGGACTCCACTGGGGAATTTCTGAGTATGTTCCATCTTACTACATCACAAGAACCCTATAAACTTAGAATCTCTGGTTAGGTTGGCAATTAAACACTCCTATTCTCTAATCAACCTCCATTTGTTGTGTTCTATCCCAAACTCTAAGACAGAGTCTGGAAAGGGCCAGGTAGCCTCCAGATCTCATCCTCTTTGGAGGTGACACATCTGGTAAATGCCCTCCCAGTCAATCTTTGGTTAGATTTTGTTGTGTTTGAAGTTATTCCTGAAAGGGGACATCTCATAAGCACTGTGGTGGATAGTGTACCCTCTAGAAGCATCCTAAACCTTCGACCTGGCGACTCCATAACTCCTTAAGGATCAAAGACTCCATTGGTGATCAGTAGGCCTGCTGATTATCTTGGTTCACATAAGACCTCACTGCGAGACCTGCCTTTATAACAACATCAGCCACAATAGAAGGAACAAGTAGGGTTAAGCTGCTTCGTTGGAAAACAACGTTCTGGCTTTCAGAACCATTCATACAAGAGCTTATCCTAACCCAAACCCCCCTGAAATAGTTGACAACCCTGAGAGCATCCTCAAGATATCTCCTACAACTAAACAATCAACTATTTACAGCCACATCCATAGAGCTAAATCTACACCAGAAGACCTTACGGCTCTACTAGTCCCACCTTTCGACGTAGACCTACCAAGAAGATTACTAAGAACTAGGTCATTTAGTGTTCTAGACCAGCTAGGCCTTGAGCCTTCAGGTTCACCACCTCATGTGGTGAACACCTTTGGGATAGACAGACCCCTCCATCCACACCCCCTGATATTCACTTCATTCAAAACTTGGGACTCAGTCATCCTAGATCTACTCGTCAGACTTCTGCTAGTCCTAGTATCCCTGTCATCCATATACCAGTTGCTCAAGCCAACCCCTTACCTCCGCAAAAAATCATCATGGCAGCCTGGTATGCACCTCTGGTATTACCCCAGCCTCTAGTACCCTTACCCAATGATTATCAATCAAATATCCCACACTTCACTGCAAAAGACTCTACCACATCCCAACACCATGTAGATAGGATGGAAGATTCTTTTGACTACATGGAGATAGATGATGATATAGTCAAAATGAGAATCTTTTCCCAGAGCTTAGGAGGTGATGTGAAGAAATGGTTCAAAAGCCTACCTCCTAACAGTATCCAAGACCTTCCTGCTTTATATCAGAATTTCATAAACAAATGGGAAGTTAAGGCCAACCCTCTCCAAATCCTAGAAGAATACAAGAATCTTAAGAGAAATGTAGGGGAGAGTGTCCATGACTACTCTATAAGGTTTAACAACGTTTATAATGCTCTTCCTCCACACATGAAACCTCCCCAAGGTATGGTCCTAGTGAAATACCATGAAGGCTTGGATGCTGATATGGCCTACCAGCTTAGGGAGAGGGATTACAACACATTGGAAGACATGCAAAAGGGAGCAGTGAGTGTAGAGGCTAATCTGATTGAGAAGAAAGCAAGATTTAGAGCTGAGAAAAGGGTAACATATAGAGATGATAATTTAGCTTCCACATCTGACCCCAATTATGACCACATATCCAAAAATATGGAAAAGCTACAGCAAATGATGGAAAAAATGGTTGTCATAGTTAGAAATCAGAACAAAAACCAGAATCATAACCAGAACCAGAACTTTACAAGAAACAACACCACTCCCAACAGACGAAGAGAATTAGATCAACAACTTATTCCCCCCTTTCAAGAGAACTTTCTTGATGAAGATGAGGGAATCATGGAAGAGTCTGAGGGGACCACCATAAACATGTTTGAAACAGAAGATTCAATCCAAAACTATTACATAGAAGAAGATCAACCCTCACTCTCATATTGGGATGAGGAAAGATTAGAATCTGAGGATTACAGACTTGGATTTGAATATGCCATCATGCAGGTCAGACAATATGAACTTAGGAGCAAGAAAATCCTAGATAATTCCAAACCCAAAGCTTCTGAGATTACCATCAAGAAAATACCTGAGAAATATTCTAAAGCAACTGCTGAAAGTAACAAATCAGTAGCTGAGAGTTTTGGGAAGAACAAAGAAAGGGACAACCAAAACACTGATAAACAAAGTCAACCAACTAGTATCACTAGCACTGCAGTTAGTGCTCCCGATAAAACAGTTTCTAACACTGTGCATAGTGAGAATCAACCCATTGATTCTGCCACCAAGGTGGTGGCTAACAAAACAGAGTTGAACATTCCAAAGAGTCAGTCCACTTTCAATTTGGAGAGTGAGATTGCAAAAATTAAAATCTCTGTTCCACTCTCTGAGATGGCCACTCAGGATGTATATAAAGGCCAAATTTTGAAAGCATTAAATTTAGGTGAGAACAGTGACACTGTAAATCTGAGTGATGATCAAACAACCCTTCTATTTGGTCCAAAGATAGAAGGAAAGTTTCAGGAAGGGGTAGTGCCACCGTTTTATATCAGTCTTAATATCCATGACAAGATCCTTCACAATGCAATGTATGATTTTGGGGCATCTCACAACTTAATGCCTAAGGTGGTTATGGAAAAGCTAGGCCTAGAGATAACCCACCCCTATAAAGATTTATATTCATTTGAATCTAGCAGAGTAAAATGTCTGGGCCTAATCAAAGACCTGTGTGTAAGCCTTACCCAAATTCCAGCAAAATGTACGATCATGGATGTTGTGGTGGCAGATGTGCCACCTAAGTATGGTATGTTGCTATCAAGGTCATGGGGAGCCAAGCTGCAAGGAACAATGCAGATGGATGGGGCTTATGCCACAATTCCTGTTTTTAGCCAACTTAGAAGACTGTATAGGGAGGCACAAATGAAATTCCTGGTCAGTAGCCCTGAAAAACCTGAAAATTCACCTTTATACTCTGTACACACAGGTCTTGACTCCTTCATCCTTTGCAATGATGAATCTGTGGAGGGGTTAGGATTCAAAAACAGAGATACACTCAATGAAACAAAGCCTGTGGACTTTAACATAATGGCTACTCTAGACTCAGAGGAGAAAGACGTAGAAAAATTTGAACAGTGCACTGAAACAAAAACTCAGAGTAAACCAAAAATAGAATGCAGTCAACTGATTAGTTTCTCTCCGCAAGCTCATACACCACATCAAGAATGAAACAATGGTAAACCCGAGAACGAACCTTTATGGGAAATCAATTTCGATGGGTCATGCACCAAGAGAACTGCAGGAGCAGGAGTGTGGGTGCATAACACAAAGAGTGACTATGCAGAAAGCCATGCATGTAACTTGCACTTCAAATGTACAAACAATATCGCAGAATATGAGGCTATGATCCTAGGCTTAACTCTGTTAAAAATAATTAGGAGCCCGTAGGATAACTGTGCATGGAGACTCTGAGCTGATCATTAAACAAGTGAATGGTGAATACACAGCGAAACATCCTAGACTGAGAGCATACAAGAATGACACTCTGGATTTATTGAAAACCTTTGTAGAATACGAGCTGGTGTTTGTCCCTAGGAGTCAGAACGCAATTGCAAATGGATTAGCCTGCGTGGCTAGTTCATATCACAAGCCTCCCAGCGACCAACAGATCATCATTCAGACCAAATTCAGACCTTCAGTGCCAGATAGTGAAAAATATTGGCAGGTCTTTGAGGGCGATAAACAGATTGAAGATTTCCTGGTAGGCAGGAATGAGTTTGAATTTTCTGACTCAGACTCTACATCTGACAATAGCTGCCTAAGTGAAGAATCCTCAGATGAAGAAGAACCACCCTGTAACATAGAAATAAACACTTTGGATGAACAGATTGGAAATCCAAATGAAAAATGTGAAAACGCAGATAGTGAAGAAATAGAGGTGCTGCAGGCCAAAGATAAGAACATACCCCGAGGTCTGGCACCTTTAGATGACCTTTTTGACTTTGATGATGTAGCAAAAAATCCCACTATAGAACACTCAGATTCTGAGGTGGAGGAATGCAACATAGGAACTGAAGATAAACCCAAGATGATCAAATTGGATAAGTCCTTGCCTGCAAACATGAAAAAGAAATACATTGACCTATTCAAGGAATTCATTGATGTGTTTGCTTGGAGCTATGAGGACTTAAAGGCCTATGACACAAACATCATACAGCACAAAATACCTTTGAAAGAGAATCAGAAACCCTTCAAACAAAAACTTCGCAGAATAAACCCAAAACAATTGCCTGCAGTGGAAAAAGAGATTAAGAAGATGTATTAGGCAGGCATAATTGTTCCTGTGAGGTTCTCTGATTGGGTATCAAACCTAGTGGCTGTGAGAAAGAAAACAGGGGAGATCAGGATGTGTATTGATTTCAGGAATCTTAATAGAGCCTCACTCAAAGACAATTACCCTTTGCCAAAAATGGAACACATCCTTCAGAGGGTAGTAGGCTCAAAAAGGATCTCCCTACTATATGGTTTTTCAGGTTACAACCAAGTTTTAGTACTCCCAGAAGACCAACTCAAGACAGCTTTTACCACTCCATGGGGCACTTTTATGTATGTTAAGATGCCCTTTGGACTAATGAACACTGGTGCAACCTTCCAAAGAGCAATGGACATATATTTTTCAGATGAAATAGGACACTTCATTGTCATCTATCTGGATGAGATAACAGTCTTTTCCAAGACTAAGGAAGAACACCTCGAACACCTGAGAAGAGTGTTTGAAAAATGTAGAAGGTTCGGTCTGTCATTGCATCCTAAAAAGACTATATCTGGGCTATAAGAAGGAAAAATTATTGGCCACATCATATCTGAGAAGGGGATTATGATAGACCCACAGAGAGTTGAGGGAATACTACAAATCACACACCTGAGAAACATCAAGGAGTTACAGTCCTTCATTGGGAAAATCAATTTCCTCAAGAGGTTTATTCCCAAATTAGCTGAACACCTTAGGAATATGACTAACATGTTAAAGAAAGGTGTAGGAGTTAAATGGACTGTTGAGGCCAAGAAATATTTTGAATCAGTTAAACTTGAACTCACTCGGGCCCCTGTCCTAATCAGCCCTAATTTCTCAAAAGAATTTCTGATTTTTTCATTTGCCTCTAAGCATACAATGGCTGCAGTTCTACTGCAAAAAAACCCAGAGGGAATGGAACATCCCATTTCTTTCTTCAGCAAAGCACTCAGAGATGCACCCTTGAAATAAAACATAATGGAAAATCAGGCCTATGCTTTGGTTAAGGCCTTGAAAGACTTTAGGGTGTACATACTGCATTCCCACACCATAGCCTATGTGCCAAATATAGTGGTTAAAGACATATTGTCCCAAGACCCAGATGGGAAGAGGGGCAAATGGATTGTTGTGATCTTAGAGTACGACCTTGAGATAAAACCCACCAAACTAATTAAAGGTCAGGGCTTAGCTCAACTAATCGCTGAATCAAATCTACAAGCCCTTGACATTAACATGGTAGATGCCTTGGATGAGCAGCAAGGATTGCCTGATCCCACTGTTGATGAGAAGTTTCAGAGCTCTCCTTGTTATTTGGACATTCTGTATGTGCTTACTCACCTCAATGCCCCTCCTGAACTATCAAATACCAAGGCTAGATTCTTAAAGCTAAGAGCCAGAAGCTATTGCATAGTGAATTAATGTTTATACTGGAAAAATGAAAATGGCCTATTGCTTAAATATTTGCCTAAGTCTGAAGCAGAAAGGATTAAATAAGAATTCCATGTAGGAGAGTGTGGAGGCCACCTGAACTGGAAAGCCACTGCAAACAAAATACTTAGAGCTGGCTACTATTGGCCTACACTCTTCAATGATATTCATAAGATGATAATTGCCTGCCACAAATGCCATATTTTTGAAGGCAAAATAAAGCTGCTCCCCTTACCTCTACAACCCATCATTGTTGAAGGTCCCTTTATGCAATGGGGCCTAGATTTCATAGGAGAAATTCACCCTTCTTCTTCTGCACAACACAAATGGATCTTAACAGACACAGACTACTTCACTAAGTGGATAGAGGCTATACCTACTAGGAATGCCATAGATTTAGTCATCATTGGGTTCCTAGAAGGTCATATCCTCTCTCGGTTTGGCTGCCCAAGGAAAATAATCACTGATAATGTTGCTGCTTTTGGATCCAAGAAAATGGTTGATTTTTGTCACAGGTATCAAATGGCACTCGGCCATTCAACTGCCTATTACCCACAAGGTAATGGCTTAGCTAAATCATCAAACAAGATCCTGGTGGCCATCATCAAAAAGATGCTGGAAAAGAACAAAAATTCATGGCATAACAAGTTACTGCATGCCCTGTGGGCTGACAGGCTTACAACAAAGAAGTCCATTGGCATGTCACCATATCATCTTGTCTATGGAACAGAAGTAGTGTTTCCTACCAGCCTTGGAGTACCAGTGATGAAACTTGTCCAAGAGATTCAGACAGAAGGAGATAGCATGGTAAGGAGGATAAACCAAACAATCCATCTCCAGCAAACAAGGGAAGAGGTCTATAATAGAGCTATGAAGGTTCAGGAAAATATAAAGAAGTTATTTGATAGAAGAACTAAAGCCTCTGATTTCAAAATTGGAGATAAAGTTCTTAAGTGGGACTCGAGGAGAGAGGACAAAGGAAAGCCCGGCAAGTTTGACAGTTTGTGGCAAGGTCCATACATCATCCAGGCCACTGTGGTCCAAATGCATTTTTTCTACAAGGACTAGATGGTACAGAGCTTTTTGGGGGTCGTGTCAATGGCAGGATGCTCAAACACTACTTCTGCTGATTTCAAATTTCCAGTTTCCATTTCCATTGTACATACCATTGCAGTGTCATGTTTTCAAGAAAAAGAGAAAATGTTTCAAAAAATAGAGAGAAAGGAGAGGTTCAGACATGCTCAAAACATGAACCTCTGGAGTGAAAAAATATTGGCTCTAATATGATCAAAACCTGAGCCAAGGGAAGTAAAGATAGTTGGTTCAAACATGCCCAAAACCTGGACCAGCAAAGAAGAAAAAAGAATCAGCTCTAACAAGTCCAAAAGCAGAGCTGAAATGAAGAAAAGAAAGTGACTCTAACAAGCCCAAAACTTGAGTCACAAAGAAAGGAAGGATACATCAAACTTTAGATTTCAAGCCTTCAAAATTTTGTTTTTCAGTTTTCTGCAAATTTCTGTCCATGTGCAACTATCTTTATGCCTTGGATCCACAACAAACTAGACTGTCTAATCCTAGTTTGACCGTTTTTAAATTTCTGTTGTAGAATGTAGAGAAGAAATCTGCTAGACAGTCTAATCCCAACAGATATTAGATTAGGTAGAGAAACATATGAGACCAACAGTTTAATCTAGTCTCATGGAGTGATAAGGGTGGAAATAGAATAGGTTTATTTTCTTGTTTGTAAAAAATAAAAATGATGTAAAGGGTCTGCTAGTTCAAATGCACCCTAGAAGAAAAAATGCTAGGATTGTAGGATGGGTAGGTAGATTGTTTGGGAAAAAAACTCTGCTGATTTGATTTCTTCACATTTTGTGGTAGCTGATCCAAGAAGGAACAGAATGTGTCAAGAAACAAGGCACCTGGCCTACACCAAAGATCATTTTCTGAATTCTTGACTTCTTCAAGAAGAAGCCATCCCCATGTGGAGCCACTGTTAGCCCCCTATAAATTCCTTGAAGAGAAAGCAAGGGGATAATTTTTTTTATGAGCCTTCAAGGAATACATTTCTCTTGAAGACACATCATCCTTGAAGCCTCTTCATGCTCCCTGCCCTTTGATTATTTCCCTCTATTGCTCTTGAGTCAATAAGCCTCATTGATGATGATAAATTGTGCTTCTAAGGCCTTCATTTTCCCCTTGTATCCCTGCAGAATGTCCCATTTTACCCTTTTTTCTCCTTTGTCAAAGTTCCCCTTTTACCCTCTAAATCCTCCCAAAATCCCCTTTAAATCCTACACGTACCCCTTGTTTGGCCTATTTTCCCCCTTTTCCCCCTACCGTTACCCTTTCGTAGTCTCAAAATGCATTAAAAAGGGGCAAAAACCACTTTTTAACTTATATCAGGCCTAGCCACTTTTCCGCCAGCCCCGCAAACCACTTCCCCACGTGACCCCATGCCCAGGACCAAGCGCTAAGGGTCTGGGCACTGATCGAAATCACACCGTCGCCGCTCTTCGTTCGCCCTTCCGATCACAGATCCACCGTCCACTTGATCCACAAATCTACGACCTGGAGTTTATCCGCCCTAGTGGTCCCCACAGTATTAATTGTTCAGAAACCGACGGTATCCATCGCACCACCTTTGGGAGGTGGGCGGTATTTTCCATTTCGCAACAATTCCACTCACCGCAGGGCGCGTGGCACCGAACTGTTTAAAAACTGCCCCCCCATTGCATGTTAAAGTTCGGCGTTTGACCCCGCGCAATATGCATGTACGTCGTCCGATCTAGAGCGGCCCATCCAACGGTCATTGCGCCACGAAGCTGCGCGGGAATTAGTCCAAGGAAAAGATACCCCTAGCCCACCATCTGTCGCCCTCCGATGCGTTCTCAACCATCGATCTCCTCCTGAGATCGGACGGTCCAGATTAACTGCATGTCCCACCGTTGACTGGTCCTGCCACGTCACCTTTTCCACATGTGTCGTCACATTGTTCGTCTGTCCCCTTTATAATTCATGCAAAGGTCAAATCTTAATGTTTTACATTAGAATGTCCATCTCACCATTCTCCATATACGCCTCCCACTGTTCCATGGTGTTTTCCTCCACAGAACCCTATGTGCTTATCATCCTCATCCACGATACGTTGCCATTTCCAATATCTCCACTGCGTCCGCCCACCCCATGCATGGTTTTCTTAACAGGTTTTCATGTTTTGCAGGGTTACAGGCAGGTGGAAAACCACCATGATTCACATCCACAGTTACAGTGGCAAGGAACACAAGGAAGACCATGTTCAGAGATCGAAATCATGAAGAAAGGTCTGAGAAGACGTTATGACGGGGCTCGCATTAAAAGAACAGAGTTTAAACTCTGTAAAACCTTCTCCAGAGCCATTAAATCATGGATTTCACCGATAGAGGCAATCGTGGAGCGGCTGAGAGTATTAGTGGGAAAACAGAGTGTTTAGGGCCTGTCATTGAATATTTTGAGCCTTAATCTAATGATTTGAAGGCAGGGTACCAGATCAAATACATCATGGATCACACGGAAGGCCCAACACACAGAAAGAAATACTATCAGGGTTTAACATCAGCAGATTGTTCTTTCCATAAAGGACGAAGTGCTCATATTATCTCCACTATATTTCATGTCCCTAAGGAAATGCAGCCCTGACAACATTCCTAAGCTACCAAAGTATTTTTTATGTAGTATGGCGGACTTCACAGTCATTTATTTACCTTTTTGTTTATTCACCAAAATTACTACAGAGTACTGCAGCCAAAGTATACCAGAGACATACCTTGAGTAAATGGAAGCCTGACGAAGACCACTCTTTCATCCAAAGAGTGCCATGGATAAATGCACAGAATTTAAACAGAGTGGGCTTCGACCCTCTTTCTTTTCTTAGTTTTAATGCTTCATTTAGTTTTTCACCTACCTCCTCCGCTCTCTTCAGCTACAAAATTCATGAAGGAACTCATTGTAAAGGTTGTTTTTGATCGGTTATAAGAGAATTACAAGTTGTTTCTTTTGAGACATAGTCTCTGTGTAAAGTTGTAAGACAGGCTGAGGAAGATGTTTTCAGACATAATATCTAGCTATTGATAATATTGTACTTGACTGGTGTTGCTCTTTAATATGACAAGCACATTTCTTTGGATCTTGATCTAAAGCAGCGGTGATGCTTTTCTATCTTTGTATTTGTTTTTAACCTGCAGCTCATTTCATTTCATTTCTACTGGCTCGCATCAGAAATCTGGCATAGGATTTACCCTTGTTAGGTACCCTATGTTTCTGCTCTCCTTGCCTTCAATGTTTTGTACTAAATTTTTTATCTAAGGGTTGATTTCTGTTAATTTAACCAGTTTAGTGGATGTCATTTCCTGCTAGCTGATGTATGAATTAAGGAATCTGTTCTTAGATGTTCTTGTTAGGATTTAATTGAATGAATTGGGAACACTGGGAGGTCTAGAACTCTGTGTCTATCTCACTAGGATCCTTTTCAATTAATTGAACCTTTCTAAGATCCCTCAGGCTGGAGGTCGAAGCATTGAGAGTTCAAAGTCTCTTTCTGATCTCAGGTCTTTAACTTTGTGTTCAGAATATTTATTGTTTCCTCCTCTCTTACCATTTCATGCCAGACTATCATCTTTAAGACCCAATGCTTTAGATGACTAGCCCAACTGAAACCCTGCATATTGAATAGCAAGTAAACCCTTTCCTGGCTCCATTGCCCAATGGTTTTGATGTTCTCTGAAATTATCCCTCCTTTGCCTAAATTCATTTTTTCTCATCCTTGTCTTATATTGAACCCTTCTTTCCTGATTCCCAACAACCAAACAAACAAACTCTGAGCCTTATAACTAGCCTAGTATCTTAACACTGAGCTTCAAAGACATAAAACCATTTGCGTATATAGAGAGATCCCTCTCTGGACCCAGGAGGGCTAGATCTCGTGGTCTAAAAGTGGTTCTGATGTTGTCTCATCTTTTGGTCTTGCCAATCTGGCCAAAACATGGGAACCCCAATAGTTCCAACTTCTGGATCTTCATGGTAGCAATGGTGGCATTGGGCTTTGCATTGATAATTTGCTTCCCTTTGTCATTCCCCTTGTCAGTTTATGATTTAGATTTAGAGCATGCATCTGATTCATAAGCCTTCATCTTGGCCACCAGTTACTACTTGTCTTGACACTCACTTGTGTTGTGAGTGGAGCTCTTATGGAACTCACACCACTTTTTTGTGTCATTCTTCGGATTCGCGGTGTTGTTCTTTTCTTGCGACTTTCGCAAGTCATCTTGGGCCACCATTACTTGGATTTTTCCTTTGTTCTGTAGTTTGGGGGCACCTTTCCCTTACTTTAGATTCACAGATTCAAAGCCTCCCTTCTTCTGTTTGAATTTCTTCTCAATCTTGGCAACATACTGGTATGTTGTACCAAGTGAGGAGATGTTGAGGAACTCCATTTCCTCCTCAATGTACCTGTGCAGACAACTAGAGTACTTCAACCCCAAATTTTTCTCTGAATATTTGATCATACCAAACTTTTTGTGCAAGGTATGGAACAGATCCATGAGCTCATGCACATCTTGATCCCTTTGCTGCCGTAGCATAGTCCATTGTATGTAGTCCTTATAGCTACCCACGAGATAATATTGTTCCTTGATGGTGTATCAGAAATAATACTAAGTGGCTACAACCAAGAACAAAGAGGGTTCCCCCTCGTCCTTTTTCTCACATTAGGTTTCCCACCAATCCTTGACATGTGGGGCAGCTTTGAGGAGTGCAAAAATAATCTTCTCGCAGTCGAAAAAGTCATGAAACAAGAAATATCCTTCTAATAGATTCAAATATATATCTACGACATCTACATCTATTTGGCCCTCAAATATGGGAATGTCAATGTTTACTTGTACCTTAAAAGTGGCTGCACCTCCAGAGTGGCTGCTGGATTCAGATGCGTCGCCCCTGGGAAGTCATTGAAGGAAATGGGAAAAACTATCCATCATTTCTTTCCTTTGTTTTTGAGGGCCTCCTCGAGCAATATTTTGATAGGATCTCCTGCTCCCTCCTCTTTATTTTTGTCCCCCATGGGTGGCCATCAGGGTTTTCCAGGCTGAACTTGAAAATTTTCAACCAGATCGAGCCCTAACTCCTTATACCCTGACCTCGTTAGGTACATGCAAAGAAGGACCGAGAAAGAGTAGACGACTCTAATACCACTAATCTGAATTTATGACAGAACGTAATAGAATATAGATATAACCATAAATATAAATATGCAGCGAAAATAACACTTAATTTTATTAATATCAAATAATTGAAATTTGTTTACAGAGAGAATGGAAATAAAGTAGCTAGGGCACTAGTAGCTTATCTCTGAGAAGAGATGTGGACCTATGGTGGCTACAGGCCTCTAAACTATGTTACAATGAGGCTTGAGGGGATATTTATTATCGAGAAACAATGGAAAGCCCTAAACATCCAAAAACCTAACCTTAGGAGATGAGGCGTCAAAACTATGGGCCCCGTTTGGGTAAATTGGTACATCAAATTTCCGGGGATGTAACTTTGGCTCCATTTGACGTGCACAATACCTTGTTAGAAATATATATTCGAGGACTATAATTTTTGATGTCCATGTTGCTCCCAATTTTCCTAAAAAATGTCGTTTAGGGCCTTAAAATAGCTCCAGAAGTTCAGGACCTGAAAAAATGATAAAAATAGTAAACAATGCTACAATTAAGAAAATTGAAAAACCAAAAGAAACAATGGTGGGACCGCAAGTGGAATAGGAGAGTGGATACCATTATGCTCCTAGATCGGCAACTTTCATGATAACTTTTACTATAGGTGATAAGATCAAATTCTATCAAAGATCCATTTGACGTATTGAATAGACCTTTCTAGTGATATCAGACACTTGATAATTGATGACCTGTGGGATGAGAAAATTATTCCACAAACTCATAGGATGTGCGGCTACAGAGTGTTCCAGACATGTGTAACTTCAATTGCTCATATCTCTGAAACAGGGAAATGAAATCAAATTTTGTAAGAAAACCATTTAATATAATAAAATTTATTTTCAAATGAGATATATCTCACTCTCTAATATGATTTGTGGAGAGAATGACACATGCATGAAGTTTAGTGAAGATTACTCCAAAACATTGAAACTTAAATATGTTTCAAACCCTCATGGAGTCGTAATATGAATATGGATTTATGCAAGAGTGAAATAAAATACAAAAATAAACATAAACACATAGATGTAGAAGAAATAAAACTTCATTTCATTAATATCAAATGACTGAAATATGCTTACAGACAAAATGGATATAAACTAGCTAGGATGATAGTAGCTTATCTCTAGAAAGAGATGTGGTAGCTACATGCCTCTGAACTGTGATAAAATGAGGCTAAAGGGATTTTTGTTATTTAAAAATAAGATAAATACCTAAACAACCAAAACCCTAACGGCCCCTAACGGCCCCATTGGGGTGAGTTGGGAAACTAGCTTCCCGGGGTTGTAACTTGGTCATAGTATCTTCGTTTGGTGCATATGATAGCTCGTTGGAAAGACATCTCTAAGGAATACTCCATTTAGGGCTTAAAAATAACTTCGGAAGTTCAGGACCCGAAAAAATTCTAATAATAGTATATAAGAAAACTAATGAAACTAACTAGGTGGAATAGGCGGGTGACCACCAATATCCACCTAGATCATTTTTGCACATATCGTAAATGTATTGTATGGAACTTGTTTAGAAACCTCCTTATAAAAGAGCGAGTTATTTTTTCTTTCAAATTTTTACTCTATAATAAACAACATTTTGCAACGAGGAGGAAAAGCAACTTTAAAAACAAAAGCTAAGTTATATCCATGTCTATGTTGTCAAGCAATCAAACCCTATAAGATAATAGATGAGGGGGGTGCAGGTCAGATGGTGTGACCTATTTAATAAAAATATACTTATAGAAATAATGTAAGGGTGGGATGCAAGTCAATATCAAGTAGTAATTTGTAAATGTTTTAATCAAATTACATTCACATCATAACATTGTATTTTCTTTTGCTTCATTTAAAAAAAAAATTGATAAATTATCACTATTTTTTTTCAAATACAACCACTAAGTGAGAAAAACTAAAGAAACAAATTTCTAGATCATTTCTTTTTGTTTACCATTTTGTGCAAAAATTTTAGCTTACCATGCTAATTCTGATTACATAGTGTGTTACTACTTAATCTGGAAGACACATGTGAATACAAGAGCACTCCAGGTGAAATGATGCCACACAATAGATACCTATCAGATAATACTTGCAACAATCACACTATTATATTTCACAACTAAAACTCCATGATTCTTTCAAATCCAAGGTTACAAAGTAATATTTCCTTTTGACTATGTCTTCTATAACTAGTTGTTGATTTTTGTCGAAGAGAGAGGCATGATATGAACACTTTAAAACTTGTTGAAGCGAACTCCCCTAACATATTGTTACCTTAAAATTAATGATAAAGTTTATAAAGAAACATGTTTTCCCTATATGTCAGATTTTCATCATCCCCCAGTGCATCTCTAGAAATACGCATGTCAATTAGATGCATTGATGTTGAGAGAATTTTTTAAAGTGCTTCAGAGTGGCAGGGACTGAAGCAAGAGCCAACGAGTTGTGGTGTAGGGAAAAACCAAAGAGCCAACGAGCTACAGAACATTGATGTAGAAACCATTCTTCAAAGTGGTTTATAATTTTATAGTGGATTTACGTTGGTGGCATTTTTCAGAGCGCTATGGCGATGCCTTGTTGAAATATAACCCCTATGTCATGAGGGTGTTGGTTGATAACGATTTCTACAAGACACAAAGAGGAATTGTAACTTAAGTATCTGATGGTGTTTAATTGTTACCATGCTCTAGGTATAACTATAATGGATTCCTAGAAGAATACATATATTCATATTTTACGTACATATATTAAGAAATTTGAAAGTATGGATACAGAAAAAACGAGTTCATAGAAACTCAATATTTCTCTGAAAATAATTTGAATTAATATTGAATTGTGAAGAGTTCATTTTAACAATCAAGTTTTAATTCTGCGTCTCTAATAATATGTAGTACAATGTATCCTTGTATCACTATGTTTTCATTGTCTTAAAGAACAGGTATAAAATCTTACATTAGATTAAATGTTTAAAACAAAAGAATTTTTTTTGTCTTAAAAAATGTTTTAAAATCCCCTTCCCTATAGTAATGTGAGTAGTAACTATTCCAAAGTCTATTTCAACATTTTCCCAATATTCATAATCTCACACATAAAAAAAAAAAAACACTAGCTAACTTTGAGATATACACTGCCAATTAATGGCTTGGCATGTACTTGCTAGAAAACCCAACAATCCAACCTGGTTATTCATATCACATACTTGATTTACCTGTAGGTGGGAGAGATATTGTTGAAATGTGGTTAGTTTTCAATGCTAATGTGAATGTAAAAGATCCACCTTCCAAATGAAAAAATGTATGGAAATTCTTTGTTCCACGGATGCTAGCCTATGGGTCCATGCAGTGTGGGAAATTGGCTTGTTTCTTTCCTTAGGTCCGTGATGCTAGGATTCGGTTCATGATGAGAGCCCGATGTAATTCCAATGGTATCACAAGGCCTTCTGTGTGTAATGGATGGAAATATATTTGACTTAAACATGGTCCAGAATCAAAATTAACAGCGAAAAGTGCAGTTACCCAATAACTAAAGCGTTATGCAATATTATTAGTTGTAATGGTGCAACAAATATTGGATTATTCTCATATGAAATTTTCCATGCTTCCTTCCAAAGGAAATTAATCCTCATTAGTAGATCCTGCATGCCTAACCTTATCTTCAATATATCAAAAAAAAACCTACAGTGCATACACAAAGGGGATGGTAAGAAACATGACAATATTGATCATAACACTGCGTAGATGCTCCATAAGAAACCTAAAAAATATTGCATATAAGTTTCCAGTGGTACTTATTTATCCGATTAACACCATTAATTTCCTTCATTTGTTTAATGTATACAAGGCAAGTCTCATGAATCCTTATTCCGCAAATTAAATGAGCCATGTGGTCTTACACTTTAATAGATCTGTAGCTGGTGGGAAATACTTCATCTGTGTTTCCCTCTTACAACTTATCAGTCCAATCTGTGTACTTTGGGCATGTCTTGGCATGTTTCAAAGGGCGTATAATATTAACCATGTGTTGGCATGAGAACCGAAACATATATCAACTAGTCTTATACTAATGCATTTTCTCCGCACTAGATTTCCTACCATTTCCAAACTTTTTCCTTTCCTGTCTAATGTATGAATGATGATAAAAAGATTCTACATATAATTTGTAAGTTCTTGATCATTCATCTTTGTTTCATGTCCTTTTTTTAGTCATTGTAGGGCCAATGGTAACTAATCGAAAAAATCACTCACTGCTTCCATTTGATTCATCTGTGGAACAAAGTAGACTAAGATCCAAGAATCATGGACTTAAGGAAATAAATAAACCAATTTTGAGGTAGATACACCCTTACTAATGTTATTCTCCATGGTATATTTCGGTCTTTCGAGAAGACATCCCATTTGTATTCGAGAGAATGAGCATAACTAGTGGGAATGCAGAAATTGTGAAATGGGAAATTTCTGACCGCACACCCATTGATATCACTATCAAAAGACATCACTATCATATGGAAGCGAGTAGTTTGGGTGCATTGTGTTGATATGGAATTATTCATGTCAATCATCATTTTTTCACCTCATGATTTGTATTATGGAGGTGTAAGGAGGCAAAAAGAACTCTTGTTGCTTTGGCTACTCTTGGGAGAGTATGGGCTGAATTTCTCCCATACTTTGTAGGATGTTTCAAGAGAAAGGGATGGCACAATCAAAGTGCAAAGAGGCTACCCTTCAGCATTGGAGGATTAGGAGGTACTTCCACATAGAAAGGAGTCTCCCATGCATAGTAGCATGATAGTGGATGACTTTGGCATATGGCATGCCAAAGAATGGAGTCATGGAGTGGAAAGAGCCTTATCACAAAGGCCAACAATGTTGTCACTTGGGAGTATGTATCTAATGATGGAGTGTTCCAAGGGGAATATGCATCCCTTCATTTTTCACACCTTTATGAGGAGATTCTCATGGGAGGGCTCATCCATGGACCTCATTTTTAGCCTACTCACAATGTATGGTAAGAAATGTATTTCTGTACTTATTGATCATTTCACAAAGTATTTGCATTTTCTCAGCATCTATGTACAGTGCATTGCTCCACAAGAGGGAAATATTATCTTTGGGTCTCATGGTCATTCTAGGACCAACATTTGTGATTGAAATAACCATTCTTTGCATGATTTTGGGAAAATGTGGTGTTATTTTTATTATGCTCAGCTGATATATAATGCCTTTTACTACCTCATAATAGATGAGAAAACATGCATATCTTGCAACTTGTTGGGAGACAACTTGCCACATGATGTTCTACAACAGCAATTGGTAATACTGCGTTGTATCCATTGGAGAAACCATTGGTGCCATCCAAAATTTCACATAACCTTAAGTATTTTTCTGATTTGGGTACCACATGGTGATGATGTACCATTCACTTTGTATGGGACAATTTGGGCTCAAGAAACTAGAGTAGGGGTCTTTGGAGATCCATTTGTCCTTTTCTATCTTAAGGACAACAATATTGCAGCCCAATATCAACAGCAACTCTACACTTTCCATAAGTGGAGAGAGAGATAGCATGGGGTAGGCCATTTGGTCGATCATGTTTAGTTATGCAACCCACCTACATTACAGGAGCCAAAGGTGGAAGAACGTTTTTGGGATTTACCATTTTGGAGGGTGACTCACTTTGTGTGGATGATAGCTTGGGGCTTGGACCTTCACATGGGAAGGAATATTCCCAATAATTTGCTAATCCCATGCCTCAAGAAGGCCTCTAGACCAAATTTAGTTGCCTCCATGGATATCCCACTTGTTCATGATGAGGTCCATTTGGATTTTTCACCAAATGCATACCTATACACTTGGGAGGAGCAGCTTGAGGAAATATTGATGAGAGGGCATCTTGTTCATTGGAGGAACTTATCATATGAGGATGCTACAGGAGGAAGAGGAGAGAATATTTAGTTCTATCCTTGCATTTTCTTGAGGAAATGCAACATTTGGGGGAGGACTGTAATATTCCTAAATTAGTACAGAGGTAATTGGAATATCAAATTTTGATTTTTCTCTTAGATAGAGGAATAAGAGGGTATGGAGACCCATAAATATCCTTAGTAGGAATAAAATACACTCCTATTGTGAATGTAGGTCATCTAAAAGTTTTATTGAAGACCCTTAGGTGTGAAAGGGGGCAAGAGCATGAATAATGGGTCAACTTTGACCAAATCAAACAACGCTGTTATGGAGGAGTGGCATTCATGGTGGGACGGTGCAGTTTTGGAGGGAGATTGAATGCATGGAAGCAGTGACCTAATTGAGTGGGGTCAAGGGTGAGGAAGATCATCACTTATATAAGGAAGAGGATGGAAACCATATGTTTTTATGTTTTGTCTTATTATTTTGTATATGGTTTGTTTAGACTTGTTTCTATCTTCAGTTGTTTAGCTAAGATTGCGGTGTTGTTCAACACAGGGTGTTCCTGAGCGGGAATCCCACCTCTATCCTTGAGAGGCCTCTTGGAAGAGCTTTGCACTACATTTCCACTTTCAGGTTTCAGACCAAGCTTCAGTCTTGTGGTACAACGCAATTTCTGTTGAGAGATGTGTTGATTTGCATGGTGCAACAGTGTATTACTTGTCTTTGAGTGCATTTTGGCATTGGAGGCTTATTTTTCCTACCTTTAGGGGCTTGATCCCCAAGATCTTGTACTTATTTAGTGTTGTTATAAGTAATACCATGGATCTATCATTTGGCCCACCTGTAATGTGTTAATACTTGCTGCTAATTCCATTATTATGAGCTATATTCCTGCTTTTCCCATTTGGGGATATTACAATTTATTGTTGATTTTTCTCAAATGTAGGGAGAAAATATCATAATTATATCGAATGCAAAATTCTTCAAAATCTAGCTCGTTCCATAATATTTCTCAAATTCCATCTTGGAGCACTACCTATCCATCTCGAGATGTAATATTTACTTCATATTTTATTTATATTCTCATTATCTAATTGAATTTATGTTTTTTATCCATGTCAATCAGCTTAATAAAATTTATAATGTTGTTGGGCCTCGTATATGCCCATGTTTTCATCATGAAATATCATTGTTTATACCCTAAAACTGTAGGTTTTTAGCCCATTCCGTACCCTAATTCTATCACTTGCTGCCAAATACTCTCTATGGTTGATTATCATTATTTTTATTCACTTCTCCATGATAAAAGATGATTATTTCATGTTTTACTGATGACAGTTTTGTTGAAGTACATTTATCATAGGGTTTTATCGCTGGAATCCCTCACAACCTAGTTAAGTATGAGAATGCCTAATTTAGGGCTTTGGCACTTTCGGTGCGCTTCCAAGGAAAACAAAGGGAGGTTATGGTCCAAAATAATGTCTTAATATCTTCCCATGCATTTGATTTCACCTAGGTCACACATGTGGGTCCCTAGGAGTTGATTAATAAATATGCTCAAAATGTGTGAAGTTTCCAAATTGCCATGTTTGACCTCGATTTTTGTGCAGATGGAGGTGAATCTATAAAATATAATCAAATGGGTTTGTTACAAATATAGCCAAATATTTATATCCAAAATGGTTTCTCAAGATTCAAAATTTTCTAAAAGTTATACGCGGGTCTTGGAGGCAATTATGTAAAAAATCACTGTTTTTTTAGAGTTCTAGAACATTGCAAAAAAAGCCAAACAACCAACTTTGGGCACGATTTCCGAGGAGCTGGATTCGAATGAGACAAATCCAAGAGATATTTTCTTGGAAACATAACAAATTAGTCTCCCCCGAAACAAGTTTTCAAACTTCCTCATGGTTAGGAAGATATACTAATATCTTTTAGGTCAGTTTGTTAAAAATGTTCAATTTTCCAGAATTGAGGAAAATGAATAATTTTCCTTGTGAATCTTATAAATGGCTCAGCCATGGTTTGTGTTGTAAGCTTGGGAAGTTTTTGAAGGAGGAGGATGAAAAGGTGTGAACATGAGACAAAATATTGAAGGAATGTATGTAAGTGAATTTATGATTTGAATCTTAATACAATTTGACTTTGCCATGAATTCTTTGTAAATGTTATGTTTTTTTTAATATTTAGACATTTATTTAGTTTTGAATTTCTCCAGGAATGGCAAGGATCAACCATCGCCTAGAAGAAAGTTTTGTAAACATCATAGGATAGAGGTAGCATGTTTGATTTAGATCTAGGTGCATGGATTTTATTTTGAAAGCAATTTGTTAATTAGATATCATAATTTTGATTATGTACTTAAGACTGTAATTCGTTTGTTTTCTTAAAATTAGATAGAAAAATCATTTTCAACTCATTGCAAGCTAATGAATGGCATTGATCAATGATTTTATTGCATGAATAGCCTCTTTGTTACAAGTTTACAATTGAAATATTTAAAGGTGCTTCTGAATTGGATAAATAAGAGATCGATAACTCCATTTGTTTTAAATATGAATTGAAATCAATTATGTACCTTATTGATTTTATTGTAACATTGTGTTTTGGAAACCAAGTATTTGAAAGCAATGCAATGAGACCATTAAATCATTGTTTGAAGTTGTAGTTTAGTTTGAAATTCATTATGATTGTAGTTAGTTATTGGTAGAACCATTCACCAATGTGCTCATGTTTGAATGATTTCTTGAGTTTGATTAAAGAATTTTAAGGATAGGATAGTTTCTTATTTTGTAGTCTCTTAGATCTGAAGCATGTCAATTAAAATATTGGTTTACTTAGTTTCTTTTGAAGCATTTGCAAAGAGGTGAAAAAGGTTAGTTTGAATGCTTATTTGATTTGTTTTATACATCCCAGGAATTAGATTACTTGAAGTCTTGTTTTTTCATTGCTTTAGTTTAAGATCATTTGAATGAGAGTGAATATTATTCGGATTAAGATTTAGCATAAGTTTGGTATAATTTTAAATTAATCTTGATTGATTTAATATTCTTGTATTTATATTCAATAGATCTTAGTATTTAGATTGAGATTTTCATTTATATTAAAATCATTTCAATGGTAATTTGTATTTCTTGGTTTATGATTAATTAGAGTTAGTTTCGTTTGCACAGTGATTATACTTACTTATTTATTTAAGCATGTTTTCCTCAATTGATTAGCGTCAATTAGAAATAACAATTTTGTACTTAAACAAGAAGTTGATTCCTACTGTAGTCTAGGTTAGATGCTCTGATCCTGCGTTCCCTACTCTTGTACCTCGAAGCTTACAAGCCCTGTATTGATAATTTAATGTTGGAAATTATAGCAATATATTTCCCCAACATTTTTGGCGTTGTTGTCAAGGAGGTGCTAAAGGGATCAAAGCCTAGTTTCTTTCACTAGTTTTTTTTTGTATGTGTAATATTAGTTGTAGGGAAATCAGAGGGCAGAGAGTGTATGGTAAGTCATGAGTGAAGAGCCACATATCCACTATTGTGGGGTTGCTAAAAAGTTTGGTTTCCCAATCAAGAAATTTTGGTGAGTTTTTATTGCAATTAGCAGTCTTTAATTCATTTAGATTAAAAATTCAAGTTATTTAAAGATAAACCATTTTTGGGGTGTTGTAAGAACCCCCTCTTTTGTACTAATCCATGTTGCGAGTAGGAGAAATTAAATAATGATCGAGAGCTTGAAAAATGTCCATCGAGGCTCTTTCTCAAATCCTAGCAGTAGCTGGGGTATCTTCTTCTCAGGAAGAGTTCATCCTAACTGCATTCAAGAAATTATCTCTCTCCACAGCTAGAACATGATTTGGAAATCTCTCTTGAGTCCTCTTGCCTATCTACCAAGGAGATCAATGAGCCATGTACCAAATCTGATTGGGGGCATCCAGCTGAACTTGAGATTGAGGAACCTTCACCATGCCCAACAACAAGCCTTTTGTGCATTCCAGAGACCAATTATCTAAGTTTTCCTGGCATGACCAAGGAGGACATTATGAGCGTTCAAAAAGAAGAAATGAGTGAATACCACCAGTATTACATTGAGGATTGGTTCCATATCGTAATCCAGCCAAAATACCATTCTGATCTTCAAATACCCTTGGTATAATATCAATCGAAGCAACTGGTTTCTCATACTCTGGTATGTGTTGAAATTTATTCTTTCAAATTCAATGTGAGTATATTTAGCATGATCTTAAGAACATGGCTGCACTGGAAGTACACCTACACTTGAAGGAGGCCTTCCTCTCTCTAGATTAGGGTAGGGTAGAAATGAATAAAATTGTTATATGAAATAAAATTGTTGTTGTGGCATTACTCTTGAAATTGAAATTCCTAAGGCATAACCATTGAATTTTTTGTCACTATGCACTCTTGTGGTAAGACTTGTCGGAAGAAATTCACTCTTAATACCTCATATTTTATAAAGTGACTCTGATTATTGGTGGAGATTATTCATTGGGTCAGTTAGGGGAATTGTTATTGTTATACTTTCCATTCATAAGCTTAACATACTATCATCCAAGAAACCTTTTCAAGTTTATCTTTGAAGGTATTGATGAAAAGCCTCCTATGGTGGACCACTCCTATAAAACCATCATCAGCTCCCATAATAACCTTAGCACGACCTATCAGAGGAATATTTCGGTCATAATCTGAGTTATTTTCTTTTCTTGAGTGTTTAGGGTAGAAGGATTAACCAATAAAGATTAGTAATTATAAAATTTTCATGCCATCTTGCGCTCTTAAGGAGTAGACCTATCTCCCCACTTATTAAGTAACCTCTAAGGTTAATCATAATCAGAGTCTACAAAAATATTTAAGGGAGGATAGTAGGTCTCGTAATGAGCCGACCTACCACAATCATGAGACCTAACATGCATGATATTACTGCTCCTAGTCACCAATCTAGAGTAATGGCTTTCAGCCCCAAAAGCTGGAAGACAGGAGGTCTCATCACAAGCCGACCTATTCATCCATGTTGCTTCTTGTGAGTAGCACTGCCATCATCTAGTTACCAAGCTAGGACAGTGGCATTTATCTAAAAGTCAAATAAGCTAACTCTGAATTTATATCTAGTAAGTGGGGCATGACATTTCGTTAGGTTAAAAGGCATCCCTATCCAGGCTATAAACACCTGCTGGCAGCAGGGCCATACTTGTGGTATCAAAGTTAATTTTATACTATGATTTACTTGGTTGGTTTTCCTTTCCATAAACTCATTATCATATCTCTTTGAGAATGGCTTTAATATGCTTCAGTAGTGTGCTTTGGAGTTCTATATTTTAGAAATAATTTCGTTTTTATGGACATGAGACCCTTAGTGCAGGTAATTCACTTTGCTTGAATAAGAGAAGATTTAACTTTATGCTTGGGTAATGGTAAGGCAATCATCCTCGAAAGGTATCATTTTGTAATATTTAGTTTTTCCTAATTTCAATCCATTTTAAGACCTTGGTTTTTAAATAAAGTCACTTTTACTTGTACTAATGAGGCTATTGAAAGTGAAGACCTGCTTCTTTGGATTACTATTGAGATGCTTTGTGGAAAATTTTATGGTTAATCATTTTAGGATGACATTATCTCTGTAGTAAAAACATTGTTAAGCATTCCTTTAGTAGCCCTAGCATTAGTTGCTCTTTTGGAATAATAAAACTCAGTCTTAACATCACTCGATCCCTGGTCACTACTTTTCTTATCTTATTGATGCAAAGGAATATTACATCCGATGAAACTTACTTACATGCTCTCACAATTCGCCCTATGGTTTAAGTCAATGAAACATGACTTCAATATAGAAACCCTAGCCCTTTAGTCTTTGTTCTCTATCAGAGGTTTTTCTTGTATGAGGACATGCAAAATGATAGGCATGGGGGGGGGGGAGAGATGTTAGGGAAAACTAATGAGAATTGTCAGGTTTGATTCATATTTTCATCTTATGCTTACTCATGGTTCTCGCTATCATTTTTCACAATTGTTGGGCTTGGAGTATGATCAGGTAATGTTCATTATTTAACCTATTTCCTTTATTTCGATAAGATTTTCACGAAAATAAATATTGATGATGGTTCTTCTGTTTTTCTTCAGGAAGCCATATGAAAAATACACATGCATCAACATTTTCAGGATAATGTGGATATTGAGACCTTTTTCCTTCTTCAGCAGATCATATCAGCGGTCACATGAGCTCGATCCATTCCATCATTTACTTCATCTTGTAGCACCAAGGACATCAACAACAAGGGTAAAAGTTGAGGTAGAGCTGGCTTAGGATTCTTTAATTGATTAGAGATTTAAGAAATCTTTGATAATTAACCACCACATATTTCGTATATATGGTTTTCCATATACCCTCCATTTGCATGTTACTCTAGGTCATAATCATATTGGTTCATGTAAACAAAGAAGTAAATATAGTGCCTTCCCCTCCTACATTCATGCATATTATCAATCTAATAGAGGGTTAATTATTGGTTGCTTTTCATGAAGGAACCATTCATAAGCACTGGCCTCGCAAAAATAGAGCATGCAAGCACATGTCTTCCCATCTCCATTACCACCGAATCTCATCTACCATTTCCATTGTCACCTATCATCAGATTCATCATTTTCCTCCTACCATACCAATTGTTTTTCCTCAATTTGTATCACTCTTAAAATGAAATCTATGGCAATAAAATCTTCATGTATCATTGCTTCACAAGACCTAAGCCTACATAAAATCCATGATGCCATAAAAACATAGATATGAGAAAAGTATTTGTTTGCATGAGGACATGTAAAACCTCAGGCATGGGGGGATTTTGGGCCTCATATATGCCTATGTTTTCATCATGAAATATCACTGTTTATACCCTAAAACCCTAGCTTTTTAGCCCATTCCGTACCCTAATTCCATCAATCGTTGCCAAATACTCTCTATGGTTGATTATCATCAGTTTTATTCACTTCTCTATGATTAAAGATGATTATGTCATGTTTACTGTGACTTTTTTGTTGAAGTACATTTATCACAGGGTTTCATCGTTGAAATCCCTCACAAGCTAGTTAAGTATGGCAATGCCTAATTTAGGGATTTGGCACTTTCGGCGCGCTTCCAAGGAGAACCAAGAGAGGTTATGGTCCAAAATAATGTTTTAATACCTTCCCATGCATTTTATTTCACCCAGGTCGCACATGTGGGTCCCTAGGAGTTGATTAATAAATATGCTCAAAATGTGTGAAGTTTCCAAACTGCCATGTTTGACCTCGATTTGTGTGCATATGGAGGTGAATCTATAAAATATAATCAAATGGGTTTGTTAAAAATATAACCAATTATGTATATCCGAAATGGTTTCTCAAGATTAGAAATTTTATAAAAGTTATACGTGGGTCTTGGGTGCAGTTTTGTAAAAAATCACTGTTTTCTTAAAGTTCTAGAACATTGCAAAAAAGCCAAACAACCAACTTTGGGTACGATTTTCAAGGAGCCAGATTCGAATGAGACAAATCAAAGAGAGGTTTTTGTTGGAAACATAAAAAATTAGTCTCCCTCCAAACATGTTTCGAAACTACCTCATAGTTAGGAAGATATACTAATATATTTTAGGTCAGTTTGTTAAAATTGTTCAATTTTGCAGAACTGAGGAAAATGAATAATTCACTTTGTGAATCTTATAAATGACTCAGCCATGGTTTGTGTTGTAAGCTTGGGAAGTTTTTGGAGGAGGATGAAAAGGTTTGAACATGAAACAAAATATTGAAGGAATGGATGTAAGTGAATTTATGATTTGAATCTTAATACAATTTGACTTTACCATGAATTCTTTGTAAATTTTATGGTTTTTTTTAATATTTAGACATTGATTTAGTTTAGACTTTCTCTAGGAGTTGCAAGGATCCACCATCACCTGGAAGCAAGTTTTGTAAACATCATTGGATAGATGTAGTGTGTTTGATTTAGATCTAGGTGCCTGGATTTTATTTTGAAAGCAATTTGTTAATTAGATGTCATAATTTTGATTATGTAATTAAGACTCTAATCCATTTGTTTTCTTAAAATTAGATAGACATATCATTTTCAACTCATTGCAAGCTAATGAATGGTGTTGATCAATGATTTTATTGCATGAATAGCCCCTTTGTTACAGGTTTACGATTGAAATATTTAAAGGTGCTTCTTAATTGGATAAACAAGAGATCGATAACTCCATTTTTTTTAAATATGAATTGAAATATATTATGTACCATACTGATTTTCTTGTAACATTGTTTTTTGGCAACCAATTATTTGAAAGCAATGCAATGAGACCATTAAATCATTGTTTGAAGTTGTAGTTTAGTTTGAAATTCATTATGATTGTAGTTAGTTATTGGTAGAACCATTCACCAATGTGCTCATGTTTGAATGATTTCTTGAGTTTGATTAAAGAACTTTAAGGATAGGATAGTTTCTTATTTTGTGGTCTCTTAGATCCGAAGCATGTCAATTAAAATATTGGTTTACTTAGTTTCTTTTGAAGCATTTGCAAAGAGGTGAAAAAGGTTAGTTCTTTTAGTTCTTTAATGCTTATTAGATTTGTTTTATACATCCCAGTGAATTAGATTACTCAAGTCCCGATTTTTCATTGCTTTAGTTTAGGATCATTTGAATGAGAGTGAATATTATTCGGATTAAGATTTAGCATAATTTTGGTACACTTTAAATTAAAATTGATTGATTTAATATTCTTGTATTTATATTCAATAGATCTTAGTATTTAGATTGAGTTTTACTTATATTAAAATCATTTCAATGGTAATTGTATTGCTTGGTTTATGATTAATTATTTTTAGTTTCGCTTTTGCACAAAGGATTAGAATTTCTTATTTGTTTAAGCATGTTTTCCTCAATTGATTAGCTTTAATTAGAAATAACAATTTTGTACTTAAAAAACAAGTTGATTCCTACTGTAGTCTAGGGTAGATGCTCCGATACTGCGTTCCCTGCGCTTGTACCTCGAAGCTTACAAGCCCTGGATTGATAATTTAATGTTGGAAATTATAGCAATATATTTCTCCAACAAATGTATACAAATCTGTAGGTTCATGCAGATTCAAAATTGAGTTCAGATGCACAAAATATTCAAACAACTCCAAAACATCAGAAGCTCTTATCAGGAGCAGCATATCGCAAGGCGCATTTGGTAAATGAAAATGGGCAACCGCTTCACCCTGCCACTTGTAACACTATTGCATCTTCTAGCCACAATCCTGGGATAATCATGGTAATAATAATTGTTTGGTATATTAATTAATGTAATTATTTCAACGTCAAATCAATTAATCATGCAATATTGTCAACGTGATTACTAATTGATATTATATATTTTTACTAATCATGTTCAAATATATTTTTTGAAATTATTAAGATTCTAGTGATGATAAGCAACCTACCTACAATCTTCCATTGCACCCCACGACAATTTTAAATCAAGAGAAGACTGAATTAAGACAAAAAATTGGAGAGGAACGATACCAAGAATGGTTGAATAAATCACATATTCAATTCCCACTACATCTAGATTCACCAATTAGGAATGACTACAACAATAGCAGTTCTTCACAAGCTAGAAATGCAGGCAATCAAATAGAGGTTGGTATGGATGATTACTTAAGGGATATGGCTGCCATGGAGAAAATATTGTTAGATACATTCCAAAATGATGATCAGCTAGGGGACGATGCTCATATCGCTGACACCTTTTTTGAAAGTCTTAAATTTAATTCCACCACCCCTCTCTTTTGACCTGGAATTCAGTCAAAGTCTACCCAGTTAGGGACAATGATGTTACTGTAGAAATTGAAAGCAAAGTTTGGCTTGTCGAATGCATGTTTCTCGGAAATTTTTAGGTAAGTTACCATAAAGTCCTCCCTTATATAATTTTGAGAAAAATAATCACACGATGAACATTACAAATGATCAATTTTATGAACGTTAATAATTATATCGAAATTAATATACATTTAATATTGTTCATGATCACCAACTACATGTTATTCAAAGATAAGGTTCTTTCGAGTGATAATTTGTTGCCTGGTAGCTGTGAAGTGGAAAATAAATTGTTGAAAATGTTGGGTGTTGTGTACATATCATATCATGCATGTACAAATGATTGTATTCTATACAGAGGAGAATATCAAGAAAAAGAGATATGTCTGAAATGTGGGCATGACATGTATGATAAATAAAAAAAAGAAGGGTAAACCACGTGGTCCTCCTTTTAAGATATTGAGGCACATGCCTATAATCCCAAGGATTCAAAGGCTATTTCGTTGCAAAGAATCAGCTATGTTGCAGGGATGGCATGCCTCACACAAAAGTGAGTTGGGAGTTATGTGAATCCCAACAGATTTAATAGTCATAAAGCATATAGAGGATACATGGCCTGAAAAATTCAAGGATGAAGTACAAAGTCTATGACTTAGCATAGATATGGATGGAGATGACCCATACTCCCTTCAGAACACCAACTATTCTATTTGGCCTATAGTCGTGTTCAATAAAAATATTTCCCCATGGTTTTTCGTGAAGAATGGACACCTTATGTTGGCTCTCACTGTCCCTAGTAGAAGATAAGTGAATAATATGGATGTCTACTTACAACCACTTGTAGATGAATTGAAGAAATTATGGGTTGGGATAAATGTATATGATGCATCAAGGCCCATCACATTAGAGAGGAGTTTTACGTTGTATGGCATATGTTCTTACACGACACATTATTATCTAGGATTAGGAGTTTTCTCTAGTAAATTGCATGTTTATTGATTTGTTTATATAAATAAAAATATTCTTTCGCATATTAGTTATTTAAATCGTTGTAATTGTCATGATAATGTTAGACATTAAATGCCATGGTTATTGCTTTCATCGGAGAGTTTTATCCACAAAATTTCACGAAACATTTGTCGACGTTTCGAATCCCAACGGGGATCCATCTTCAGGACATTGGAATGAAGAATTCTAAGAAGGGTCATAATCCATTAATAGTGAAGAAGGGAGGAAAGGCAGGGGCCGATCAAAAAAAAATTTCCTATTACTTCAATTTTTATAATTTTTGATTTTTGATTTAATTCAAAGATTTATTAATTTTTTAATTTTTGATTTTAATTTTAATAATAATAGTAAGTTTTTTATGTTAATAAATAATAACCTTACTAAATTTATTTTATTAAAAAGTTTATTATTTTAATTTTAATATAATACTAAGTTATTTATGTTAATAAATAATAACCTTACTAGATTTATTTTATTAAAAAATTAATTATTATCAAAGTTTTAATATTAAAAATAATAAACTTATTAAATATATTAAATATATTTATTTTATTAATAAGTTTATTATTTTCAATTTTTTTTTTTTTTAAATCCTAACCCTATTAATTCAAAGGTGTTTCATAGCCAATAAAAAGTTTAAGGATAATAATAATTTATTTAAGGGAAATTTATTTTACAAACTTTTTAAGGGTAATTTATTTTATTTTTGAAAAAAATTTTAGCTTATTATTTTTATTTTGATTTAAAATTAAAAATAACAAGTTAAAAATAAAACCACCTATCTATTTTAAGAATTAATTAATTAAATAAACTAAGGAAATTATAAAGAGTATTAATGTTTATTTATTTATTAATTTTTAAATAAATAATTATTTAATACTCTAGAAAAAAACCTTTAATTAAGGTAATGAGGAGGGTTATAGTTTAACATGAAACTAATGCTAATTAATGATTATCGTATTAGTCATCTATAATTATTATGATTAGTTAATCTAATAAATATTAATCTAGAAAAATAAATAAGGAAGGGAAGCAAATAAGTATTTTCTACTTAATAATTATTTATAAATTAATTAATTTTTATTTTATAAAATAAAAATTAATTAACGTTAATAATTACTAAAAGAAAGTTCCTTATTTGTTAAACCATTACTTAAAGAAAGGAGACAAACCTTGAAATTATTATACCTACAAACTCATACCTGGGAGGAATGTGTTATTGAGGAGTAGATTTGTCGAAGAAGAGGTCACCAGCTATCGCTAATTTCATATCCCCCATCCCTATTGAGGTTTTCAGGATGTTTTTTGATCTCCAGGGCCTCTCTTACTTTTCTTCTGTAATAGTGATCTTCTCTTGCAATGATCTTTGCATCTTCAAGATGTACTTGGTGCTTAGTTTTTGAAGAGTGTTCCGCAAGGGCCGAAGTGCGAAGTCGTTCATGCTTGATATCGGCTCCGTGCTCCTTGAGTCTCTTCTGGAGTGAACTCCCGGTTTCACCGATATAACTTCTCCCGCATGAACAATCAATTTTGTACACTCCTTTAAGTTGTTCTGGACTTATAGCATCTTTAACTAATCGCATTCTTTGTCTAATAGTTCCCGCTGCTAAAAATTGTGCGAAAATGTCATTCTTTCTTAGAGCCTTGGCAATTTTATCAGTGACACCTTTAATACATGGTAGAAAAACCCTCCCTCCTTTTTCTTGGGGTTCAAGTCGTTTCTGGGGTAAGATTGCACCCTCAGCTCTTTTTAAAGCTTTCCTGATATCTCTTTCTTTATACCCCAAACCCTTACAAATAGATGATAAGTAGTTGATTTCTTCGTTAAGGTGTTCAACATTAGATATCCTCAAGGCCCTGACAGCAAGGGTATTAAGGACACTGAACCTCTGAGCTGGATGATGGTAGGAATCAACATGGAGATAACTATCAGTGTGGGTTTTCTTTCTGAATACACGATGGCCAAGTGTTCCATCATCATTTCTAATAACAAGAACATCCAAAAAAGGAATGCACCTATTTTCTTCAGTTTCCATGGTATAAATCTAGTAAGGTATAAATCTAGTAAGGTTAAGATGTTATAAATCTAGTAAGGTTATTATTTATTAACATAAAAAACTTAGTATTATTATTAAAATTAAAATAATAAACTTTTTAATAAAATAAATTTAGTAAGGTTATTATTTATTAACATAAAAAATTTAGTATTATTATTAAAATTAAAATCAAAAATTAAAAAATTAATAAATCTTTGAATTAAATAAAAAAATTATAAATTATAAAAATTAAGTAATAGAAAAAAATTTGGTCGCGCTCACTTTTCCTCCTTCTTCTTCACTATTAATGGATTATGACCCTTTTTAAAATTCTTCATTCCAATGTCCTGAAGATGGATCCCCGTTGGGATTTGAAACGCCGAGAAATGTTTCATAAGACTGTGGATAATCCGGCAAACTCTTCAATAAACAATAACCACATGAGCTTGAAAACCAAAATTCTGTCCCTACACGGAGGGGAATCCTGGAAAGAGATCTGTTATCTCGAAAGAACTAGAATGAAGATTGAAAGAAGGGTAGCAGACCTAAAATTTCTAAAAGAATGTCGTGACAATAATCTTATTCCTCTTTTCGCTCAGATTAAACCTAAACCTCATCTTAACAGATATAACAAATATTTTTTAAAACTTAATTTTAACCTAATTCGTGGAGAAATCAAGAAGAACCGTGCACTGCTGGATAAAATGGGGCGTTCCACGCTTTCTCTTCATTTGAAATTATCCAATCTAATCATTCCAAAATTATGGAAAATAATCGATGCAAGGGCTGCTTTGAAAGCTGAAAGGGAGGGTCTATTGGCTAAAAGTAGGCATGACAGGAAATTAGAAAAGCTAAGAAGATTGTCCCAGTTCAATAATAGTGTCTATAAAAATAAAGAATTCGGAACCAACACATTCTCTGATGGGTTAGAACTATCAGATGGGATAGTATTTAACTCCGTAGATATGTTACTGGGCAGTAATGATGTGATTCCTATCTGTTCTGAGAATGATTACCTTGTCAACCATCCGATCTGGAGGAATGAACAGAACAACGTTGACAGAGTGATTCATTTTATACATTTTGAGTCTGTTGACAGCAAGGATACGGTTCTGTGCAGTGTTAAAAGCAATTGTGACATGGTTGGTAACATAGACTGTTCCGAAAACGCTGGAAATAATGAATGTCTGAACATAATAGAGAGCGTTAATTATTCACGCAGAACCCAGATTAGGGACTGTTCAAACAGTGGACACGTTCCTGACAGCAATAAGGTTAAAAATTATGACTTTCAGGCTGATCCGTTGGAGAAGATAATCCATTACAACACCGATTACCTTCTCTCTCTCAGAAATTACAGCGCAGCCCCTAAATCGTTGTCTCTGACTTTAAAAACTAATGAGATCTATGTTGGCATGATGGATTCCTCTGCTACGATGAAACCAGTGATGAACGGAAAAACCAGACTTCTCAATGAAGTAAACACAGACAACATTAAATTAAATACTACGGTTTTAGAAAGCCTGGGCCAAATTTCCAAAATAGCCATCAGCATCTGCAGCAATGATACATTGGTCACCACGAGTTCCGACTTGGTAAAACTCGGTGTGAATACTTGTAACATCGATGCCTCGGTCAAACTTGGTGTTAATCGATGCAATGACTCGATTTCCAACGCAGACAACACGATTTTAAATACTAATGTCCAAACGAGGCTGGATTTCCAAAACAGCCATTAATAGATGTAGCAGTGATACCTCGGTCACTACGAATTCCAACTCGGTCAATCCTTGTAACATCAATACCTTGAGTTCCAAAATAGTAAAACTCTGCATTAATCCATCCAATGACACAGTTTCCTCTTCGGTCAATCCTTCCAATGAGGTCAACCCTTGTAACATAAATACCTCGGGTTCCAAAATAGTAAAACTTTGCGTTAATCCATCTAATGACACGGTTTCCTCTTCGGTCAATAAAGTTATCAATCATTGCTATACCATGGGTTCCACTTTGATCATAAACACAGAATCGAAATGAGGGGAAGGCCACAAATCAAGAATGATAAAAATAAAAAAGTTATGAATTTATCCTCTTTAGAGCTAGATCAAGTTTCCATCAATATTCTTAGCAAGGGCTTAGGCTTTGCAGTTGCTCCCAAGAGCATCCCAAATGAAAGCATCTTGTGCAATGTAGAGGAAGGAATTCAAGGGTAAGCTCTTGATGATAAAGAAACATTAAGACAAGAATGCTCCCTTATTTTGAAGAAGGCCAAAACTCTGAAAATCAACTTAAATAAAGATGAACTTAGTGCTTTGAGAACCCTACGCAATAATGAAAACATCGTGATACTTAAAGCATACAAAGGTGGGGCCACTGTTGTTCTAGATAAGACTGACTATATAAGGAAAATGAAAGAGCATCTTGATTGCAGTAGCTACAAAAAAATTAATTCCAACCCCTTGCCGAAAGTCTTAAGAGAAGTTAAGAAAGCGATTAAGAGTTCAGGGCTTGATGACAAGCTAAAAAATAAGTTTACCCCTACATGTGATGTCGTGCCCAGGATCTATGGATTACCAAAAATCCATAAGGACGGTATCCCCATAAGACCGATTGTCAACACCATAGGATCTCCCACCTATGAGCTAGCTAAATATGTCACTAAGATCCTTAAGCCCCTTGTTGGGAACACAGATTCTTTCATAAAAGATTCAAGCGATTTTGTTAAGCTCATCAAAGATCAAAGAGTGGAAGAAGGTGAAATTTTGGTTAGTTTTGATGTGGTATCCCTATTCACTAAGATTCCTTTAGATGAAGCAATCCAGGTCATCAAAGAGGTTACTAATCCAGCAACTGCCAAGCTTGCAGAAATCTGCCTTCGGTCCACTTTCTACATCTATCAAAGAGAGTTCTATGAGCAGGTATCAGGGGTCACAATGGGTTCTCCACTATCCCCTATAGTCGCCAACTTATATATGGAACACTTCGAGAAAAATGCCCTTGCCTCATATCCCTTAAAACCAGACTGGTGGAAACAATTTGTTGATGATACTAATATAAAGTGGGCTCATGGAAAAGAGAATCTGGACAAGTTCTTTCATCACTTTAACTCCATTTCCCCAGATATCAAATTTACCATGGAAACTGAAGAAAATAGGTGCTTTCCTTTTCTGGATGTTCTTGTTATTAGAAATTATGATGGAACCCTTGGGCGCCGTGTATTTAGAAAGAAAACCCACACTGATAGTTATCTCCATGTCGATTCCTACCATCATCTAGCTTAGAATTTCGGTGTCCTTAATAGCCTTGCTGTTAGGGCCTTGAGGATATCTGATGCTGAACACCTTAATGAAGAAATCAACCACTTATCATCTGTTTTTAAGGGTTTGGGTTATAAAGAAAGAGATATCGGGAAGGCTCTAAAAAGAGCTGAGGGCGCAATCTTACCCCAGAAACGGCTTGAACCCCAAGAAAAATGAGGGAGAGTTTTTCTACCATACATTAAAGGTGTCACTGATAAAATCACCAAAGCTCTAAGAAAGAACGACATTTTTGCACAATTTTCAGCAGCAGGAACTATTAGACAAAGAATGCAATCAGTTAAAGATGCGATAAGTCCAGGAAAACTTAGAGGAGTGTACAAGATTGATTGTTCACGCGGGAGAATTTGTATCGGTGAAACCGGACGTTCACTCCAGAAGAGACTCAAGGAGCACGGAGCCGATATCAAGCATGAACGATTTCACACTTCAGCCCTTGCAGAACACTCTTCAAAAAATAAGCACCAAGTGCGTCTTGAAGATGCAAAGATCATTGCAAGAGAAGATCACTATTACAGGAGAAAAGTAAGAGAGGCCCTGGAGATCAAAAAACATCTTGAAAACCTCAATATGGATGGGGGATATGAAATTATCAACAACTGGCGTCCTCTTCTTCTTTGAAATCGCTCCTCAAGAACACATTCCTCCTGTATGATAGATAAATAATAATAATTTTTAGGTTTGTCTCCTTTTCTTAAGTAGTAGTTGTTTAACAAATAAGGAAATTTCTTTTAATAATTATTACTTTAATTAATTTTTATTTTATATAATAAAAATTAATTAATTTATAAATAATTATTAAGTAGAAAATACTTATTTGCTTCCCTTCCTTATTTATTTTACTAGATTAATTTTTATTAGATTAACTAATCATAATAATTATAGATGACTAATTAGTAATCATTAATTAGCATTAGTTTCATGTTAAACTATAACCCTCCTCATTATAACCAATAAAGGTTTTTTTCTAGAGTATTAAATAATTATTTATTTAAAAATTAATAAATAAATAAACATTAATACTCTTTAGAATTTCCTTAGTTTAATTAATTAATTAATTAATTCTTAAAATAGATAGGTGGTTTTATTTTTAACTTGTTATTTTTAATTTTAAATCAAAATCAAAATAAAAATAATAAGCTAAATTTTTTTTTCAAAAATAAAATAAATTACCCTTTAAAAGTTTGTAAAATAAATTTCCCTTAAATAAATTATTATTATCCTTAAACTTTTTATTAGCTATGAAACATCTTTGAATTAATAGGGTTAGGATTTTTTAAATTTTTTTTGAAAATAATAAACTTATTAATAAAATAAAATATATTTAATAAGTTTATTATTTTTAATATTAAAACTTTGATAATAATAAACTTTTTAATAAAATAAATCTAGTAAGGTTATTATTTATTAACATAAAAACCTTAGTATTATTATTAAAATTAAAATAATAAACTCTTTAATAAAATAAATTTAGTAAGGTTATTATTTATTAACATAAAAAACTTAGTATTATTATTAAAATTAAAATCAAAAATTAAAAATTAATAAATATTTGAATTAAATCAAAAATTATAAATTATAAAAATTGAAGTAATAGAAAAAAAAATTTGGTCGGCCCGTGCCTTTCCTCCCTTCTTCACTATTAATGGATTATGACCCTTCTTAGAATTCTTCATTCCAATGTGCTGAAGATGGATCCCCGTTGGGATTCGAAACATCGACAAGGGTTTCGTGAGACTGTGGATAATCCAGAAAACTCTCCAGTAATTCATGATATTCTTTAATGTGCCATGCATATAAATTGTATAAAATAATCTCGCAGGTATTGTAACAAAAGGGTATTTTGGCTGTAAATGTTGTCGACCTTCTCTAAAAGCTAGATGGTCCAATGACCTATGAAATCCAGTGTATGACTTCTCTAAGGTATTCCTCCCAAAAGAACACCCTTACAGAAGAGAAACATCCGCTTTCAATGGTAAATGAGAGAGAACCCAAAGGCCTCCATTAACGACACCAGCTGAATGGCTTAGAGCATATGAGAGAGAGAAGGAGAAGGAGTTCATAGAAATGTTCGATTCAAATGGGGAGCCTATGTTCAATGATCCAGAATTCGTCGACACTTATGTATAGAAATTTCCCATTAGGATGAAAAGGAAATCTATATTTTATAACCTCCCATATTGGGAGCATCTTAAGATTACCCACTTATTAGATCCCATGCATATATTTAAAAATGTTTCATCTTCTTTATGGAGGCACATACCAATGAAAAAAAGTGACACATTCTCTGTTAGGAAAGACCTTATTACTTCAAAAAATTAAAAAGAAACATTGGCTAAGACAATTAGAAAGTACAGGATTAGAGGCAGGCGCTACTCCATCTAATTCATGGTATTTCAAAGAAGGTGATGTCCCATGGATTTTTAAAAAATATGATCTTTCTTTGGCAAAGGAAGTTATAATGGGTGTGAGGGTGCCATCTTCATATGGGATTTCTTCACTATGGCACTACTTCACTGTGGATGACCATTTGTCAGGGTTGAAATCGCACGACCATTTGAATCTTCTAAGAGTACACATAATGTCAAAAGCATAATTTTATTATTTTTTATATTAATAAATTTTATCCCATGCAGGGATCATAAAAAATAACTGATTTTGTATATTATTTCATGTGTTTATAACTTTGCAGTGTCATTATCCTTTGTTCTTCCATGGGTGTGTGAAACATGAATTCCCCCAAGATCTAGGTCATGCCATATCTAAATTATATACATTTGTACGTTGGAACACGTAAAAGGAGATTCATGTAGCTAGCATTCCATGGTGGCATCAAGAGATAGTTGAGATTGTTTGTATGTTTGAGAAGGAACTGCCGAAGAGTTTCATGGACTTGTAGGTTCATCTTCCAATCCAACTAGTATATGAGGTTGAATTAGTTTGAGTGGTTTCTTGTCATTGGATGTTCTTCTTAAAGAGGTACATGAAGAAATTGAAAGGTTTTTTTCGACGAAGGCAAAAACCCGAGGGGTTTATGCTTGAGGGGTACATATCGTATGAGTCTTTCTATTATACCAATGAGTACATAAAGAAGATAGACAATATACCAGGTGTGGTGATTTGGGATGTTGAAAGGGATGAAGAAAAAAGAGAAGGGGAGATGCTCCAAACGAATGGAAAAAGGCGCTTAATAAAGAGTAAGCTACTTATAATTTTTCAAATTACTTACACAAAGTAGATATTCATGTTGAACTTTGATATAATTTATATTTTGATCTCATATGTACTATATGTCAGCTTGATTTCATCAGCGAATGCAAAAGTTGAAGCAATCAATAAATTTGTTCTTTATAAGTCCAAAGCAACACGACCGTGGGTCACATTGTACGAACAAAAGAGGATGAAATGGGATAGTATCAAGAAAGAATTTAGATGGTTGAATGGTAGAAGTGTGCCTTATCCCGATCACTTAAAAGAAAATATGCCAAAAATATGCCCCAACAATTGGGTTGCTAACCAAGCTAGAGAGAAATACAGTGCAACTAGTCGTTACCCGTATGGTGAAGAGGATGCGCTAAACGTAGGGATTAGGTGCACCAACTCGGTAATAATCTATTTAATTTATATGTACATTTGAAACTTAATAATTCACTTTTCAAATGTAAGTACATCTATATTCCATATTTTAACTATTGGGTTATTATAAGACGCATACACTATGACTTTTTAACTTTTTTTATAGGTGCATTTGTTTCCATCTATGTGGGCATATGGACACCATATTCACACAAAAAATGCGCATGATGTACATATGACACAAGACTGTGGATTGGAAGTCGAGTTCGATCAATCTAGTCGATCTAAGCCCTGTGATCAAAACCTAGTACGAGGAACGTTAGGTTATGTCGGAAAGATACAAGAAATCATTGACGTGGATTTATCTTCTTTCCAATGTGTTATTTTTAGGTGCAAGTGGTGGGACGCCTTTGATCAGAATAATGTAAAGGAAGATCGTGATAGTAGGCTGATATTTATCAACTCTAGAAAGATGTAGGATGAAGATAAGGAGCCCTATGTTCTCCCCAAACACTGCAGCCAGGTGTTTTTTTACCCAGATGTGTTGGATAGGGATTAGTGGTTCGTATTGAGACATGACCCTAGATCAAAACATATTTTTTAGAACAATAGTGTTATTATGCCAAGCGAGCTGGAAGATAATGAGGGTGATCATGAGAACGTCCAAGAGTGATATGGTACATGTGTTATTTCATCATTTATAATTTTTAAGATGGGTTTTTATAAAGAAGAGGACTTAATTACCTTATAACTAAGACTTTGTTTTTCGAAACATTATAATATGTATTTTGAATTAATTGGTATTTTGCATTGTGTTAATGTTAAAATCATTTCACTTGATAATTTGCAATTATGTTGATCTCAAAAACAATGGCATGCTGTATAAAGTTTTTTTTTTTTGGTATGTAACATCATAATAAAATAATTATATTTCTAAAGTACATGAATTTATTTGTATTATTTTCTAAACTTTATTATGTTACAAAAATTCATATTATTCTAGATTTATTATTTTACAATTATTTACAACTTTACAAATTTACAAATTAAAAAAATTTAATAAACTCATTTCACATTAATAGGGTTAAAATTTTCACATTAATACAATTAAAGTTACAATTAGAATTAGAATTACTATTAGAATTATAATTATGATTATAATTACAATTTTAAAATTTCACATACAATTAAAATTACAATTACAATTACAATTTTACAATTTTACATACAATTACAATTTTACAATTACAACCATTTCACTTTAATACAATAATTTTACAAATATTTTACATACAATTACAATTACAATTACAATTTTACAATTTTACAATTTCACATACAATTCCCATCACAATTTTAGAATTTTACATAAGATTACAATTACAATTTTAAAATTTTACATAAAATTTACAATTAAAAATACCATTGCCATTATAATTTTACACATCTCCAATTACAATTACAATTATAATTATAATTAAAATTACAATTACAATATTTACAATTATAATTTTAGAATTTTACATACAATTACAATTTTGCACTAATACAATTAAAATTTTACAAAAAATTTACATACAATTAGAATTAGAATTACAATTACAATTTTACAATTTTACAATTTCACCTACAATTACAATTACAATTAAAATTACAATTACAATTTTAAAATTTTACATACAATTACAATTACAATTTTATAATTTTACATAAAATTTACAATTACAATTACAATTTTACAATTTTACATATATACTATTACAATTACAATTTTAGAATTTTACATACAATTACAATTACAATTACAATCATTTCACATTAATACATTTAAAATTTTACAAATATTTTACATAAATTTACAATTTTACAATTTCACTTACAATTAAAATTTTATAATTTTACATACAATTAAAATTACAATTACAATCATTTCACAATAAATTAAATATTACAACTACAATTAAAACATTACAAATATTTTACATACAATTACAATTGAAATTACAATTACAAATACAATTACCATTACAAATACAATTACAATTCTACAATTTTACATACAATTAAAATTACAATTACAATTACAATCACGACATAATATTTAATAAACATCACGATCATGATAAATATCGTACAAACATCTTATTCGACTAAAAAACACATTCAAATTCGCTAACATCATCTAATCATTTTGATCATGATCATATACAAATCACAAGCATTGTATAACATCATCACAATACAAACATCAAATATACATCTCATGTACACAACTATCTACAAGATGCACATTAAATGAACATATCTACATGACCTAACAATATACAAATCATGATGATCACCAACATGTAAATTAAGTACAACTGCAACATGAACATAAAATACATGGACCATATATATATATATATATATATATATATATATATATATATATATATATATATATATATAATGTCAAAAATATACAACTAAAATATAAATGTCAAATATGAGCTATTGGTACATCATGATTAATAGTAGCACTAGTCGAGGCCTACTCAATCAATGGTGTAGCCTCGACAAGCTCAGATAGATGTCAATCATCATGTGCCTGCTGATCTCGTACTGGTCCCTCATGCTGATCAGGATCAACTTCCTGCTCACGATGAGTCGACATGGATGCTACAGGCTGCTGATCATGATGACTCGACGTGGATGGTCAAGCCTGCTCTTGATCATGAATGCTAGATGTTGCAGGCTAAGAAGGCTGACTCGACGTAGATGGTCCAGCTTGCTCATGATCATGACTACTGGTCGATGCTGTAGGCTGCTCATCTGTGACACGAGGTGAATGATGATCACTCCCCTGATCATGATCATCAGGTGATGTGTCGATGCTCGATTTTCGACGTACTGCGTCTCAACACGCCTACGTCGAAGGGTCCTCCTCATCCGCGCCACTAAGCTAGTAGCTCCTATGCCATGCTGCATCAAGGTCAACATGTCACGTGGCATGCCTCTCCACATCTCTATCAGCCTAGCATAAGCATGTATCTCTCCCATAGTAGCCGACCTGACACCCTCCTCCACAAGCAGTCCATAGAGTTGGTCGCCCAACTCCATCCTAAATCTAGTGCCAGGCCTACGCCTCACACTAGCTGTTACCTGTGAAACATGAGGACCAGGTCTGTCTGCACCAGCCTAATCCTTGACATCCACCATATCCTGATCGTCATCAGGATCTATATGTAGATCATTTGGTGGCGGTGGCATCTCATCGGCATCAAATGACCCAATGTCTGCAAAATTTATATAAGTACACAACAATAATTTGACAACTTCATTAGACAGTTTAATAAAAACAAGTTAGATAACATGTTAGAATAAATTTAAAGAAAACACTAATATTACCTTTGTCATCCGGCGGCTCATCATCTGTGAAGAGGATTTTGGCACACCCTTGCCAATCCAAACCAATATATGGATAGGGGACTAGAACGAAGGGATGCTCATCAACACTAGCTAGCAACTCTAGTGCTTCATGTGATTTCCTCGTGGAAAACTCTGACTCGCCCCTCTTGGGCATAATCTATCCCCACATCTGCATCCGTACATGCAACATCGGCCTACGAGGTTGTGGAACAAAAGTAGGCCTTGTCTTTGGAAAAATCTAAAAAAATAAAAAAAAAGGGAATTTCACCCTCCCTTATGCCTAAGCACGACATCTATCCAAAGTTGTAGAGAACTACCGCAAAAAAATGGCATACCACCTCACAAGTCGTGGCGCCTGTAATAAAGAATCAACATAAAATATAAGCAGGAAACTAATGTGTTTCCCGTCACTGGTATGGTGTGCAATGGTTGAAATCAGTAGTGAGAGGCGCTGCACCTCCTCTCCTCCAAATGAAGAAATATGTAACTGCCCCCGGAGACCTAAAAATTTGTAGGTATATCCGCACTAATGTATCTCTAGGAGTACACCAACTGACTCCTTGCTGCATAGCCAACTAGGACCTATGGGAACGAGGGAAAATCATCCCCTCTTCTCGATAGGCCAGTAATGAAATATATTTCCTCCTCAGTGGGAAAATACCACTAGTTAGGACCAACCCAGAAAGCCTGTCGGTGGGCATTCCACCTGTGGATAAGCTGTCACAATAATGCACCATGGCCCGTCATGGATGTAGCCTCCTCATAGAACTTGAGGAGGCATATTTCCCTTAGGAGTCCTTGCGTGGCTGGTGTAATAGGGCGAGGGTACATATATCTCTCCCTCTCTCATGCCTCCCACAGGTGAACCACATTATATTGGTCCGCCTATTGTTGCTGTTGTTCCCTCTCTTCTCTCCTTTGACGTCGCTGAATGATTCACATATTAAATTTTTTTTTTTAGTAAATGAGACTTGTATTTAGGAATATATATATATATATATATAATTTGAAAAAAACAATAGTCAGTGCACAAAAAAATAGGCATGCACCATTCACAGTGCGTCTGTTTTTATCGCGCACCAGATGTGGTGCACCCTGAAATTTTCAGTGCACTACAAATCATGACCTGTCCTATCTCAAGTGGTGCATTGACTAAACACACCACAAAACTTAGCTAGTGGTCAATAGTGTGGTCGTTTAACCGATCGTACCGTTGAATATGAACAAATTTGGGAGGGCAGTGCGCTGATGAAACTACTCGCCCGGGGGAAGATATTTTCGTCTGTGCACCATCCTCCTGGCATTGTTACATGGTCAACGGTGCAGTGGTATAACCTACTACACCGTTGAATATGTACCAATATCAGGAGGGCGGTGCACTGACCAAACTATACATCCTGGGGTGTATAGTTTTGGCAGCACACCGCCTTCCCGACAACACTACATAGTCAATGGTGTGGCCATTTACATGACCGCACCGTTGACCATGTAAAAGTGTGGGAATGTGGTGCGCTAATAGAAATATCTTCCCCGAGGCACATATTTCAGTCAATGCACTGCATTCCCACACTTTGACATTGTCAACGGTGCGACCGAGTAACCGACCACACCATGATTTTTTTAATTTTAAGAAAGCATGATGTGCCATGTCGGTACTTCCCTAGAACTGGTGCGGATACTGTTAGCACTAGTCATGGTGCGGCCTATAAATTTACAAGTTGCAACAAGCAGAAATATATAAATATGTTTTTTAAATTAGGTGAATTCTAGGTTAATTTAAAAAACTAATCTGCTAAAAGGTTTAATTATAGAAAAACAAGTAAAATACATGTACATTTGGGCATCGAGGAGGCATATTGGCTGTGGAATTTGCTAAAGTAAATTTTCCCACCATTTTGAAAAATTAGAAATGGATATGGTGGGCAATGGACAATAGTCGTGAATGCAATGGAAGCACTGATGGCAGGGTGCCTCATGCAAGGTAAATTGCCATTGGTCCCTGAGAGCTCTGGAGCACTGAAAAGTGAAAAATGCGGATTTTTGTAGTAACTTTTTTTATTTATCCCTGCTCTGGTGCATGGGGTTTTGAGGCACACTAGATGGTTTCTTCCAACTGCACTGGGTTGTTTCAGTTTTGGCATGGGTTAATAGGATGCACCAGTGCTGAATCTGTGTAAAGAATCAGTGCGCTACAGTAATTAGACACACCGGGCAGGTTTTTACCAAGCGCACGGTGTCCTGGTGTGCAAATTTTTAGTATACAATGGTGCTTTCTCTATTTGAATGCACTGTTGCGGTTTATGATGAGAAACACACTTGACAAAAAACATCCACCCACCAACCTCCGCTAGTAACCTTCGCTACAAACATATGTGAGGGCTATTTTTATAAGGGGTTCCTCAAAAACATCCGCTAGAGGGTCTTTTCCTTGTAGTGTAGGTAAGGTGCCAAAATCAAGTCAAATCCTATCACTACCATTAAAATCAATTCATAGCCAAAAATAGCTGAAAATAAGAATTTCTCATTTTTGGGATCTAGCTTCTGACATCTACAATTTCCTAGTTAGCTTTGACACTCTCAATCAGCTAGTGATCAAGTGATCAGTGGAAAAACTGAAAAATTAAAGTGTTCAGAATATATTGGAAATTGAACGATAGTGAAGAGCTCGTCGCCAGAAATCCGGTGCAATTCATTTCGTCGAAAAAAAAGTCTGGATGAAGGAGATAGAGCCTGTTGTTCATTTTCCTAAACAAGTAAAAAATTTCAGAACAATGACAGGTTGATGACATAGCAGCCCATTCAACATGCAGGGAATATTCTTCAGTTTTTTCCCAGTGGCACTGTGAAAAGGGTCAAAACAGGATTCACCGAATTGGTTTGAAGGTGAAATTTTTTTAAGTATTTGGTCCTAAGGTTGAATTCGAATATATATATATATATATATATATATATGGGGGACAACCCAACTAGCGGCTGACACATGGTGCAGCAAGGGGTAGCCACGTTCTCCCTCTGGTGGACCCTCTCCAACTCCAAGGTTCTAATTTCATTTATTATATGGTGGCATATATCAAATTCCGCATTACATATGGCATGGTTGTTAATACATATGGTAAGTCTGAACATTATGTCGCGCATTCATATATTATATCCAAAGTTTATTATTGTCGCAGAAGTTTTATTAATTCAAGCTTCAAAGATTTCAAACCTTATGGTTGGTGGACTAAACATATATATTGGGCACACATATATATAGTCCAAAGTTTTGGTTATATACATATACGGTAGAAAAAACATATGATGGGTGGAAGGGCAGAGGTCGGGGCTCGATCCAGCAACCTCCCCCACAACACTCTCCACTACTACCAACACGCCACTATCGAAGGACTTAACATTGATAGCCTGCCATGTATATTTATTTTTATACAAAAAATCCGACGGGGATTTGGAGGGGGCTAGCCCCATGGGCCAACCCCCTCCCCATGCGACCAAACCACAAAACTAGAGGTGAAGAAAATTTGAAATGTGTGGATTATGTATTAAGAGTAGATTTAAACCATGATTAAGCACTAATACATATTTCTAATCAGGTTGAATTAAATTTGCGCTTATGCGCATTAAACCATGCTTATCACCTTTTAATCCGAGTTTAATTAATATAACTCAAAGATTCAACTTGCAGCTTTTTCGGCAGTTCCACCAGTTTCGGCGTATTTCCAACTTTGGTAGTCTTCATTGGAGTCTTCTCCAGTTTTGCAGGAGGGTTCTAGGGAAAAATTAAATTGACCATATCTTGAGAAATTTCAACCAATTTTGGCTTAGGAAGATTCATTCCTAGCAGATTGGCATGCTCTGAATCCATTGGTACAGGTTGCAGAGGTAGAGGATCAATTTTAAAGGTGTTTTTATCACTTTGAAGAAAAAGGAGGCCTAAGGCCACCACGAGGGAAGGCCATCCCTAGATCATCTGAAGGCCAAATTGAGAGAAATAATAGTCATTTATAATAGATTTTATCATTATGGACTCATTGATGTATGTTTCAAGCGCTGTAAGTGAATGTAAATAACAATGTTTTCACTTTTGAGCTAAGACAGAGGCCTAAAAATGGAAGCTGGACCAAGGAGATGTAGCCTAGGAGGGGTGAACTCCTTCATCAAAACTCTATGTTGATGGATCAATTGTGATGGTTTGCTCTGTAATTTATTTATTTTTTTCATCATTTTATTTTCATACTTTATGTCCTTGAATTCACTCACAAAAATCAGTTATTTTACCTGTTTGACACACATAAGAAACAAGAAAACCTATCTACATCAAGCATAAGATCAAAAAATAAGTTTTAAATATGAATGTGAAATTAGCACAAAAAAACTAACATTCATACTCAGATCAAGGTTTGTATTAGAGCTTGGTTGAAAGGCAACGCTATTTTCTTGAATGTTTCTTGATTTTTGTGCAAGTTTAATGGATGAAAATTTGTGATGTTGACAAGGTTAAAGTTGCAGAGAGGTGAAGGGAAATTGTTTGTTTCAAGTCCCGAGATTAGGAATAGTAGAAGGAGAGCCACAAGGGCACCATATCCACCCAAATTTTAACTCACATATGCATTTGAAGCACCTCCATTTTTGTCTCAAGAAGCTGAGATTGAAGAGGTACAATTTCCACAAGAAGCTGAGTTGATTGAAGACGTACAAGCACTAGAAGTTGAAATTGATTCCATAGCCATCATGTCAGGTGTTGGGGAAAGAGAAGGTCATTCAGAAGAGGATGATCTCAAGAGAGACTTCAATGACATGAAGAGGATGGTTAAAATTATGTTTGATGCATTTACTACTGGGATTCCAGGAGAAGGTTCTAAGCCTCCACATGGAGAAGTAACTTCAGATGATAAGAAGGATGAAAAGAAGAGTTCAAAGGGTAGTGGAGGAAATCTACCTCCATATCCACCATCTTCATCATCCCCATCATCACCATCAACATCATCTTCCACTTCCACCACAAAAACCACTCACACTCACTCAAAGGCCAAAAAAGGAAAAACACCCTTACTCAAACTTGATGTCAAATTTGAGCTTCCAATGTATAATGGCAAGGTAAATGCAGAAATATTGGACAATTGGATACGTAAAAGATGTGTACTGTAGGATTTATAACCTTCATTAAGATGACATAAAGATTCAATTGGCTTTTTTGAGGTTGGAAGGATGTGCACTTGTATGGTGGGAAGCAAGGACTCAAGAAGAGATTAAAATCTACTATAAGATCTCTATGTCTTGGTAAAGCTTTATTGCTACCATTAAAAGGAAATTCTATTAGCTTACATGTAACAGGAAATTATGGATTGGAAAAATTTTAGAAAGTTGAAAGCGAAAAGTGTGCAAGATTATACTCATGAATTTAGGAGAAGAGCTCTAATTTTGGGTGTTTATTTCTATTCTCAAGACACTCTTTTAAAGTATGTTGGGGGTTCACATAGCTACCTTAGGCACACTATTCTCATGTTTAATCCCACAAACATATTTGAGGTTTGTGTTCAAGCCACACATTTAGAATCGAGAGGGAAACATAACATAGATGAGAAAATTGATAATGAGGGTAAAGGAAAGGGAAAGTTTTATGGAAGAGGAAAAATAAATAGCTCTTTCATGCAAAAAAATTTCAAAGGCTAGCCATGATGAAGACCATTGTTGGCAACTTCATCCAGAATTGAAGCCAAACAAATTGAAAGTAAAATAAAAGGGGAAAATTGTTGCTATAGTTAAACATGACTTAGGGTCAGATTCAAGAGATGAGACAAAGAATACCACCATGGGTTTGAAAGGTAAGAACATAGCAAGCACTAGTTCTTAAAATTGTTCCAATGTCACTCAAGATGAAGATACAAGAATAAAACTTTTCCATATTAGAGTTGTCTCTAAGCATAATAAAATTGATACACTTTTTGATAGTGGGTCACAAGCTAATCTGATTTCCGAAGACATGGTTAAGCAACTAAACCTTGAAGCTATTAGACATCCAAGACCTTATCCTTTAGGGTGGATATGAAAAAGTGCAAACTTGTAGGATACAAGGAAGTGCATACTAATATTCTCCATCAAGTCAAGCTTTCTTGATAAAGTTGAACTTGATGTGGTGCCACTTGAGATATCATGTATCGTTTTGGGAAGTACTTATCTATATGCTAGGAAAGAATTATTTTATAGCCATGAGAATAAGTATCACTTGTTTAATGATGATATTGAGCACATAGTTAGAGCGCATAAGAATAAGAAAATTTTGTCTCTTATACATGCAAGAGAAATGAAGAGGATATTGAATGCAAGTCAAAATTTGACATTGTTAATGATAAAACATAGAGATATTTTGAATCAAACCTTTCAAAAAGATGCATAAAATGAACAAGTGGATTTCATTAAGGTTTCTTATGCTTGTAATGAGATGTTTTAGGACTCTAACAGGTTTCCTTTGAAAGGAGGTAAAAAATATGTGACATATTTGCAACAGTCAACATCAATGTTAAGAAGTGTTGGAGACAAGATGCTAGTGGAAGAGAGTGCAAAGGTCAAAGAGAAGGTGACAAAGCATCTTTACAAAGAAGGCATGGGTTCCACAAATTATTGTTTTTGGTTTCCAAAGGGTACATGGAAATGGGGAAATTATTTGGTCAAGGGTTGACGCAAGTACAAAGAAATATCAGTTAAGAACCGCCATGGCGACAATGTGAAAGGGGAGACAGTTTTTAAGTTTCTTTTAATTAATGACCAAGGTAGGAACAATATGGTTTCTGAAATAATAGCTTCCTGCTATGGAAAATCATGGGAATTTCAGCATGAAGATGTTAATGACAACAAAGGAAGGTCACAAGAGTCAAGGAAAAAGTTAAGTTTTTGTGAAAAGATCTAATTGATGAAAATGGGAAATTTTCAGTGGATAGAGACTGGAAGGGTGAGGGAACAGTACCCTCATCCACATGATCAATAATAAAATAGATTTTGGCGTCCAAAAGGCTTCTAGAGGGGAGGAATGATCAGGTGTCTAGTATAATAGCTCAAAAATGAAATTGCTCAGAATTTATTGCAAATTGAATGGAAACGAAGAGCTTGTCGCGAGGAACCAATGCAATTCATTTCGTCGAAAATAGAGTCCATATGAAGGAGATAGAGAATGTTCATCGTTTTCCTAAACAACTAGAAAAATTGCAGAACAATGACAAGTTAATGACATGGCAGCCCTGTCAACATGCATGTAATATTCTTCTATTTTTTCCCAGTGACATTGCGACAAGTGTCACAACAGGATTTGCCGAATTGGTTTGAAGGTGAATTTTTTTTAGGGATTTGCTCCTAATGTTGAATTCAAATTTTTTATATATATGAGGGACAACCCAATCAGAGTTTGACAGATGGTGCAACTAGGGGCTGCCACGTGACCCATCTAGTGGACCCTCTCCAACTCCAAGGTTCAAATTTCATTTATTATATGGTGGCATATATCAAATTTTGCATTACATATGGCATGGTGGTTAATACATATGGTAATTCCAAACATTATGTGGTGCATTCATATATTATATTCAAAGTTTATTATTGGTGCGCAAGTTTTATTAATTCAAGATTCAAAGGTTTCAAACCTTATGGTTGGTGGATTAAACATATATATTGGGCGCGCATATATATAGTGCAAATTTTGGGTCAAGAGTCAACACAATTACAAAGCAAGATCAATTAAGAATCACCATGGTGACAGTGTTCAAGGTGAGACAGTTTTTAATTTTCCTTTGATTAATGACCAACGTAGGAACAATACGATTTCTGCAAGAATAGCTTGTTGCTCTAGAAATTCATGGGAATTGCAACATGATGGTGCCAATGACAACAAGAGAAGGTCACAAGAGTCAAGGAAAAAGTAAAGTATTTGTGAAAATCTCCAATTGATGAAAATGGGAAAATTCCAGTGGATAGAGACTGGAAGGGTGAGGGAACAGTAGCCTTATCAACATGATTATTAATCAAAGATATTTTGGGGTCCAAAGGCTTCTAGTGGGGAGGAATGATTAGTTGCTCAATGTAAAATCTCAAAAATGAAAGTGCTCAGAATTGATTGGAAATTGAACGACGTCTAATATCTCGTCGTTAGAAATCCGACACAATTTTTAATGTCAAAAATAGAGTATGGATGAAGGATATAGAGCATGTTGTTCATTTTCCTAAACAACTAAAAAAATTGCAGAACAGTGACAGGTTGATGACATGGCATCCCAGTCAGCATGCAGGGAATATTCTTCAATGTTTTCCCAGTGGCACTGTGACAAGTGTCAGAATAGGATTTTCCAAATTGGTTTGAAGGTGAATTTTTTTTAAGGATTTTCTCTTAAGTTTGAATTCAAAATTTTTATATATATGATGGACAAGCCAACCAGAGGCTAACAGTGGTGCAACTAGGGGCCACTACGTGCCCCCTTTGGTGGATCTTGTCCAACTTCAAGGTTCTAATTTCATTTATTATATGGTGGCATATATCAAAGTCTGCATTACATATGGTGTGGTGGTTAATACATATGGTAAGTCCGGACATTATGTGGCACATGAATATATTATATCCAAAGTTTATTATTGGCGTGCAAGCTTTATTAATTCAAGGTTCAAAGGTTTCAAACCTTATTATTGGTGGATTAAATATATATATTGGGCGCACATATATATAGTGAAAAGTTTGGATTATATACATATATAGTGGAAAAAACATATGATGGGTAGAAGGGCGGAGGTCGGGGCTCAACCCCGTGACCTCCCCCACACCACTCTCCACTACTACCAACACGCCACTGCTGAAGGACGTAACATTGATAGCCCACCACATATATTCATTGTTATATGAAAACTCCAATGGCAATTTCGAGGGGGCCAGCCCCCTCCCCATTCGACCAAACTACAAAACCATAGGCACAAAAAATTTTAAATGTGCAGATTATATATTAAGAGCAGGTTTAAACCATGATTAAGTGATAATACATATTACTAATCATGTTTAATTAAATCCATGCGCATTAAACCATGTTTATCACCATTTGATCTAGTTTTCATTAATTTAACTCAAAGATAAAACTAGAGGGTTTTTTGGCGGTTCCCCCAGTTTCAACAGACTGCCAATTTTGATGGTCTTAACTGGAGTCTTCTCCAGTTTTGGAGGATTCAAGGGAAAAATTAAATTGACCATATCTTGAGCAATTTTCGACCATTTTTTTCTTAGGCAGAATAATTCCTATCAAATTGGCATGCTCTAAATCCATTGGTAGAGGTTGCATAGGGAGAGGAGAAATTATAAAGGTGGTTTTCTCACTTTGAAGAAAAATGAAGCCTAGGGCCACTGAGAGGGAAGGAAATTCCTAGATCAGCTGAAGGCCAAATTGAGAGAATGAATAGTCATTTCTGATATATTTTGACATTTTGGACTCATTGGAGTATGTTTAAGGAGCTATAGGTGAATGAAAACATAAATTTCTGCACTTTTGATCTAATATAGAGGCTCAATCCATGGAAGCTAGACCAAGGAAATGTAGCCCAGGAGGGGTGAACTCCTTCATCAAAACTCTGTGTTGATGGATCAATTGTGATGCTTTGCTGTGTATTTTGTTGCTTCTATTTAGAATTTGATTTTCATACTTTATGCCCTTGAATTCACTCATAAAAATCAGTTATTTTACCTATTTGACACACATAAGAAACAAGGAAACTTGTGTACATCAAGCATAAGATCAAAAAAGAAATTTTAAATCTGAATTTGAAATTAACACAAAAAAACTAACATTCATACTCAGATCATCTAGCTTCTTATACTAATGAGAAACTAGTTTCTTACACCGACATATAGCTAGCTTCAACAAAAATAATCAACTAGCTTCAACATTGATAGTGAGCTAGCTTTTGATATCAATATGCAACTAGATTTTACGCTAATAAGAAACTATGAACATGAAAAAAAATTAGTAAGTTATAAAATTATGTGGAAACAAAATGATTCCAACATATACATATTATATTTTGTCACATTCATGTAATCCAATGTTCTAGCAAAAAAAATGGAATTTCATAGCTTCAACAACCTTTATGAAAGAATCTATTACATTTTATTTAGTCTCACACTTTACCAGCTACACCAAACCAAGATCAATCACGTCTCTGAGAAAAGGAAACTAAACTATATTACGTTTAGTCCTTGATTGATATGTCAATGATCTACTAAATGTAATGGCACTTTTACTGTAGCAAAAAATCTCCACATAATATTCTTTATAACTTCCATGGTAACCCCTGTAGTAGCAACGTCTTCATCCTTTGCACTTGACAAAAAATAGTAAACTACTTCTTAGCCATCTAGTTGATGGCTCCACCTAAAAAAGTAAAATACCCCTATATACTTTCCATTATCTACATCGCTAGCCTAATCAAGATCTATAAAATATCATAAATATAATTATTCATTTTCATTTTTTTTTCTGACATAAAACATAGTCCTTGATCTCCTTCAAATACTGAAAAAATGATTTTCATAGTGACTCAATTCTCCTTCCTTGGACTAAACATAAATAGAATAACAAATCCCATTAAATGTGTAATTTCAGGCCTACATAAGAAACCCTACAACTTCAACATATGGCATATTGGTCATTTATTCCCTTTCTATTTCAGTATTAAAACATATCTTTGAGGATACATAGACAATTGAAGAGCCATATTTTCCAAAGATAGATACATATGTACCACTAGCAGAGGCAGGTGTATCTATAGGTTGAATTTTGATGCCTGCGGTTGAGGTGAAGGTAAAGAAGGTAGGGTGACTGGTATGGAAAAGAGAATTCATGTCCATCATAGTGTTTACTAGGGGTGAGTTGTAAAGTATGTTGATATTAGTCTCTTTGGATTGGCTATGGGACATGCTAATGGAGAGGGATATACCTACAATTGATAGTTTGAGAGGTGATGATGAGGTTGGTAAATAGGAGGACAAGCTAGTAAAGGATACAATTGAGAGCACAAGGGAGGTCACAGAGACACTACCTATTTTTCCACTGATCTTGAATAAACCAAGTATAGAGGTAACACAATCTTAGATAATGGCTAGATATAGAGAGTATATGGAGCTTAGGGAGAAAATTTATTAGGATCACATTATGACAGATGAGACAAAAGACATGTAGGAGAGGGACATCCAAGTACAAACTATCCATACATCTCATATGTAGCTAGTATAGGTAATGTCATATTCGAATCTTAGTAAACACACATTTGTGTTCCCGCTGGGAAAGATGACACCTACAATAGAGGATGTAGAGTAGATCATGGGTATGCCTATAAATGGTTCCATCATAAAGGTTGAGGTGTTTGACCGAGAAGAATAGCTTTCATGTGAATTGGAGGTAATATATTGGCTCTCTCCACCCACAAAAAATGATAGATCTTCTCATTTTATAGCTTTCCTTGAAACACTATGGTGACTAGGTCAAGACTTGAACACGCCTCCAGTGGAACACCATCTATATGAAATTTGTGAAGTCTGAGCTTATCTAAGATAAATTCCAAGACTATTTTGTGATGAATTTCAAGCCCATTCTAAGGGTGAAGTTCAAGCCTTGTCCATGATAATATCCGAACACATTCAAAGTTGAAATTAGAGTTTATTCTGTGGTGAAGATTGAAATTTTTCAGACAATAAATAAGGCCTAAATTTGGCCCTATTACAAATCTAAGTCAAGAATTTGATAGAGTTCATTATGGATATTTGAAAGCCAATTTGTGGATATATTGTGGGGGGTTGAATTGGTACTTGTTGGACACTTTTCTATTTCACATTAGGTGAAATAATAAACTTATGTGTGTATTCCATATTATAGATTTTCATGCAACATCCTATTAAATGTTTCAAAATAAAAATTGACACCCATAAAATGTAGTTTTATTATCATTCTCTTAGGAAGGGTATGTTGTATCACATATAAGTATATAGATTTTAATTGGAATGTGGCCATGCAAATGCAACAATATTCTACTTAGTATAGGTTCTTTTGTTCCATCTTCTACTTTGTAGAAGCTCTTTTCCCCAAGCCATATGGACTCATTAGCATTGTAGAATTTCCAAACTTTAGTGATACCATATTTTACTAGTATTCTTTACAAATTATCGATGCTAAGATTATCACTTATTGATACCTAGACCTCTTCATCTAGTATTCTATAAATGTGCTCATTTATTGACCTCACCATTATTGAAAGTGAAATTTGAAATCACTCGTTTTCGTATTTTTCATGCAAATTTCACTAGATTCCATAGAGGTGTCTGTAAAAGGATGACAAGGACCAAACAAGAATTTATTCATGTTTGAAACACCAAATTATGTTCATAACATTATTTTTTGAATGAACTTTGATTCCATCTTGCGTCACATGGGTTCATATAACATCCCAATGAATGGAAAAGGTTCATTCTAGTTAAGGGAATTGTATGGACATGATCCATAATTTTTTATTGGAAATGTAATTGTCCCACTTGAGAAGAAGCCTTAACCACTCTAAGGCTTATTACAGTTAAGGGAATTGTATGGAATTGATCCACACAAAAAAAATGAAATCTAATTGGCTCATTTTGAGAAGAATCCTTGACCACTCTACCTTAGAAATGATTCTCATATAGGTGTCATTCCTACTAAGGGAATTCCTAGCTTGTTGAAACTTGAGTTTCTTCCTATCTTATTGAAATTTGCATTGCTTCGGCCAAACATTATCAGCCTTTGTGAAATGTAACTTATATATTTTTTACTTAATATTCCTCCTTATTAAATTAAACCATCTATCCAGGTTGCATGTCGGCTAATGAACAATGTAACACGTGCAGATTCTAGATTTTACATGTATCTGATTTATAAATATTATGAAGTCGATTTGAGCTAACATGGAAAACCACATGGAATTTTTTAGAATTTGAAATATGACCAAGGATGTATTGTGTATGCATGAAAATCATGACCTCATTCTGATCATTTATAAATAATTTGATCCAACATGGATGGCAATTGGCTTGAAATTTGACACAAAAATATTGTTTTGAATGCTCACTTCAAATTTAGAATATTTGTAGAAGCATTTATGTGGACTCATATTGCATCAATCTTTGCATCCAAATTTTTCTATAGTTCATATTAATTGCCCTATGTTGCTTAGTTATTTTGGTTCTCTAATAGAATGGAATTTTTTTTTGGGATTTCGATTTTGGTGAATTGTAATAATATTTTAATAAACAAGATACAAAACTTACATCTCTAATATTCTTATCTTTGAGATGCTCCACAATGGTATAGTTTATTATAAATTTAATTTAATGGCCTTGGCCATCGTCTTCATTCCATTGAATTACAGACATTGGATTACAAAGTAAGGCTTTTTCCTACTCCGTGGACCTATTATGATGCTATGAAATTGTATCATAAGAATATCCCAAAACCTCAAATTGGAGAGTGCCAGATATTGTGCATAGATGGATAAAACAATGATAGTCCAAATGGAAAATTAGACGTGCCTTTAAATAATATATTCTAGGATAAATGACTCTTAACCATAGCTCAGTGGTTAAATCTTATCTTCATTCTTCTTAATTAACTGTTGTCTTCTCTAGTTGCAAGAAAGAGCACAATGATTTAAAAAATCTATGAGATGAAAAGAGTCGCGATGAACCACAAACCTATAGTAATGGGCCATTTGGGTGCCCTAAGTTAGCCTCTGATGTGGGTGACTATAGGGGCATAAAAATGAATTTTTAGGTTAAATTAAAGTTTATGCTAGAGGCATTCTTTCAACATCCTTCATAATTTATTTATATATATCTCTATTAAGTGAGGAAGATAAATCACAGTCATTATTCCCTAGTTGAAATTATACCAATTACTAATATTACTTGGTTTCTTAATAATGAATTCATGGTTTTCTAATTACTACATGAAAAAATTTGCCAAAGTCTTAATACCTAACAATAAATTAATATCAGAAAATACCAAATTAGGTTTTGTATATATTTATTTACAATAAGAAAAATTTTAAATACTAAAATATTATCTAAGAAATAATTAAAATATTGTTATTTATCTCTTTGAAATATTTGTTCAAAAGTGAAAAGAAAATCGAGATGTGAATATAACACATATGCAAAAATATAATTTCTAATTTTTCATTTAGAAAGAAAAATGAAGGTTTAAAATGCATATATTGATGAATTTGTATTTTAAATTTTTTGGATTTCTTTATGTATAGTTTATATATATATATATATATATATATATATGGATTTGAACTTTTGAACCCATGCTTTGAATATAAGATCATTTCTAATAAGGTGATTAATATTTATTATAATTTGTAGATTTTCAAGAATCATATAAATATATATATATATATATATATATATATATATATATATATATATATATATATATATTGTATATATACATATATACAAAAATATATATATATATATATATATATATATATATATATATATATATATATATATAGTATCTAAATTCTTGAAAATCTATAACGAATTTTTTGTTGAAGTAATTTAAATCACCTTGTTATGAAGTATTATGTAAAAGCATGGGATTCAAAGTTCAAATCCCCATGAGTTAGGCCAAACAAAAAATAATAATTTGTATCTATTTATTTATTATATTTTTAGAATGTCTTATGTATATTATAAATGTTTTGAAATCAAATCATCTTTAATTTATTACTTTTATGTCATTTTTAATATAATTTTCAAATAAATATACATAAAATTAAATACTTAAAAATTGGTTTAAAATATTCTAAATTTTCAAAATGTTATATTTTGATTTAATTATAATTAAAAAATTAATATAAATAGCATATTTTAATTTTATATTCAATTAAAAAGGATTAATGAAAAAGGAAAAATATAATATAAAAGAAAGAAATTGATATGATTAAATTTCAAGTGGTTTGAATATCTATTTTAAAAAATGAAAAAAATATAACTATCCCCTATTTGTGCAAACTTTCTGAATGCAACACCAAACAATTTGTATCCGCAAAGATTGAAGGGACATAATAGGAATTTATGCCCAAAAAATCTTGCGAGGGAAATTTGCCACATTCTTGAGAGTCGACTTACCGCCACAAAACGAAGAGCCTAACAAATCATTGTCTTTATATAAGAGAACATGAATGGTAAGTAAAATAGTAGCCTCAGTATAGGAGTGAGGCACTCGTAGCCTACAAGCTAGCAGACTTAGGGTTCATTGTTAGAGTCAATTTTGCAAGTCTTAGATAATATTGTCTTAAATGGATATGATTTTTTCTTAATTTTCAACTATGTTAAATGGGTTGAGTCTTAATTGGAAATGCATTAAGTGGTCATTGTCTTAAATATAAAATTTTGTCTTAAAATATTTTTGTCTCAAATTATTTGCCTTAAATATAAAGTTTTGTCTTAAAATATTTTTTCCTTAAACTATTTTTATCTTAAAATATTTTTGTCCCAAACTACTTTTATCTTAAATATAATTTTTTTTCTCAAAATATTTTTGTCTCAAACTGTTTTGTCTTAAATATAAAATTTTGTCTTAAAATATTTTTGTCTTGAACTGTTTTTATCTTAAATTTTATATTTAAGACAATTCAATTAATATTAAATTTTAATGTAAAATTATTGAAATAAAAACTGAATTTTTAAGACAAAAGATTCCATTTGTCTTAAAAAAATGTCTTTAGAGTTCCTTTCTTGTAGTAGTGATGGCTACTCTCAAAAGATTCATACGACCTCATGTGCTGGATTTGCACTTTGAGTTGGATGGTGCTGGTTGCATTGAAAGGAGGCACTAAAAAATGGTATCATACACATTCTATGCCACCTCTAAACCTATTATCGTTGTGATATTGGTGGGAATTTGTATTTCTTTGTTTGAATTTATGTTTGCAAATGAGAAGAATCTGCTATTTTAGGTATATATGTCATAAGAAGGTCACTCTTTTTTTTTCAAAAAAGAAAAAACTATGGCTTATATTAAGTGCCATTTCAAATATCTTGATTTTAAACTGTCATATACATATCATGAGTGATCAGTGATATGGTCTAAGTGGATCTAAAATCCATACAGTCAAAAACTAATCAGTCCCTGTTCATAGAGTTCGACCTTTCAACATTAGTAAAGATCAGTACATGAAATCTACATGAAAGAACACTGCAATCGCCCATTAGTAACATTTCTAAAGATCTGTACATGAAATCTGCAGCAAAGAAATCTGCAAACGCCCAGCAGTAAGGGCAACCCTTAGTAAAGAGTCTCCGGATCATTACAGACGCCGAGCATAGAAAACAAAAAAACTACACGTCATCATCAAACAGGAAGTCGAGAACCTCCATATACAGAATTTAAACACCAACTGCTTTCAAAAAATAAGGATTAGACCCTCAATGAAACATCACAGAAAATACTCAGGAACAAAAACATGTCACTGACCTGAAAAAACAACACAGTGAGCATATATAAATCATGAAAAATTCACAGTGCCAACTGCTCCTTGCTCCTCCGCATCCACCAGTTCATACTGCATAATACCAAACACCCCCATCAGTCCTTTGTTGGATAGCCTGTCTGCCAGGGAATTCTTCTCCCAAAATATATGTTGAAAGTTGATATTAGAAAAAGAGGCCCTTAAGATTTTGATGCGCTCCAACCAAGTCACAAGATAGCCAGGTAAGAGATTGGATCTCTTGTTTAGGTGCTCTATGAGAACCTTTGAATCATCTAACACCAAGAGATTGTCTAAGTACAACTGAGAAGCGAACCATAATAAGCTCCATAATGCCAGCACTTCTGCCCTCATATTAGTCCCTTCACCACCGAACCAGTATATCTTATAGTGATAATGTGGAGAAATCAACAGCCATAATCCACAACCACAAACAGAATGTTATGAAGCCCCATCAATGAAGCCGGCTGGGTAGTGGATGTCAAAAGGCTGTAGTCGCTTTGAAAGATCCACCATAGGCCTCTGTTCGATTTTCAATTTTTCTTGAGTTTGATTATGTTGTTTGAAGTCCCCTCAGGGCTGCCCTTAATCTCTTCAAAAATCAATTTATTCCTACTACACCAGATCTACCAATGGAATATAGCCGGCAATATTCTGAGATTTTGGCTTTTTTTTGTGTCCCCAAGATATAAAGGCCACTATATTTTTGAAATATGGAATTTTAACCTTAAAATTTTTACATAAAGCCTGAATTAATTCTTAGCAAAAGAGCATTTGTAAAATAGATGTTGGTTAACTTCTCCCTCCCTCATACATAAGCAGCAAATTCCAGGCCCAATATTCCCCTTTCTCATTAAATTATCCCATGTGAGATTTATATTAGTCAACACAAGCCATGGGAACAATTTCATTTTTAGTTGAGTGGAAGTCTCCCAAATACTCATACAGGTTCTTCTCTCACCCTCTGTGAGAGAATGAAGTTGGATTTTATTATATAAATTTTTCACCACCAGAATGCCATTAATGAGCGACCTTCCCCCCCTCCCCATGACACACTATCCACAGCATGATTCCATAAGAAATCCCTCATTCTCAGATCCACGGTGTAAGCTTCACACTCCTCTAATAGCTTATCAGGTATCTGGAGCAAATTTGTCGAATACCATAAGGGTATACCTTTGACCTGCTCCTGCACAATTTGGCTTAAGAAAAATAAACCCTTTCCATTTAAATGGTTTATGAGCTATCTGCTGCATGTAAACTGATTCGAATCACACCAGAGTCCCGCTTGTCCAATTAAGATCTTATCCGCTTTTCCAAACTTCCATCGTAAGAAAGTATAAAAAACATGCCAGATAAGCTTGAAACCATTCCAAATAGTAAACGCCCCCTTGTTTTTTTGCCACCCATACTTTAATAGTTCCTCCAAACCAGTTGCTTTTATATACTTGAACACGACGATTTCGTTCCAAGTACCTTTCACTCTTATCATTTGTGTAACCATTGTTTTACAAATACTTTGCAGTGTAGTCTATTGCACACAAGTAGGAGTTCAAGGTATAAAATATTTTGGGAGATGGATATATAGTGTTTTGAAATTACTACTTTGGATGAAATGGATTATAGTCATTTATTTCATCTTTCGAATATGTTCACATTCACTTGGAAAAGTGAACTGAACTCATGGCATGATACTTATGGATGTAAATTGTCTGTTCTGCAATCTTGTTTATTGCGATCATAGCTGGTGCTAAATCTAGTTGGGAGTTCTCATAGTGAGGTTTATATACATTCCATGTGTTGCGCAACTTATAAGCAATGATAATTAGTTCTAGCCACTTATGCATTTGCGTTTAAGTTCAATTCAATTTTGAGATAGTTATTACAACAATTACATTTCCAAAATTATATAAAAAGTTCCACATAGTTCTTAGCATTCTTTTATTTTTGTAGGTAGTGATACCTATTTTGAATATGGTTTGTTTTCATTACTATATTCAAGATATCTATTTAAGTCCCTCTATTTTCTCTTCAGAAATTTCTTACAATATATTAATTTAAGCAATTGTCACTCTATTTTATCATCAGGGATTTCTTACAATATATTAGGTTAAGAAACTACGTAATAATAATTTTGGATAAGAAATTCAACAATGTACAACATTTCCCAAATTGGGCCAAATTTTTCCAAAAACTTGTCACACCTGGAATTCTTTCAAAATTTGCATCAAAATTATCTTCCATAGTTTATTTTTGCATAGTTTAAACATTAAACTTGGCAGGTTCCTTAGGTAAATAATGGGACATTTGAAAATTTTGGCTGAATATACTATAATATCATCCAGATTCTTTTGTACCCTTGATCTCCAAGCAATGTTTGTTTAATAGTTGTCACTTTGTGTACATTGATTTTAAGGAATTCTGGAAGGCAAAATAATGATTTTGGTAAAATTGTTACCTCTGTAAATTTCCTTTGGGCCAATTATGATTATAATTTAGATGGTAATTTTAGTTATGCACTATATAGGGTATGATATTGGAACAATTAGTTGCAGGTATCTGTCACCGCTACACTCTCTAGTTGTGTTACGTTAGACCATTGCATATTCATCAATGTTGGAGCATTTTTGCATGCCACCAAAGTGATCCAACGACACTAGAGTTGACAACCAAATTTGTTTCAAGTTGTGAAAAAGATAAGACACCACATTGGTTGTTTTTTTATTGCAAGGAACCACTATGATTGCAATTTCCTTTTTTTTTTTTGTTGAGCCGCATTATTTCAGTGCTCAATAAATTGGAAAAGCCAAGAGGCTTTGAAGTTCAAAGTGACATGAGGATAAGTTCAAGATATTTTTAAAGATTTCGAAATGAAAAGGAAAAATAATGTATTCACATTGAAACTCATAAAAGAATTGACAACATTCCACCCCTCATTGCAGATTCAAAGTCAATGAATGAAGCTTGTGAAACCCTTTAAAGGAATTTTGGTGTAAGGGGGAGTAATCCAGTTGAAAATGAATCATTTGGTGAACCCCACTGTGCACAACCACAAGTGGATTAAATTTTGGAGAATCTAGCAAGAAAGCTTGCTCATGAAAATTTGGTGAAAGTAAGAAAGCTTGTTCATCACAATGAAGTTTCCATTAAATAATCCAATGTTATGGTGAATCTATAAATTCAATTTTGTGATGTTAAGCTTGATGAATACTTTTTTCCTAATGATGAATGGTTGCAGATGATGAAACATAAACATCTTATTGACATGATGTTATTCAGTGAGAGAAGCCCACTTGAGGATGAAAACCAAGTGAAAGATGAATTTTTTGCAACAACGGAAGTTAGTTAAAAAATGGAAGCCACAGAGACAAAAAAAAAATGACTGAGATAGAGATAGAGGAAAATAAGGAAGCCCATAAAGAGAAAATAGAGACAGAGGCAGAGAAGGAAGCACAACAGGAGAAAGCCTCTCATAGCAGAGCTAAAGGAACAAAATCAATGTGGTTCTATAAAAAAATTCAAAATTACCATTAATTTCCAATGTGTACCTAAACAAGATGATTATGAAGAAGAGTTAAATTTTCTTGAAACATGGCTTGAAACAACATGTCTAGATGAGGTCTACCTATGTAGCAATGAAACTTGAAGAAAACTTTGATAAATTGTGTTATGAAATTATGTTGCAACAAAATATTGATGATGAAAATAACGCTATAGAAGATGACATGTAGCAATAGTCCACATACAAGTTGATTTTTGAAGAATTCCACGAAATAATTTGATAACCTTGAAAAATGGACGACCTTCATGAGAAAATGATGAAAGTGAGATTTGAAGGATACAACCAGAAGAAAAATATGAAACAATTTAGAGGCTACGAGATCTAGAAGAAGAGAAGAAGAAAATTATATGTAGTTGAAGTCATTTTTTTAAAAATTGTAAGTTTAGCTGAGACATAGACCAATAAACATATTACTTGAACTTTTATGTGGTTGTAATTAAGGGGGAGTGTTGGAGAAACTAATTCCAACCACCTGCTAGGTTTCAAAACATCCATCCAAGTATCCTAATTCAATTTCAGTTAGTCCAATTTAGTTCAATATCACTACAGTTATTTATTGTTGATGTATCCAATGTAATATTATTTAACTAATTCGTAATATGTAGTAGAGTAATCCTATGCTCCATGTTTTCATTTATTAACTATCAACATGTAGATTATTGTTGTTTACTTTATTGGAAATTAATTTCAATTGAAATAATAACCCTGATATAGGAAATAAAAATACATTGTGGATCTCTTTATGCATAATATGTTGCTACCATTTCGACAAATGTTCATCTTCTCTTTCGTTTGTTCCTTGACGTACTTGAACTTCCTCCTGTTAACAAATCCTTCGGGATTATTTTGTACCATGTTAGTTAGTTGATAGTTTTAATTATATGTTTATAAGTTATTGAGACATAATTGTTTTGTACCTACTATACATTTGTATAAATGTATGCTTTCAGTTTTATTGAATCAATTTTCCATTGTGGAGTTTATTCACAGGCTTGCCTACAGTGGTATCAGATCCACAGTGAAGTTTTAAACTCCATGTTTTTGAAGATCAATGGGTGTCTATTGGGAGTCCAAATATTTTATGCATTGCGTGGAGTGCTAGATATTATCTCAAATAGGCATATACTTGTGTGAACAGTGGACCAATGAGCAAGACTAAAAGTGTGTCAGAGCCTATAATTTTTTTAATTTAAACCATTTTCTAGTACATTTTTTTTCCTCTTTGTGCATTTTCCTCTCCTACACCTCTCCTACATCTTTTCATCATTACGATCTCCATTATTATTTTCATTCACCGGGAGAATTTAGGAAACTATATTATTGTTGTACAAACACCAATATAGTTGCAGATGAATAACCCGACACAATAACGAGAATCAAACCTCACAAAACAAAAAAAGGCTTTACCGAAACCACTAAACCCTAAAATCCCTACAACCCAGCTCCTGCTACCTAGATTTCGATGTGTGTCCAAAATATGTGACCACAAACAAGGACAACGATGGTGTATTTTGTTCAGTAATCCCACTGGGATTTTAATATGCCACTGTGAAATGCATAAAAAGTCTCCATCTACTTTGATTCCATTTTTCGAGTGAGGAACATATCACTTACATGCAAGGTTGGAATTTTGATCTTCTTTTTCAAGTTGCGATCATTTTATGAAAAATACAGAGATATTGTGATCTCTTTAACTTAGATGCTTCATTATTAATGGCGATACTACAATTTCAGAAGCTTTTATTTATTGGAAATGGCCAGAGAAACCACATTAACATTTCATATACTCGATTATTATTATTATTTTTGACAGCAACAATTAAATTCTTTAGTGTCACTCCAACTATAACCCGACGTGTACAGTATATTGGAGTTCTTAAATCCCGCACTCATAAATCATATGAATGTATATATTTTAAACCACAATGCATGCCTTCTTATTATTTCATCAACCTGCTCTTTATATAAGCGTGAAATAATTTGGACTCCACAGCACAACCTTGGAAAACCATGCACTAAATTTTTTAATATGATAAACCGAGCCACTATATTCTCGAATTAAGGCCAAGCGTATCTTAAATATATGTCAACCACCTTATAACTCCACAAGATCTCCACGACTGTACCTAGGCACTAAACCTTGGAAATAAAATTATAAAAGCCGACACATTAGCACTGTTAATATATCGTATACCGGGCCCACACATACAAATGTGAAATTTCACTGATTGCAAATGCCCATACCTTGAGTTATCTTCCGTGCTATTTTGAGTGTGATCACTGTTCGATGAGCCAGCCTCCAGATCGGACGGCTACGTCGATATCGCGCTAGTTTCAACGTCGATAGTTATTGCGCGATGAGGGAGCAGCGAGGGTGGTATTTCCTTATCGGCGTGGCAGCTTTTCACAGGATCGTGTGATGTTTGAGTGGTTTCACCTCCGTACAAAGGCGGTGCGATATGGGTGGATTTGGGTTTGCAAAACTGCTTCCGGTTTTGTACAGTGATTGTCCGGAGTTTCACCGGGGCTGACACTACTCCGTGTATTCTCTCTACTCATTAACTCAGGTTCTAACCTCGAGCGGGGTCTTCAATTAAAAATAAGGCAGTCTATAATTTTATACGCAAGGTTTTTTTTTGTAACCGGTGTCCACAGTTCTGCGGCAAACACACTACGAGTGCGCTCTTTCAAAGGCTTGAGGCATACGCACGACTCGACACCTGCAGAAAGGTCTAGTGCATCCCTTTAAGGTTCTTACAGGGGTTATGGCGACAGAACATCTCTCTGAAATTCAAGGGAAATCAAGGCTCAACACAGACAAAGGATTGTGGAGGTTTAACACAGCAAATTATTTCATCAAGATTAACACAGAACTGGAGGTTCTAATACCTTGGAATTAAACAATGCACACGCAGAGATAGCTATATCAACTATCACCACTGATGATCATAAAACATTGAATTTCATTCACACGAGAGCAAAAATGCTTAACACATACACAATATTTACTGTGGAAATCCCCCCCCCTTCCAATGTATCCGAGGGTTACATTTTATACACCATCATATGTCTCTTCGGTTCCTCTGTGAGGACCGTTTCTACTCTAACAAAAGGCCTAATTACATTCATTCAAATAACTGAACAGGACAGATGGACTGAACCTCAAAACTATTCGACTTCTACTGACTCTAACTGATCTAAATGCAATAGACAGCTAAGGTATTGACACCTTGCTGTTACAAATTCGAATGATTTTGAACCCTCCTAGCCACAACATGTGGAAAAATTTCCTACATTGTTGGCTAGTGTCTAATGCCCCTGCATCAGACTCTCGAGGGAAATTTTCCTTCATGGACTCCTGTCCATGAGTTCTTCCACTGATCTGCCTATTTTCTGCAACATTCCTTCAGTCATCCAAGTGGCATCTTACTCTGGCTGGTCCTTCCACTTGATTAAGTACTAAAAGTACTCGTCCTCTGGTTTTCTTGGACACTCTTTTGTCCAATATCTTCTTTGGTTGTAATGGTTGTGCTCGAGGTAGCTGCTTTGCCCACTCAATCTATTCCTTGTCTGTTATTCCTTCTTTTGCACCATCATCTTCATACTTGTACAAATCTGCAACATTAAAAATGGGAGATATTCCAACATCAGAAGGAAATTCAATCTCATAAGCATTAGCAGAAAACTTTCTAAGTATCTTGCATGGCGCAATATTTTTAAACTTCAGTTTGTTATACTGCTTCTTTGGGGATCTCTCCTTTCTCAAGTGTGCCAAAACCAGATCTCCTACTTCAAAATGGTTTTCTCTTTTGCTCAAGTCTGCTCTGCCTTTGTATTTGATGTTGCTGCCTTGTAGCTGCTATTTCACTTGTTCATGTATGGCTTGGATTTCTGAAGCAAATTCCTCACCATCAGCACTCCTCAACTCTGCCTTTCCTAGATTTCTTAACTCTGATATTCCTCTAGGGTGCATTCCATAAATAATATGGAATGGACTCTACCCTGTTCTTCTATTTGGTAAGTCATTATATGCATATTCTGCCTGGGGAAAAATATGATCCCACTACTTGGGATGCTCTCCTGCAAGACTTCTCAACAAATTTCCCAGACTTCTATTCACTACCTCAGTTTGTCCATCAGTCTGAGGATGATAAGCTGAGCTGAAACTCAGTTTGGTACCAAGTTTCTTCCACAGTGTCCTCCAAAAATGGCCCACAAATCTGGTGTCTCTGTCTGAAACAATACTCTTGGGAAACCCATGCAACCTAACAACTTCCTTGAAAAACAAGTTAGCAACATGGGTGGCATCACTAGTTTTATAACATGGAATAAAATGTGCCATTTTGGAAAATCTGTCCACTACAACAAAGAATACATCATTCCCTCTCTGATTCTTGGGCAATCCTAGAACAAAATCCATACTCACCATGTCCCAAGGCCTGTCTGGAATAGGAAAGGGAGTGTACAATCCTGCATTTTGGCTCCTTCCTTTGGCATATTGACAGATTTTGCAATTTTTCACCAACTTATCCACTTCTGCTCTCATCTTGGGCTAATAATAGAAGTGACTCGGCTGCTCATAAGTTTTATCAGTACCAAAGTGCCCAACAAATCCACCACTATGCTTCTCCTTGATCAAATTTTCTCTCATGGAACATTTTGGTACACACAGTTGATTTCTCCTTAATAGTAAGTCCTCCTACAAGAAATAATCCAGCCACTGGCTTCTATCTGTTAGAACAGGGTTACAACATGCTTCAAATGCTTCCTTAAAATCTAAATCTGTTTTATACAGTTCTTTGAGAAAATCAAATCCTACAACTTCAAAATTGGTTTCTTGAACAAGCGTGTGCCTCCTACTCAAAGCATCAGCTACTTTATTTTCTTGGCCACTTATATGTTTCAAAACAAAGTTAAAACCTTGGAGATACTCAACCCATTTGGCATGCTTATGATTTAACTTGGGCTGTTGTACAATGTACTGCAAAGCATGATTATCAGAGTATAATACAAATTCTTTAGACATTAAATAATGCCTCCATTTTTTCAATGCCTGAACAATTGCATAGAATTCCTTCTCATAAGAGGAATACTTCCTTTTGGTGTCATTCAGCTTCTCACTGAAGTAAGCTATAGGCCTATCATCCTGACTCAGCACAGCTCCAATGGCTTCTCCATTGGCATCACATTTCACTTGAAATGGTTTAGTAAAATCAGGCAGAATTAAAATAGGCTTTTCAGTTATCCTTTGCTTAAAAATTTTAAAGTTTCTTTCCACTTCAGCAGTCCATTTAAATGGTTGTTTGCTCAATGATGGGTGCATTAATCTTACTAAAGTTTCTTATAAATTTCCTGTAAAAACTGGCAAGTCCATGGAAACTTCTTACCTCAAAAACATTTCTGGGTGAAGGCCACTCCACAATTGCCTTAACCTTTTCTGGGTCCATCTTAAATCCTTCTGCAGAGACAATAATGCCCAAATACACCAACTCTTCCTTCATGAATGAAACATTTATTGTCTCAATGATGGGTGCATTAATCTTACTAAAGTTTCTTATACATTTCCTGTAAAAACTGGCAAGTCCATGGAAACTTCTTACCTCAAAAACATTTCTGGGTGAAGGCCACTCCACAATTGCCTTAACCTTTTCTGGGTCCATCTTCAATCCTTCTGTAGAGACAATAAAGCCCAAATACACCAACTCTTCCTTCATGAATGAGCATTTCTTTAAGTTTATTAGTAGTTTCTCTTGGTGCAACTTATTCAAGACATAATTAAGATGCCTTAGATGTTCTTCTTTAGTTTTGCTGAAAACTAATATATCATCCAGATACACTATCAAAAATTTACCAATGAATTCTTTCAACGCTTCATTCATAAGTCTCATAAAAGTGTTAGGTGCATTTGACAACCCAAAAGGCATTACCATCCATTCAGACAATCCTTCATTCATTTTAAAGGTAGTTTTCCACTCATCACCCTCCTTTATTCTAATCTAATGATATCCACTTTTTAAATCTAACTTTGAAAAATATTTAGCACCACTCAAACAATCCATTAAATCCTCAACTTTGGGCAAAGGGAATCTATACATGATTGTTATCTTATTGATTTCTCTGGAATCAGTACACATTCTCCAGCCTCCATCTTTCTTCGGGCTCAATACTATTGGTACTGCACATGGACTCAAACTTTCTCTGATCAGTCCCTTGTCCACCAATTCCTATACTTGCTTCCTGATTTCCTCATTTTCTGTGGGAGTCATTCTGTAGGCTGCCTTATTTGGCAGATTTGAACCAGGGATAAAATCTATCTGATGGCTGATCTTCCTCACAGGGGGCATCTCATTAGGTAAATCATCCACAACAATGTCACAATAACTGTCTAACATCTCTTGGATTTCTATTGGAAAATCAAAAATATTTGTAGAAGTAAGAACTACCTTAGGTTTGCAAACTAAAGCAAAGCTTACCTCTTCTTCTTCAATCTGTTGTAGATACTCCATCCCGCTCAGCAACAAGGTCTCTGGGTCAGTCACTCTACTTGATGGTTCTCCTTCTTCCATGGGTATCAATGTATGATGTACCCCATCTTTGAAGAACTTGTAAGTGTTCTTCTTGCCATCATGCACTGCTGCTCTATCAAACTGCCAAGGTCTACCCAGCAGTATGTGACACACATCCATGGGCATCACATCACAGGGGACTTTGTCTTTGTAGTTGCCCATTTGCAGCTCTATCTCACACTGTTCCTTTACAATCAGCTGGTGCCCTTTATGTAGCCAGGACACCGTGTAGGGATTTGGATGCTCCTTTGCCTTCAGATTCAACTTCTATATCACCTTAGTGGAAACCAGATTGTCTGTGGTGCCACTATCAATGACTAGCTGGCAGCGTTTCCCCTGGACTTTGCATATGCTCCTAAACAAAGTTTTCCTTTCTGCAGGCTCAATGACCTCTTTGGCTTGTTTTAGCAGGACCTTATTAACCACCAAGGATTCTCCTCTCTCTGGTAGAATTTCCTCTTCAATTGTTGCCTCTTCTCCAGCCTGAGCAACAATAGCATTTCTTGGACCAGCACCCATATTCTCTGGGCACTCATAATGCTTGTGTCCCACTTGATGACATCTATAGCACCTCAATTCTCTACCTCTGCCTCTGCCTCCTCTTTCTCTGTAAGAACCCCTTCTACCTCTTGCATCACCCTCTGTAGATGCATTCCGAGGTGAGCTACTGTTAGCTCCATCTCTAGGTGTAGTAGGCTTTCCTCTACCACCTTGACTTCCCTTTCCACGGAAAGTACCTCTCCCTTTGGCAGACTGCTTTCTCAGCAGTTTCTCCTCTGCTTTCAAGGCCATCTGATAGGCCTCTTCATCTGTCTTAGGAGAAAGAAGACCAATTTCATCTTGGATCTCCAGCTTGAGACCATTCACATATCTGGAAATCTTCTATGGTGTGTCCTGAAACTGCCCAGCTCTTATACTTACTCTATAGAATTCTTTTGTGTATTCCTTTACTATCAACGACCTCTGTCTCGGGTTCTGCATTTGCCTAAACAATGTTAACTGATAATCACTAGGCAAGAATTTACCTTTTAGCTTAGCCATCATTCTGGTCCATCTTTTGATAGGTTGTTTGCCAGCTCTCCTCCTCTCTGCTTGCACTCCATCCCACCAAAGTGTAGCATGTCCCTTCAGCTTTGTTACTACAAACTTGACCTTCTTATCTTCGCTCATTTCTTCATAGTCAAAGCACTTGTTAATTTCATTAATCTAGTCCACCAACTCTTCTGGATTCAGTCCTCCTGCAAAACTTGACACTTCAATCTTGGGCTTAGCTACAGACCCCAGAACAGTTCCGAGGAGCCTCATCTCAGGAGGAATCCCAACATTTTCTCCAGCTTCTTCTATTTCAGGTTCACTGATGTCTTCAGAACCTCTGGGCTATCCTAGCTCCATGGAATCCAATCTGGCTTGGACCCTCTGCAAGGTCTCCAACACTTCTGCATTGGCAATAGGTCTGCCTCTCCTTCTGCCAGCACCTCTAACAACTCGGATAGCCATGTTAATTCTCTGCAAAAACAGCTCAAAAACAGCTATGATACCACAAATGATAGCAACAAAATAGAACACGGGCCCCAAGGAGAGATGGTCTCTAATTCCTGCCCATGATTCCCTTTATTTAGCTTAATTCAACACAAGAAATATTCTTGCTTTTGTTTACAAACTTATTTTTCAATTTCAAAGAAATTGACAATTAAATTCTTTAGTGCCACTCCAACTATAACCCGACATGTACACTATATTGGATTTCTTAAATCCCGCACGCATAAATCATATGAATGTATATAGTTTAAACCACAGTGCATGCCTTCTTATTATTTCATCAACCTGCTCTTTATCTAAGCGTGAAATAATTTGGACTCCACAGCACAACCTTGGAAAACCATGCACTAAAGTTTTTAATATGACAAACCAAGCCACTATATTCTCGACTTAAGGCCAAGGGTATCTTAAATATATGTCAACCACCTTATAACTCCACAAGATCTCCACGACTGTACCTAGGCACTAAACTTTGGAAATAAAATTATAAAAGCCGACACATTAGCACTGTTAATATATCGTATATCAGGCCCACACATACAAATGCGAAATTTCATTAATTGCAAATGCTCATACCTTGAGTTATCTTCCATGCTATTTTGAGTGCGATCATCGTTCGATGAGCCAGCCTCCAAATCGAACGGCATACGTCGATATCGCACTGGTTTCACTATCGATAGTTATTGCGGATGAGGAAGCGACGAGGGTGGTATTTCCCTGTTGACGTGGCAGCTTTTCACAGGATCACATGATGTTTGAGTGGTTTCACCTCCGTAAAAAGGCGGTGCGATATGGGTGGATTCGGGTTTGCAAAAATGCTTCCGGTTTTGTACAGTGATTGACCGAAGTTTCACCGGGGCTAACACTACTCTGTGTATTTGCTCCACTCATTAACTCAGGTTCTAACCTCGAGCGGGGTCTTCAATTAAAAGTAAGGCAGTCTATACTTTTATACGCGAGGTTCTTTTTTGTAATCTGTGTCCACAGTTCTGCGGCAGACACACTACAGGTGCGCTCTTTCAAAGGCTCGAGGCATACACATGACTCGACACCTGTAGCAAGGTCTAGTGCATCCCTTCAAGGTTCTTATAGGGGTTATGGAGACATAACATCTCTAAAAAATTCAAGGGAAATCAAGGCTCAACACAAACAAAGGATTGTGGAGGTTTAACACAGTAAATTATTTCATCAAGATTAACACAGAATTGGAGGTTCTAATACCTTGGAATTAAAAAATGCACACGCAGAGACAACTATATCAACTATCATCACTGATGATCATCAAACATTGAATTTCATTCACCAGAGAGCAAAAATTCTTAACACATACACAATATTTATTGTGGAAATCCCCCCCCCCCCTTCCAATGTATCCGGGGGTTACATTTTATACACCATCATATGTCTCTTCGATTCCTCTCTGAGGACCATTTCTACTCTAACAAAAGGTCTAATTACATTCATTTGAATCACTGAACAGGACAGATGGACTGAACCTCAAAACTATTCGACTTCTACTTACTCTAACTTATCTAAATGCAAGAGACAGCTAAGGTATTGACACCTTGCTGTTACAAATTTGAATGATTTTGAACCCTCCTAGCCACAATATGTGGACAAATTTCCTACATTGCTGGCTAGTGTCTAATGCCCCTGCATCAATTTTGGTGTTATTTAAATTTGAAGTCCAAATTTGTCATTTTTTAGATGGGGATACAATTGAAGTTAAAACTTAGTAAGAAGTGGTGAGAATTATTATTTTCTGCCAATATGAATTCATTGATATCTACAGTAGGTGTTGTTCTAAGTGGAAAGGAAAATTATCAAAAATGGTTTCAGAAAATAAATAATACTTTTATTTTTTATGATTTGTGGGAAGGATTTTGTGGAGGAAAGGATGACAATGAACTAGAACAATTCGAAGATGCAAAAAAAAAATCGATTTGGATGAATAACGATAAAAATGCATATGCATTTATTTCTACAATGGTAAAAGAAGAGGAAAGTGTTGTCTTAATGGGACCTAGACCCGGGTTCAATGTGGTTGCATGAACCAACAAAACCCCCTATTATCGGCCTTTTCGGAAATGATCTGCTTGCGCAGACCAAATTATCACCCGAGGCTATATAGGGGATGCAAGAACCATGTTTCTACATACATAGGGATAGTAGATTGTGGCTTTAGGGTTTCCATTCCTTTCTACACCCAACAGAGCTTTGCTGAAACAATCTATCAACTATATCGTCGATGTTCAACACATCTATTCGACTATCTTCTAGACTGTGTGATCTTACTTATTCAAGCATAAAACAATGTAAACAATCATAAACAGAACATATCTATGCAAATATAGATAAAAAAACCCTTACTTATCACAGATAGCTTAAAGTACAAGTAAAGCCAACACATCAACTCGCAACAATGATCTATCTTAAAAAGTATTTATTTACTTCTCAAATCTTTCTCATACAATCAATTCCACCCTGCACACAACGGCAGGGGTCTACGCACTTCCCAAGGTCTCCACACACTCAGTAGCAAGATCCTTTTCTCTAACCCAAAACCATATACTCTGACTCAAAACAAAGTTACATTTAAGTTCATCTCATCAACTCTTTAACAAATCTTAATCTTCGAGATCTAGCATAGGCTCCTTATATAGTCTTTTACATTACAATACCATGGCTGAAGTTCAACATTCAAAAAATATTCCCACCCCTTTACAAAATAAGGGGATTTTACCCACCCCAAATCCCCTAAGACTCAAAACGTACTTCACGCCGCGCACTCTGTAATTTTACCTGCAGATTCTTTCTCTAACTTTCTTCTTGGAGGAGTACCGTGCCCGAGGAACGCAATATTTGAAGCTTTAAATAAGTTAAAAGATCTTTACTACTCCCATTCAAAACTGGAAATCATACAATTATTGATGAAGTTTTTAAATTTGGATTTGAAATATAATGATCCCATGAGGTTGACCTTAGAAATTAAAGCTATTTATCATGCTATTGATTCCACATGTGTTAAAGTTGATTTAAAACTTACTACATTCATTAAATACCTATATGTTGCCTATTCACACTACTTGGAAACTATTCAAGCTAGTAAACACATGAAAGAAATGACCTTTTATAAACTTGTAGTGAAATTTCTTGAGAGAGAGAAATATTTTGGGAAGAAAGAGTCACTTCTTAATTCCACTTGGATATTGGATACTAGATCCACTTGTAATATAACCCTTAGAAGATATTTTTTTGGAAACTTTCAGTTATAATATTGATGGAGTAGTTCATTTTAGTGATAAATCACAGGTAAAGATTTAGAAATTAGATCTAGTGGTTCATTTTAGTGATAAATCACAGGTAAAGATTTAGAAATTAGATCTATTCGACTAAAAATATGAGGACTTGTTGATTATATTTTATATTTTAAGGGAATATGACAAGGATCTAATGGTTTTGATGTTAATATGAACCTTACGAGCTCTAGAAAGAGTGACCTTGGTCTTTATTGGACATGGTTGCATCAATTGGTATTAGAGAATACTAACGCTCCTTGGCAATAAGAAATCAGAGTTAGATGTTGCATTTTTTATAACTTGCTGAGATTGTTGTGTAATGAAGAAGGTGTATGTTGGAGCTAATTGTAATAAAGTTTCCTATGACACATCAACGAATATGAAGCATTTTACGATTAGAGTGTTGAATGAGCGTTATCGTGTTGTAATAAAGGTTGATTTCTTTCGTGTTATATGAGAAGGCGTGGAGGAAAACATTTTCGCAAAGGAAGCGCATATGGATCTTTGTGTTGTAAGCTACAGATCGCAAATTGTGTATTGTCAAATTGCTGAAGAAGGCAAGGTATCTTGCTTTCCATTCATCACTGTTTGAAAAAGGAAGTGGGTGTTTGATATAACCCTGGTTGAAGAATGTAGTCGTCGCTATTGATGGAAGGATCAATCCTTTATGATCGGCTTGGGAATCTATGTTACAAGTTCGCTATTGATGGAAGGATCAATCCTTTATGATCGGCTAGGGAATCTATGTTACAAGTTTCCCTCACCTAGTAAAGAAGTTTGTTTTCTAATGAGACATGATTTTCTTATCTGTGGATCGAATATAAAGCATAGAATTATTGCCATTATTTGTGTATCTTCCCATGGAAAGGATGTTGAAGAGTGCGATATAGTGTGAAAATATCCATTTTACAATTTTGTGGAGTTTCTTGGGTTGTGCATTGTTGGAGACAATTGCATTGGGAATCGTTAAGCATATGGGAGGAAGCATCCGTGCAACTATATTGTAGAGAAAAACGTTGAACATGCATTCTAATCTGTTTATCATTCTCTGCAATTGTTGAAGTATGCAATCACATGGAGCTGGTGAGAAAGGCCACATTTGAGCTATGAATGGAAGATATAAAGTGCATAACAAAAGAAGGGATAAGGTCGAAGAAATTTTTGGAAAGCAAAGTGAGCTGGAAAGGGTAACAGAGAGATGGAATGCAAACATTTGTAGAGATCCTGATGAGGAAATTTTTTATTTTTTATTTTTTTTATTAAATGAATGAATCTGGAGAGTGTTGTAGAATAGGGATAATGACAACATATTGAAGGAATTAATTCCAAGGATATCGTCAACAATTAAATTGAAGAAGTGATTAAAATAAAAATACAGTCAAGTGACAAACAAAAAAGTGGTAGAAAGGAGAGTTATAGGAAAGCAGAGGCAGCAGAGAGTAGGAAGAGCCCTCATAAAAGGGAATTTGTAGCATAAATTGCATCAAGAGAACAAAGAGAGCACTCAAAATATATAAAGTAATAAGACAGTGAGCTAGATAAATTGCAACATTAAAGAGAGCATGGAGTGCTCAAAGGAGGTTCTACGTGAAATAACTAGTGGAATACCAATAGTCTAAGTTGAGGAGGATCTTGGTGAGGTGTTGACTTGTTGCATGTCACTGTGAGCATGAAGCAGCTCAAGGAATAAGAAGTACAGAAAGGGAAAATAATGGAATGTTGAGTTCAGAAGGAAGCCACAACAGAAAGAAAAAGGGGGCAAGAAAAAAAGCTACAAGACAAAAAATAAGTGAAGAATAAAGGAAGAAAGAATTGAATGAGATGAAAGTATAACTCGGTGAATTGAAGCAACAACTCCAAGAGCAGAAAAAGCAGTGGAAGCGAAAATTGTTAGCAAGATTGAATAAATGAGTTTATGTAGGAAGAAGAGTGAATTGGCCTGCCAGAGAGTTGTATGTTGAGAAGCTAATGCGGAAAGAAGAGGAAGAGGAAGAAATCAGAAGAACTGAGTACGAAGTCACAAAATCCATTTGTGAACCTGAGAAAGGACCAATCCTTTGAGAGGAAGATGATGATGGAAAGATGTAAGAAGCATCTTTTGAGACTAGAATGTCTCATCATTTTGATTCTAATTATTTTTTTAAGTGTATATTTCCAAATGGAAAAATAGATATCTTGGAAGTACCGAGAGACAAGAGAAAGCTCATAGAAGACAACAGGAAAATGAGGATGAGAAGTTGAGGACTGCCATGGAGAGAAGAATTCATGAGAGGATTCAAGGAGAGGTACTTTAGTGGTGTGAGGTGAAGTTTAGAAGCATCTTCACTTGGATTTGTTTTTTTTTCTATATTTAATTATTTTTGAAGGCTTTGTATGTCTTTTGAATACACGGAGGAGAAGAATGTACAGATGGCAGAATTCATATGGAATAGAAGAAGTTGGACAAAGGCATAAAACTCAAGAAATTGGCTCCATATAAGGTATGGAAAGCCAAAGACATGGAGACAGTGATGAAGTTCACCACATATGGGAAATTGGAAAAAGGTATTATGTGATATTGGAAGATCAAAAAAGAGATCAGATCATGTTTGAAGCTCAATGATTGACAAATTTGTTTCCATAATGTGGAAAAGAGCATAAATGTGGAGGAACAGGTCATGAACCTGAGTCTTATATATCACAAAGTTTGGTCAAAGAAGCTTGAAGATGGCACAACAAAGACCTCAAATAAGGAATAATATTATGTTTTTGAATCTAATGTATGGTGTATGGTTGCATTAAATGACCAACAGGAGAATAATGTTCTTATGCAAAGTACTGAGGAATTGAATTTTATGAAGGAGATGTCTGAAATAGAAGAGGCTTATGCAATGAATTTGTTGGAGATGAGGCTATTGTAGCAGCCGTAGAAACTAAAGAAACTAGATTTGAAGAAGGTCCCATGAATGAGGATGAAACAAACAATGTAGCTACATCGGAACCTTGGGAGGAATGGCTAGAAGAGTTTGAAGACTACAGAGGAGATGATACAATTCAATTTGACTCTGAACAAACATATTCAGAATCTAAAACTGGAGTTGGAGAAGGATGGAATTGTCTTGAAACGAAATTAAGATGGAGTTGAAATTGTCAACTATCAGAATGGACAAGAGGGAAGTGTGGAGCAGTCGAAGAACGAGAGAAACATTCAACCAAGAGGAGAAGTGGACATAGTAGTTGAATAAATTTGGGTTTTAATGAGAAAATAACCCAGGAACAGACAGAGAAAACGAAAGAGGACAATTAACAAGGAAGAACAATTGAAAAGCTAATCGGCAACTGCAACATAAGATTTGGAGACCTGGAGAATTCAAAAAATACCAACACAACCAGACACTATAGAGAAACCAACCCACCCCTCTCTCGATGTTCGGTCTCATTCACATGCCCATCAGTCCAGTTTCTTTCCTCGTAATACCAGTGAGGGATTCATGCCCGAAAAGATGCCCTATTCCAATCTCTACTATGGTATTTCATGGTTTGAGTTCCTTCAAGCAACGCAGAATATTCATAGTTGTTTGGTAAGTTCTTTGAGGCCATGTAGTCGATGGTTTTCTTTAGTCTTTTTATGTCTTCATTTTCTATTCGTTTATGTTTATATTTTAACTCTCAGTATGATCATTACCGTTACAGGAGCGTACGCTTCTCAGTTTCTTCTTCAACGGTTTACACATGTACCCCTACTCGAAAGACTTACACATGTACCCCTTTTCACCCGGTTGACTAGGGTATTTTCCAAATCCATTTCATTATTTTATTTTCTTAAGATTCTGCTTACTGTGTGCTTTTCTTTTCTCAATTTCATGTTCTCGATGTGGTTTCTTTCTCACGAATTTATATACCTGGTGGGTAGTATTTTTAAACCGTAGTCTAAAGAGCCCGCGTTTTGACCCAAAATTCGGGAACGATTTTCAGAAAATCCGGCAAAGATTTGCCCAGAAACTTGTTTATAGTTGTTAAACATTATTATTTTGAGTGCCCCAGGGGTTTTTGATAGTGCTGAATCCATTTCCACTGTAAAAAATGGATTCCAAGCACTGCAACTACCTGATTTTTGCAAATTTAGTTGACCGGATTCCGGCGGATTTCTGCCGTCCCGGCCAAAACGCGGGCTCGGTAGACACGTCCGTATTTTTAATATTTGCGAGTATTTGTCCATCAATTTTCATCATATTTACGTAGTATGGTGTTTTAATTCACTTTGGCGTTGTGTTATAGGTAATCTCTTTAGATTCAATCCTCATACATTTTGATCGGCTTGAAAGTCTTGAAAATGACTAGTGCTTTTCCGGTTTGGTTTCAGGTGTGGGCCAATTCGCACTTTCCATTTTATGAAGAGAACCATACATTTTGAAAACCCTAACATGGTTAGAGTAGTTTATTGTTGTCATCTTTATAGTTATATAACTTATAATGGATAAGGGAGAGAGACGATTATGTCCACCCTAAGTGTAAACTTGAATTTTTAAGAAGGCTACTTTGTCCAGGTGGGGACCCATGCACACACATTTTCTTAATGTAATGAATTGTGTATCTGTTATTTGAATGGCTTTGTTTTCAAAGAGGCTCAGTGTTCCCATTTATACAATTGTGTCAAGATTATTTTATGTAATCATTCTAGACACTTGTATAGCTATCTCTTTTTAATTTAATTAGACATATTACAATATATATGTGTGGGTGTATGTGAGTGTGTGTGTGCGCGTGTGTTCGGTTCCTTAAATTTATTTGAATTGCATGTTTGATATAATTGTCATTTTCTTTATCGCAATATGTCTCATTTGGTTTACTTCTTTACAAATTTTACTTGGCTTATAAATTCACCATTTATGAGTAATGCTTGTCTCTTAGAGTTTATATACACCGTGTAATAGTCTTTTCCTAAATCATGAACTAAGTCACTCGGTTCTTTAATTTCTTGTTTTATTACACTTGTAACATACAAAGTTTTAAATTACTCAGATCTGGGTAGCTTTCGGGACTGTTTCCCAGGTTTCCAAATCCCTAGATGGACCGAGAACCTAACCCAAACTTCACCCAATAGTTCATTTAGTTGTCTTTTAATATTAAGTTTCATGATCCAAATTAAACTGAGTCAGTTTGTCCCCAACTTACTTCTTTTTTATACTTAGTTCTGGGTCTAGCTCTGTAAGGAATTGGATTGTTTACCAAGTTGTTTCTCTTTCAACAATTGGGATGGGAAATTAACCCATTTCCTATCAGAGTACTCTCACAATTTAATATATCCCAAAACACTTTATTCACTCTCGTTCCACCGAGTTGAATATTCTAAGTTAGTTCATTCATTTACCAAGACTTTTACGAAGTCGATCATAGATGAAAATAATTCTATTGTTAACCTTCAAATGAAAACATTTATATTGTCTATCCATAGATCATAATTATTTCTTTTAGATAATGCCATTCCATTATAAAACAACTTCAAGACCATTTTTTAACACTTATCTCAATTTTTGCTTGTTTAGTCGAGCAACAAACCACTAGGAAGGAAATGCTCCACCCAACCATGAGATCAATCTCTAACACTATGTCTCCCCTCGAGCTTGCTACACACCTAGATTAATTTTATAAGACAATGGGAAATACATGAATGGTATTCCTAGAGGCTATATGATCAGAACCAAACTTAGCCAAAAATAAAAGTTTGAGCACCTATGCTCCAGAGAGACTCCACCAGCCAACCAACTCTAAGTCTCTTCTGCACAAGACTTTTCGACTTGTATTTTTCTTAGTCTCCTCTTTCCTCAGGTTCCCAATAGCCCCTTGGCCTTCTTTTGGAAGTTTTTTTTTCTTTCCAGTGGGGGAGCTTGGGTAGTTACCTACCTCACCATAACCGTATAAATACCACGGTGTGAGCTTTCTCTAGCATTTCTTCCCAATCATGGTCTACTCACAAACATTATGCAAATAAAGGAAATCAAAACATATATTTAGATATGCCTACTTATAGTTTTTAGCGTTCTCCACCCACAATTAAAACAAATCAATATTTATGAGGTTATGAGAGGATATTATAATTCTACCCAACCATACATTATAATCTCAATTTAAAATTCAAAACCTAAATATATTTTACCATATTATTGATAATTTTCCACATTTAAAATTGAAATATATTTTATAATAACATATACAATTTATCTCCAAGGGTTAGGTCAAGTTGTACAAAGCCACATGCTAATGGATTTGATATCGTTGCTAGTTGTTTCCCATCACCTGTTAAACTCTTTCTGATTCCCTTGGGGCAAGGCATCATAATCATGTAGACAGTTTACCAAGTTTACCATTCATGAAATGTGAGGTTGTTTTTGCTTTACTTCCAAGTAAAAAATAAAAGTAAAAATTATTACTAAAACTAATTGAAAAACTTCTAAAAAGTTAAACATATAATTTTTTTAAGTTAAAATATATATTACGCGTTAATTAATAATATTAACAATTTCATCAATTCAAAAATAAATTTGAAATTTAACACAAATTTAATGAAAGAAAAATGAAAGCTTCAAAAAAAAATTGTTAAAAACGTAAGAATTTTTAACTTTGAATAAATAACGCCAACCATTTTCAATAATTAACATTAAAATTTGAAACTTAATAAAGGTTTTACTAGATTATTGAAAACCAAGAGAAAAATAGAAAATTTAAAACAATGTTGAACATGTAACTTATTTTAGCTTCTAATATTTATGAAATATTAGTGTTTTAAAAGTCAAAAGATTTGAGATCAAATGATTTTGTGAATAATTTGAAAAGTTATATTTTCAAATCAAACTATATATGTGTTTTGGAGACATTTGCATGAAGATATACTTATTAATGATGTTTTTCTAATATATTTGAAAATGTTTTATTTCCAATGAAGTATACTTGCAATGTAAAGTTGAAAATTCTCCTTATGAAATGGTTGAACAAAATTGTGTAACATTATTTAATTGGTCAATACTTTCATTATACTTTTTCACTATTTTTTCCCTTTCTTGAGGAACTGCTACAATGAGTGGTCTTGTTAGCCAACCTCTTGACCTTTACGTGCTTCTAGAAATTCCATCATGACTAGAACAAGTCACTACTCCTTATACCACTCGTTCCTCGAGGAGGAGTCCTCTTTCAACTCTTTTCGAACTCCCAAAATATGAAAATGTTTTCGAGCACTTGTCTTTTCAAGCTCATTAAAATAAATGAAGAGTCGTCTACTTAGTATAAGTTTAACCCTTTTACAAACTGAGATAGACTAATTACGAAAAAGGAATACCTTGGTCAAAGATGACTAGGAGATTCTCTTGGATATGGTTTTCTACCTTTTCGAATTCAAGAGACTATTTACGAAAATGGATATCTGGGTTTTTCTTTTCCACTTATTTTTCAAACTCCCTAAACATGAAAAAGATGTCGAGCTACCCCTCCTCCAGACTCATAGAACTTAAACAACAAAGGACTTGCCATGATGATGAGACCGAGTTACTCCTTCGTAGGGCTCATTAAACATACTAGGATGGATTCATCTTAAGGGTGAACTTATATGCTAATCATATGGTATCCTCTTCAAGCTCACGTTAAAAAATAAAGAGGTACTTGATAAAAATAGTGGGGGGAAATGGAAGGAAACATGTATCGTGTATTTTGTGTCAAAGGATGTTTTTCACTCTTGAACATGACACTCATTTGTATCTCATGCTGGTTTTAGTAAATCCTCACTTTTTCACTTGTCTTTCTGGGTTTGGGGAATCCATTTTCCTCTCATTTGATTATATGTTTTCACCATGGTCTCTCATCCTATTGTGAGTCAAATGCTGCCAAATTCTGGAATCATGTCACCAATATGTTCAAGAGAGTTCCCACCTGCAAATTAAAACCAATTATACCCTATTTGAAATTTTCTGTATCAATCCTTAATCACTCGTGCCAGAATTTCAAAATCCTATGTTTTGTGTCGATGATGTTGGAAACATTATGGCCATCCTTCGATGGATCAGTTCTTGTCGACTCCAACTCATTATCCAGGAAGATGATCTAAAAACCCCCTTTCAGTACCTTGGAGCTTGCATGCCTCAATAGAAGGTTATTCGCATTTGATGATAGGTTCACATCATTAGCCTTTGATCGAATGATTCTATGAGTGTTCGCATTCACCTCCATTATTCACACTCATAGATTGTGTTATAGTACCTTGAGAGCCATCCTTATCCTTCGTGGTTTCTCTCCTTCCTGTTAATAGTTTAAATCATTGACCAGTAATCAGGTGGTTTCTACCATGTTCGACTTCAACACATCTATTCACATGGTCAGATTCGTACTTTGGATGGGTCAAGATAAAGGTGAAGACATTGGGTTTCCTTTCATAAATCCAGGCTGCGTGGAGTCATTCATGATTTTACACATGATTCTTTCTAGTTGGATGTTTTCGCCCATGTCGGTGATTCATGTCTGCATATGTTCATGATCCTTTTTAGTCGGATGGATGTGTCCATGTTGTGGATCCATGTATTGTTAGATTCCTTCTCAGAGAAGTATTTTTAGGCATAATTACATCATAGATGTCATATATATTGTATCATGTTTGGATTGTAGGTCTCCTGATGGTGGTTGCCTGAAGTCCTTGTCTTTACTTGTAAATCACTTAAGCCATCACTTCCCATTTTGAATTCATCCTTTAGGGGGCATATGTTATACAATATTTTTTCACACTATAATTTTTGTCTTCATGCCACCAGTGTTGCAAAATATTTTCTCCATCAAACATGCCTAAAACATACCCGAATATGTGAAATAAGACTTGATTTAAAAATATTATGGAAAGGTTGTAAAAAACCCTATTTTACAAACCCACCACGCTCTGCACTGCTACTGACCTACGCTTGTCACATTTTTCAAAGCATGTGTCTAGCACTGGCAACACGACCTTTGGCAGGAAAATCCGCGCTCACCCTCTTTAGGAAATTTTCCCCAAAATGGAGAATAAGCTCCCCTTACTATAAGCCTCAAGAACTGTGATGTGGTTTGAGGTTGTTAATGATAGGAGTGAGACCTCCCATTCATGGCCATGGATCCCCTTTCCATGGATATTTCCCTTAAGATGTGGAACTCCTCCCTCCTTTTATGGATCCTCAACTCCCTCTGCTTCCCTATAAATGAAACCCCTACCATCGACTAATGTTTGGTTGTTATCCTATGAGCTAAAGCACACCCAATTACTGCTCATATGTGAAGGAGGAAGTTGTTTAAAGAGTCAAGGTTAGGACTTGGATTCTTACCTGAAGGAGGCATCCAACATCAAGGCTTATGGTTGTATTTCTTCCTTTATCATTGTATTAATAATACATTATGTGTTTCTTTTCCATAAATGTGTCTATTTTTTCATGTTTATTGTAGTGCTCCTTGATTTGATGCATCTCTCATAATAGAGATTATTATTCTTGGTATATGTTTGTTGTCTCCACTTGTTCTTCCTTGCAGGAATTTGTCTTCATCAACAGAAAGGATATAGTGAGCATGGAAGCAAAAGAAGAAAGGCTCACACCAAGGGAAAGCATTAGCATTAAAAATAGGTAGGAAATCTATCCTCCTTTAGGTTTTTCTAGCATAAGTTAGGAAAGGTTGCATATATTTTGTCTCATTTTTGCTAGATCCTCTCATTAGGACTAGAGGGATCACTTCTTTCTGTAAAATGGATTCTGTGCACAAGATACCACTAGTCACAACTATAAATATAGAAGTGTTACTGCTCTTAGCCTTCCACAACCTACAAGGTTGACACCACAACAATTGGAAGAAGAAAGAGCAAAAGGGATTTACTACAGTTGTGATAGAAAATACACTAAAGTTCAAAAGTGTGCTGAGAATAAATTATTTTACATAGATTCTAAAGAGGAGGAAGAAAAGGAACATGAAGCTTCAAAATAAGGATATTCACCACGATCCAACCCTAGAGAAAGAAGAAATGAATCCTACCATATCTTGTAATGCATTAGCAGGAATTACCACTCCTCAAACCCTCAAGATAGAAGGACATAGGGCGGAAACATGAAGGTGGGTTACACTTTTGTGAGAATCGGGGGAAGAAATTTTTTTTTAGCAATAGTTCGGCCGAACATTTTGTAAAGTTCGTCCGAACTCGTGATTCCGTTTGTATTGACGGCTAGATGATGGCCCGACAAACAGAATTTTTGCCGGAGATTGGAAAATCGGCAAGAACAGTTCGACCGAAATTTTACTTTTAAAATAGTTCAGCCGAACTAATTTCTATAAAATAATCACCCGCGAATATCTTTTTTTTACTGGTTTCCTAATTCCACTGTGTTTTTCGCACGTTTTAGCTGTTGGTGCCTGCTCGTCCCAACTGCTCCTCGCACGTTTTAGCTGTTGGTCCGTGCTCGTGCTCGCTGCAGTTCGTGTTGGCGCCTGCTTTCAACCGGTATGGTTACTTGTCTGTTTGTCTGCATGTGACTCTGTTTTTACAGTGGAGAGTGGAGAGTAGGGAACTAGAGAGCCGTAACATTGATATTGAGAGTTCATGATTTATTCTGTGGTTTTGGTTGAAATCCGTGAAATTTGGTAATTTGACAACTCCGAAGAGTTCATCACTAACAATTTAGTAATTTCTATATCATCATTCATTTTCCCTATTCTGTCTATAGGGGTGGCTACAAACAAGTTCTGAAAACAAAAAAATAAAATTGACAAAATGAAAGCATCAAGAATGGAAGACTTACTCACACCTCTGCTAAAATAGTAATAAATGGAGTAGACTGCATAGGATTGCGCACAGAAAAAAAACAAGAGGAATATTAAACTTGTTTTCAACTTTAGGAAACCTTGGGAGTAACTTGTAAATGATGCAAGGTATATAGTTTGCTTAAGTGTTCAACCTTTCTATGGAATTTGGTAAGCTGAGAAATCCCATTTTGCGTAACCTCTGCATCATTGTTTTTAATTCCTTAGAGCGGTCGTACATGATAATATTTATGATATTTACGAATGATAGGTTACAGTATTGAAACTGTTGGGTTTTTAAAATGTCATTTATTTCATCTTTTTTTTATTCTAGTCAGTTGAAATCCTATAACGTTATCAATCCTCCCCTTGAAGCATTCAATTAGCTTAAAGGCGTTCATCCACCTAGGTAACAGTAACTTGTTAAGGCGTTCATACACCTAGTTATGGATTAACTTTCTGTAAAACAAGAAAGCCTCTTTGTCTTCTCTCTTTATCTGTATAAGAAGAGAAAGTTGATTTTTTTATGATCTTCTTTTAATTTTTTCAAATTTATACAATTTTAGGATTGGTAGAGAAAATCCATATCTCACAATAACAAAGTCAAATGTATCTTCCTGTAAACCGTGACTCAAAGTCGAATGTATCTGCCTGTAAATCCTTATCTCACATATTGCACTTATAAACCACTTATACATTTTATACCGAAACTTATAAACTTAGATAATGCCTATTTCACAATGATAGATTAACCAGTTTAACGTAAATTAGTTAAAAAACCATGAAAATTGTATATGTTCAACCATGCCTGTTATAGACTTCTGTTAATACTGGCATAGATCCATGTTAACCCAGATTTAATTAGCCAATGTGAAACCTCCTTATTTCAACCTCCTTATTTGCACATTCATATTCAACAATTTTTTTATGAACAAATGACACCAATTGTGTCGTGAATAATTCTGTCAAATTTAATGTATGCATTGTATGTTCTCAAGGCTCCAATGTAATGGATGCATTGTATGTATTTTTTGCTTATATATTTTTATGCTGTTTGTCATAGTAATTTCATATAGTGTATGAAGTTTTAAATTGTTTTTAAATTATTTTTATTATGTGTTGTATGTGATTTTGATTGAAAATGTTTCTTTTTTATTTATTAATTAAAAAAAATTATTAGAAAAATTATTGCTTTAAGCCTTAGAATTTACAATCAAAATGTATTTTTATCTAAACTATTTATGAAAAGTTTAATATTGTTTGATCTTCTCTACCATGTCCTTTTTACATATATCTAGAATAATATTATTTGTACAGTTTCTAGTTTTTTGTAACATTTTACTACCATAATAAAAATCTATAGAAATAATAATCTAACATTATAATATCTTGAAATGGAGCTAGCCAACTCAAATATAGTATTGCAAATCCCTAGCTAAGTTAGATGAGGAGGCTATGTATTACATATGGTCTTGAATGAGAATTTGGACTCTTTAGATATCTAAAGAGTCCAAACGCTCATTCAAGACCATATGTAATACATAGCCTCCTCATCTAATATATAAAACTTTAATCCATGTGCTTAACCTTAACATTGACACAAATGGAATTTACAATTTTACTCACTGCTTTATGATAGAAAAATATGTGGATGAATATTGCCCACATATCCAAAGTCAAAAGGGATAGACTAAAAAGGGATGCGCTCTGGTCATCTATAAAAGATAAATTAAAGAAGCATGGCATATTAGTAATGCAAATTAGATATGCGTACCAATTATGTTCATATAACACAACAAATAGATGATTCAATAAAATGTCACATAGAAGTCATTTATCTCATGGGCCTTCAACTTAAATTATATATCTAGCATTACATTAAGCTATAGGAGATAGATCAAAGAAGCATTTGAATGTAAATTAAACATGTGTAATAATTATGTCCTTTAGTTTAATAAATAGATAATAATTTGCAAATGCCATATCTAAGCTATATTTCATCTAAGTAGCTTTCAATTTAAACTTATATCTTTAATGTTAAATTATATAAAAGAATAACAGTAATCCAAACTTAAAAATAATAATTTAGAACTTCAGTATAAAATGTGACATATAATTTTGATAGAGAGCCACAGAAAATTGCAAATTCATACCTTAGCAAAATTGTTAGATCCTTTTAAAGAAAACGTGTCATATAATCAACTTTCATCGAAATATATGATAAACTCAACCCAATTTTATGAAAAATAGTATACCATTTTTTACATTTCACATAATACAAATAGATAAATATTACTTAAGTATTGTTATAAAGATTTAACTACCCATAGAGAGATGGCCAAGTGATTGAGACAAGGCATCATCACAATAAAAAACCAAGTACAAATTGTAGTAATCCTAGAATCATGCTTTACATAAGGTAAAATTGGGGAACTCATGACTTGTACTATAGATAAAAAACATTTACCCTTACCAAAAAATATATGATAAAAATTGACAAACTACATAAGTTTAAGCTTATATATAATCCTTCTTGCCTTCCATATAGATAATGAAAATGATTGTTCCAAGTCTCATGTTGCTTCTCATGTTATTTTATAAACCTTGAGTGGAAAGAAAAATAGGAGGGCAGAAATGTAAGAAATATAAAACATAATGAAACACAATGTAAGAAATAGAGAACATAATGAAACACACATGTATACATATATCTCTTGACAATCAACACAATTATTTTCCTATGAATCCTTATGGGAGACAAGAAACCCTAAAAAGTAATGATGCTCTAGACTCCTGTTTCCCTAGGAAATCCTTATGGGAGAAAAACAACACTAAAATGTAAACATGCTATACTCTCTCTTTTCTGGTATGGAAAATATGTGAGTACAAAGAAAGATGTAATCTCTCTAGAGTTAGCTAAGACTTTTAGCGTGTAAGGTTGCTATAAAAACTTAACTTCATACATTTTTCTCTCTAACTTCACACTCCTTGTTGTTTTTTCAACTATGGAACAAAATACAATAACACAAAATGGAACTCTTATTCCTCCTAGTGGCCAAGTATTTAACATAGCGTGATAGCCAATTAGGTGTAAGATATGACTCTGTCAATCATTAACGAGGTTTGTGATTTTAGACCTTTTAGAGTCTTGTTAAAATTCCACATGTAGCTAGCTTGCCATGCATGAGTAATGGGGCTAAAATGTCATTCTCTTGTACCATGACCTGGTCAACATGATAGGTCAACTTACTAAAGGCATAAATTTTGAATGAACTTCATTTGATGTTTTTCTTGCACCATTGGATATGTCTTTAAGTGTAGAATAATGGTCAATATTTTGGCACAAGGGAGAATCGTTTGACCGCCAGAAATGTCATTTAATACCTCAAAATGACTCCAAAAGGTTTTAGACCCCAATTCTCCACCCACCATTAAAATGACCCTACAAGTTGATTCTTTCAGTTTTTTCACTCTATAAGCATCAAAATATATGACAAATAATATAATTATCCAATCTTATAATATTATCCAATCTTATAATATTTGAAACCTAAGGTCTTTCCCATACCAAAGTATGTTCTTTTAAAACATGTTTTCTTGGTGATATGGGTGATTTAGAAATGATTGGGAGAGCGAAATTCCTCATTTAATATGTACAATATGTTTGGTAGGGAGGTTAAACAAAAGGATTTTGGGATGTTTTCATTAATATTTAGTGTTAATAAAGGTGTTGTCTAATATCATCCCCCTAGGGAAGCTAAATTGAAGATCATCATGGAAATGAAGTGTTATGTACCATGACTTTCTAGGTTCAAATCTCCTAAGTGTACTAATTTCCACATGCTAGG